>CM023960.1:24356806-24418108 GCA_013407115.1 Glycine latifolia | reverse complement strand
GCACTGTTCATGAATGGTGTATAAGAAAAAGTAATGGTGCAGGAAGCTCATCCCCTTTATTTTCAATTGAAATGCAAATAATTAGAAGCATACAATTTGAGGAACTTACTATCTACACCGACTTTCTTTTAAGAACACCCCATAGCCTCCTTTCTACCTATCAATTACCTATTAAACTCTTTTTCTTAAAAAAGCACATCCCTTTTACTTTTCAGAAATCTATTTCAGGAATAATATATACTTATTTCAGAAATGTATCTCTAGATCTATGATTCATAGTTTTGGAAATATACTTTCAAAATAAATATATATTTTTAATAAAATATCACTTAAGAATTAAGATAGTTAATGAGAAATAAAAAAGATAATAAATGTTTATCTTATATCGATGTTTATTAGTTTTCTTTTCATCTTATCATTAATTTTTTTTAAATCCTATCTAAAATATTATTTTCATCTTATCTTTATTATTTTTTAAATCCTAATTTTAAACTATCTTACCATATATTCATTATATAATACCGCATTTTCATCATTATTGTACAATATTTTGTGTTTTCCTTCATGTGGCACTAATGCATTGCCATATGAAGTAAAACGCAAAATATTGTGCAATAATGTTGAAAATGCAATATTATATGTTGAGTATATGGTGTAGTTTAAAATTAGGGTTTTTTGAATAATAAAGATCAGACAAAAATAAGATTTTAGATATGATTTAAATAATGAAAATAAGACTAACAAAAATGGTTATAAGATAAGCATTTATCATCTTTCTTTTTTATTTTCTCGTCAATCATATTAATTCTTAAGTGATATTTTATTGAAAATATATACCTATTCTGGAAGTGTACCTCTGGAACTACAAATCATAATTTCAGAGAGATTTTTAGAATAGGTATATGTAATTTTGGAAATACGTTTTTAGAAAGCAAAAGGGGTGTACTTGTTTAAGAAAAAGGGTATAACGGATAATTGAGGGGTAAAAAGGAGGTATGGGGTGTACTTAGGAAAATGGAAGTATAAATAGTAAAAGCCCAAATTTATGGAACCAGGATCCAATTAACAAGTATTTTATTAATAAGAATTACGAATTAGAAAGTTACGTTTCCCCTCCTTAGACTGTCACCGTGCCATGATAGTGTACAGGTAGAATGTGAACACAGTGTGTTTACACGTGGTGGACAATAAATGAGAGCACACTGTGCACGTGCAAATGCCCATTTGACGATCCTCTCAATGACATATATTACGTACTGAATTTTCTATATTACAACTACCAAATTGACATTAAAAACATGATAATGATAGTGTGACAAGTAGCCAGTTACTTATGATTTATGAATATGGTAAATATTAACTATATATGCTGGTTCTCTCCCCTGGTCGTGGCAATAGGGGTATACTATTAGAGTTATAGATAGTATTACTGAGAGTGAAATATCATGTTTTCAGTAGAATACACTCATTTTATGTAGAGATGTAAGCAATGGTACCACATGGACAGTGTCATAAATATGCATCAATTGCAGACCTTAGCAGCAGTATAATAAATTTGTCTCCATCTCCGTGCATACCATTACCAAGCGTTCTCTGCCGACACTCCTTAGAATCTAGTAGACAATTTCACTTAATACTATTTTATGTTGCACACTCATCCTGTGCACGCATCTCTTTGAAGTTCTCACCGTGTCAACTAAATAAACAACACAGCTCCTAAGACCCTCCTGTTATGCAGGATTGTGATAACTATGTCAGAGAAAAGAGGGTCACAAAACTCAAGGCAATTGCCTTAGAGCTTTTGGGTTTTGCTAGGAAGGCACCATGCATTTTCATGATTAAATTAGAATGTAAGTCAACCATGGAATCTAGCTTGTTCATATAAAAGGAAGGAGTAGTGTTTAAAGAAGTCAAACAAATATTAATCAGGCGCTATTATCTATAATTTTGTTTTTCTAATTTTGCCACTGAATGAATTTTAATGATTTAGTAGATCTTATATAAAGATCAACAAAAAATAATGTCACTTTCAAAATGCCATGCCCTGGTCACCAACCTAAGAACTCTGTCCGAACCGACGCTCTCAGTTTTGACCCTTAATTGAGGACCCTAGCTAGATAGTATATCTGTTAATTTGCAAATGTAATGCTAATTCTATGCTTTTCCTTTCACTACAGCACCTCCCGCTAGGATTCTGCAGTCGAGAAAACCACGCAGTTAGGTGATTATAATCTGATCTTCATCAAGCGGTTCATATATGATTTTAGTAAATTCAACTTAAAAAATCTTAATCATTTGATCTTTATCGAACGGTCCATATTTACGATTGCGTAAATACACCAAGAATTGAAATCTCCGTTGGGGTGTACTAAAGAAAGTCTTGTAAGTAGAAGGAAGATGTCACATTTTCTACTAAATTCAGATCTACCAGCTTATAATATGCGATGAAGATGAGTACAACTATAAATTGAATAAAACTTGAATGTCCTACTACTAACGAGCAGTAGTTGTTCTATTTGGTAGTTCAAACTTGTTTGGTCAAAGGTTGTATGACCAATATACACTCAATTTGCGGACGGTTAATTAAATCCAACCTTACCAACAAGGTTAAATGCAGTGGATAAATAACTGAGTTCTTCAAGTATGTGTTGTCAAAGATTTAATTATTGATAATGTGTATAAAAAACTTTGTTGAGAAAAACAAAATTCACTATAATAATTTTTATGTCTTAAAATAAATTAGTCTCTCAATATCAATAAAGAGATATCCTTGGTGAATATAATAAAATTAAACCCAACCTTGAACTTGGTGAAATAAATTAGCTTGGTAGAATTTTCAATTCTTATACTATTACTATTTTATACAGCGCTATGGTGATTATGTGCATGTGCACACAAGTACCTATACACTAGGCTTAGCATTGGCCTCTTCTTTTCCAAATATAACGTTTTAGAATGTACGCGCCCTCCCTATCGGGACCAGCTCAACAAAATTTGGTTGCGTTGTCTATATCAATGAGTTAATAATTACTTTCACATCTTAAAATGGTAAAATAATGGGAAAAAACAAAGTTACCTGGACTTGACTCAAGTGTGATTAGGATGGACAGAGATTAAAATCTAAAAAAAGGCAAATATAAGAGACTCATCTAACTCTTTTTGGTAGCATTCTCCTAATTTTGACAATCTTTGTCCTATGACTGCATTAAACAAGTTTCTTTTTTAACTTATTTTTTTAATTTCTGCAATAGAATAAGTTGATGCAAAGCCAGTTTAATGTAGAAACCCATCCAACCACCCATGAGTCACATTCCAGGTTTTCTAACCACGCATAATTAATTTAGTAAGCATGGGGGTGGTGATGGCCATAAATTTGTACACATTTGACCACGCCCCCACAAAGATGTAAGAATGTACGAGTAAAAAATAAGGATAATAGCATTTTAAAGCGAGTTTTTTCTATAAAGTACAGAAGTGAGGGCATATAAAGTACTTAATTTAATTTATAGTATAATGTACTTAATCTTTAAGTCGCTAAAATTGAATGGATGGCACACCCTTAAAGGAGCTTTTTCTTAAAAGTAAAACGATTTACTGAAAGCAAGCGAAAGCTCAAGTAGTTTTATTCAGAAGATTGGTTTCTAGGTTAACACACTACTTTAGACTATCACAAACACAAATCACATGCCATTATTTGGTGGGCAAACAATCATACCAATGCAAGAGGGTAGACAACAAGATTCAACCAGTTATCACCAAAGAGAAAAAGAGGAATACAAATGGAATAATTTATTTTTTTTATATATAAAAAAAAACAAAGCTTAACTGATCTTGACTGCTTTGAGAATCCTCCTCTAGGAATATTGTTCAAGTTGGATAAAGAAGTAAAAGACAGTGCCTGAAAAAGCAAAGGAAAATGATAAAGACTGCCTGAGAATTGAGCAAGAAAGCGAAAGAAGCTGGTAGCATCACTTGGGCATCGGAAGCACCAAACCTCGTGGTTGGTCGTTCAATAATCACGTTCACACACACTTACAGACACGCGCCATCAGAAACATAACCAAATTCACTTTATTTATTCTGAATTCACACTGGCTTCTATTCCGTATGCATATAAAAAATGGTCATATTCCCCGTTATTATGTTCCTATTTTCTTCCCTATGCTCATTTGACCAAGACCGTCGGAAAAAGAGCGAAGCTTCGACACATGCAGCAACCATGAGGAGGGGGAAATTGTATATTACCTATGATCCGTTGCTGACACTAAAATTAAGTTCACAAAATAAAAATTTGAGAGTTTACAGACGCACATTCACTAAGCTTCAATTGATGAGTAAATGCGTTGAGAATACAACTTTCCGAGTCTCACCTTCAATTGATATGAACATTTATTTACTCACTAGTACTATTTAGTTTTTCTTTTACACATAATTTACCCAGACAAAATAGGGAGAATACCCAATATCATATGCTCTATAATGACAAATGCAAATATACGTCGACGAGTAAATTATGGTTACTATTTACAAGTCAGACAGCAGCTCCGTCAAAAAATAATTTGAAGAGTAACATATATCCCATCACGAGCATTCATTATCAGGACCACTGGCAAAATAACATGATAACACAACCGGAAACATACAAGAGATGTTCGGTACATTGAGTATTGTCCCTGTAACTCTACTCCATTATCTCGGCTATCAAAAACCACCACGTTACCTTTTCAAACACAGAACTTCCACACCATGTAGAAGCTGTTAGTGCCAAACTGGCTGTGGTCGATGGTAGACTCTTTAATATTACCACCATCGACACTTAGATAACTTGCTAAGTAACAAAAGTTTAATGGGTCCACTATACCAAAGCTTCACCACCTTCCCTCATTTATGGAAGGTAAACTAAAATTTTAACCTCCAATTGCTCTATTCCGAAGTGGAAAAACGAGCTCCAACTCCATAGTTGGATTCTGCACTGAGAATAAAACATTCACTCAGGTCTGTATGCATTACACCCGTGAATTTTTATGCTCTATTTACAGAACTATATGAAGGCAAAAACAAACGTCCACAAAGAACCAACTGAACCCCTAATCTAACATCTAAACGTTAGTAGTCAAAAACTAGTGACTGCTATTAACAATTGCCTTGAATCAATCCTACCCCCGTCTGTTAGATTTCCATCTTCCAGATCATGCTATCAATGCTGCAATTATGTGATTTCTCCAGCGCAACAACTTTGGCCCGATGTACTGCTAGTGAGTTCTTTGCTCTTTCATCCTGAGGAAGTTCGCACACTTCACTGACAGATGCTGTTCTCAAATCAGCTGGGGGAATGAAGCAATCTACTGAAAGGCCTTGAACATTGAATGCAACCTCATCGATTGTCCAGGCCTCTTCCATTCTTGTTTTAGTATGGCTCATGGCCATCTCCCCAAACCTGAAAAGAGTTACCACGGAATGCCCTGAATGGGCAATCATTATACCTTCCACGGGCTTGTAATCACTAAGGAATGAATTGATTGTAGTTTCCCAGTAAACTGCATCGCCCCCATTAGACTGGATGCGGGTCAGATGGGAGTCCTCAATGTGTACAAGAAGTCCAGTCTTCTGGCTAAAGTAGCCAAACAAGACATGCCTTATGATCTCAGCAGGACCCTCACTCCGAGCCTTCAATGTTTCAGGGTCAGTACAAAGCTTCAAGATGAAGCAATCCTCACCATTGATGTTCTTCTCTCCAATGCATTTGGCATCAGCAAACATACTGGCAGTGGTTCTAGGGTCAATACCCTAATCAAACAAAATACACACACTTAGAAATTACACAGGAAAAGGTAAACAGACACTAGAACAAAAACAAACAGCACATGTATGTGCAGTAGGGAAATCAACCTGAAGTGCACGCCGCAAAGGCCTCACAGGTCCCTTTGCAGTGTGAGCCCCAAGCCAAGGTGTATGCCTCCAAACAAGCTTGCCATTACAGCCAGCATGAACCTTGCTTCCCCCAACTGCAAGCTCTACATACCACATGTCAGGATCCATCTGCCAGAGCACAAATCCACCAGACTCTGCACACCTACCCCGGTTCTTCACTACCCTAGTTGCAGTTTCAAATTCAGAAGCCACCATTCTAACCTTTCCCATGGCATAAGCATTTCGTATAGAGTTCTGCAATTTCAGCCCCCCAGATGCTGCTGTATACTGCTGCAATATGTACTGAGCGGATGAAGTCTCCTGCAAGGGGATCCATGAACAAAACATACAAAAATCAAAAAAGGTTAATAATAATAGCTCATCAACTGAATTTCACTGTTCAGAATAAACGGCATTTTTTAATTCTTCATTAAGAAGATGGTCCATTGGTCCACCTTTACAACGAAAGGGTTGAATGCAATGCATCAATTAAGAACATTATTTGAGTTAGGAAGCTAAAATTATCTCATAGCACATAGAACCGGGTTTTCAGGGTTTTGGTTGGTCCCTATTCAAATAACTTTTTTATTTATTTATATTTTCTTTATAAATTTTGTAGTTCTTCTCAGTAGGGCACCCTTGAAGTGAAATAATTGAAAGAAGGCACGTGACTCGCTGAGTCTCTCACCAAGTTAACCCTTGGAGCGAAACACTGAGAACAAGAGATAAAACTAGAAATCGCAAAATGAATCTGGCACGGGATCAAAACACGACAAGCAGCATAAAAACATGACATAAGTTACCAGAAAAGCCATACTCCGAGTTGCTCAAGAGAAGCACATTAAGACAGGAGGAAGAAAATGACCAAAAATCCAAAAGCACATAAATCCAAAGAAGAGACAGTGAGCAGTTAATTTCACTGTAAGAAACAGCAAAAGACCAAAGGATGTTTGAGAAAAGGGGAAATGTGTGAGAGCTTACAATGGGAGTGTCTTTGATGCTGAGATGAGGCAAGGGGTCGGTGGAGGAGACGTGAACGGGGGAGAGAGGAGCACCCATGACGCCGAGGAGGAGTCTCAGATCAGACCTCCTGTACGACACGGAGGGGGCACGTGACAGCTGGCCCTTCATCCAGTGTCCTAAACCCGACCCGATTCGCTTCGGATCCCTGTTTTCGGTTCCGTCAGGGTCGGGGCCCTCCAGGAGAGGCGTGAGCGTCTCCCCGAGGGGGCGGAGGCTGACGGATCTGGCGACGGAGGAGTCTGGGCTGGGGCTGCGCTTCTTGCGGCGGAGGAGGCCCGTGATGGGGGAGACGGTTCGGGCGGGGCTGGTGGAGCGAGAACGCGAGGGGGAGAGTCCGCGGACCACCTCGTCTTTGAGGGCGGAGAAGAAACCCTGCTTCTTTTCCATTTCGAAGAATCAGAGAGAGAGAGAGAGAGAGTGAAGAAACGGAACGCAGGAGTGAGTGGTAACTAACCCCTACGAGACTAGGGAAGTGAAGGGAGAGAGAGAAAGAGGTTCATAGAATGAAATGGAAGTGTTGGAGGAAGTGAGTGGGTTTAGTTTAGAGCAGTGTGTGCGTTTGTGGGCGTACGGTTTTCCGGAGAGAGAGAATGGTATTTGCTGCTTTATGGGAAGGCTGAAAGGTTGTGATAATACTATTATATAGCTCTTTTTGGTTAGTTGCAATTCCAACTGCGGAATATTTCCTTTTCTTCCCTTTAATTTCGTACAGACGTCGAATTAGTTTTCACATTACTCCTACTATCTTAAACAGATTTTGTTACTTTTTTTATAAACTATTTTTTTATTGTAATTCTACTTATTACTTATCAAAAGATCATACTTTCTTCAAAAACTCATTAACAATTAATCTAGTTTAATGTTATTATATTTTCCATAATAAAATAATTTTACAGTAAAAATTTATTATTTATATAATTTTAAAGATAATTATTATTATAAAAGTAAATTTTTTTATCTTATATTATATTTTGTGATTAAATAAATAAAATTATTTTTACATTTTCAATACATCACTTTTAAACTCATTAATCCATCATTGACATATATCTAACTAAATGTATCGATTCTATATAATGAAAAAAAAATACCCAAATAACAATATCATCAATTATGAAAATAAATATACTAGATGGTTTTTTTATGTAACAAAAACGATGTTACTTTAGATTTATTGTAGGTCTTTAGACTTATGTGTCAATGAATGAAATTTATTTCTATATGTAGATTTTTTTTAACGAAAAGTGATGTTTAGTTTTATCCTGATATTATTTTCTTTTGTTTTAATTTGGTCTCTTAAATTAAAAAGGTTCCGCTTTAATTCTTTAAATTAGTGTCTAAGTTGAACCAACTTGATCTTTTCGTTAGTTTTTTTACACAGACAACAATTTAGTTTTACTTGGTTTTAGTTTTTTATGTATATAATTTGTTAAATTTTCCTTTACTTGCAAATAAATCATTGACATTATCAAAAATAGATATGGTGAAGAGAGGATTTGAAAAAACAAGTGAAATTTGAGATTATAATTGTACTCAAAGGTTGTTTTTATTACGAGAAACTAAAAAATATATACATATTATAATGTCATATAATTTTTACTTATATATTTAATTTTTATTATTCTACCAAAGTTTATTTTTTAAAATAAAAAATATTATTTTTCAACATAATTTATCCCATGCATTGCCGGAGAATATGCATTAGTTTAAATTAATTATAAGATAAGATAACTTTTTTAATTGAAACTCACAAACAATTAAAAAAATTAAATATACCAATAAAAATGAAAAATACTTTGAAAAGGTTATAAACTTATAATATTTTTTGATTGTAGGAGCGTTTAGAACCAAACTACACTGAAGTAAAAATAAAGAATCAATCCAAAAATTGCAAATCACTCTCAAAACTGAAATTCATTAGATTGTGTTTGATCTTTTTTATACTCAAACATCTAGTTTGGTTAGATTCACAGTTTGGGATTCGAAAATTGAACCGAACCATTTAAGTGTTTTAAGTGTATTTATTATTTTATGCACAATAGGTATTTTATACTAAACTTAATTTTTTATTTGATTTGAACTAATTTTAAATTAAATCCGCATCGCTAGCACCGGAACACTCTTAATTATAAGGATGGTATGTGAAACATGTCTCTATAAAAAAAACATTAAAAATGTGTAATTAAAAAGGGAATGAGAATAAAAGTTTGTCTAATTATTCATTTAAATTTTATAATTATAACATTTTTTCTTTAAAATTACAGGAACTAAAAAGAAAGATTGTATTTATAGAGAAGTGACACCTTGATTTAGAATGTGGCATTTTAGACGTGGGATAGCTTGTATTTAGTGAAACAATTTCTATAGTTGGCCTTTCTCCGCAACCCGCGACTCCGCTATCGTCATTGGAGGTGAGTCTTCTGTTCAATCAACCACCGCCAATGTTGGAAGTGAGTGTCTTCAATCTGCTACGAACATTGTTCTAGGTGTTGGTGGCAGTTTCTGTTTATAGAAGCTTTGGTCATCACGTACAATAATATGAGTAATTGTTTGTTAGAGGAAGGAAGTTCGATGAGCAGCAATATGAAGTTGAATGTATCATGTTTGTTTCAATAATAATATATTGTTGCTGTATTAAAATTTAATTATAATATTTAGAATTATATACTTATTGACCTATGTATAAGACTGACATAAAAAAGAGAGATAATTTTTTTAAATATATTTTCACGTAACTTTATTTAATAAGAGCTATTATAAAATAAGCTTTTTGAAGTTGGGATAGACTTGTAAATTATCATGTCAAACCTTAAAACAAAACTTGTATAGGGTAACCATGTTAGATTCAAAACTTTGTTTTAGGAAGGGGGAGAAATTCAAGTCTTATAAAAGCCTAAACCATCCATAAACATACATTTGATTTAGAATGCAAGAGAAATCCAACTTTTATAAAATCCCAATCCATCCCTAAAACAGAAGAACCAAATAGAAAATTCATGACATCTAAGGGAATCAAATGGAAAAGGTGAAAAACAAAATAAACGGTTTTGCTGAAAATTATATAATAATAAACGGAATATACTATTTATTTAAAAATGATTTATTGGAGGTTCGTTCAGAAAGAAACAAATAAAAAAGAGAGATCATTTTTTTCAAAACTGAAAATTTTATTAAACTCCGAGCTAATTTTTTGGTTCTAAAATAATATGTTTGTAGTTTTCCATGTATTAATGCATTTTAAAGAAATTAAATTGTAAAAGATTGAAGAGGAATAAAATGTAAAATAAAAAGTGAAAATAAAACAAAATGAAATACTTAATCTGAAAAGTGACGTGACATATTAAAAGAAGAAACTACTCGAACTTGTGTGTGCACATACATGGAGGAGATAATCCAGACCGAATAGAATATATCTATCACATCTATATTTTTTTTGAAGAGGCAATCTTATTAGAAATGAATGAAATTATTATAAATAAATAAGAAAATTTTGTCGCTAGCTATTTATCACTACGTACCCACGCAACTCAATTGAAACCACTGAAAGTATTAAAGCTTTAGTAGAATTACTGAATTATCTGTCGAGTTTATCCAAATTCTTTACAATCATAACCATCTTCACTTTCGAGGAGGAAGTTATTTCCACCAGTTTCTGTTTAGATACAAAATTAAAATTAAAAATGTTTTTGAAAGTTTATTTACTAAAACTATATATAGAAAAGGATTGTCATGATAGATAATTTACTAACTTATTATCGCCATTTTCACCCATTATATATCATCTATTTTTAATTTTTTGTCATGATAGTCATGATTCCATAATCTTTGTCGCCTTTGACTCTTGAATCTCAGACTATATATAACTTTCCATGTCTCAATTCCTATCAATCCCTAATCCTCGTCATAGAATTTTACTTAAACATTAGATTGTCATTTCAAATATATTTTCTGTGTTCACTATATAAGACTTTAGTATCTCCACAACCTTTCAGCATTAGTATTCCACAGCCAAAGTTAGAAATATATAGAACATAACACATAGTTTAAAACTTAAAAAATCATAGAAATGTTTTTTTATTTATTATATCCAAGCTATGTAGAAAAAATCCTTCCTCGTATCTTCTCAACTTAAGAATCTCAATTATATCAAGTTAGAAAAATCTCAATTTAATTAATTATGTATACTTGATTCACGTGTTCTTTAGACTTTAGAGTCAATAAACAAATGAACAAAATCTCTACCAATATGGCAATAACCAGATAAAAAATTATAACAATAAAAAATGCTCGGGCCAAACACATGTATAAAGATGATTCTCGAAGTCTTCCTCAAATATTAGGTGATCTCCTTTTCCCAGTCATGATTCAATACAAGAAATTTGAATGAACTACTTATACAAAATTGGTAGTTAATTTATAGTAAAAAAAAACTACAAGTTAGTTTTAAAAAAAGGATACAAAGTCATAGTAACATAAAATTCGAAACGAAATAATTTGGAAAAAATATGAGCTAATTTTTATTTAGTTCTAAAATTCCTAAATTTCTGTGCCTAATTTGTAACAATGTATTATAACAATTTCGTAAAAAAAGCATAATTTAACTATTAATGTACTTTATATCTTTGAGCCTGTTAGTTGTAACTAACTGGATATACTTATACAATTGTTGAATAAAAAAAGGGAATCTTTGGATTTTTTTCAAAGGGAGTCGATTTCTATACAGAGAGAATAAGTGTTTATCTATTATTAAGTTTATAAAATATTTAAATTCAAATCACTGATTAATAAGCTGTATTTCTTTCACTGTCCAGCAAGATTTAAAATCATACATTTTTAGTCACATTTGTTTGTATCGTTCTGAAGATTCGTTTTTGGTATTTAATAAGTGTATAAGTATATGCTCTTTTTTTATATTTTTGAAACATTGTTGGTTTCCAATTTTTCAACGTGGGCTAATGTTTTTAGAGGAAAAAAAATGGCAGTTAGAAACGGTCCCAAGCAGGGGAGAACGTTGAAAGCAGACAGGTTCGTGGTGTTTCACAGGGCAAGGGGACCCACACCTTCAATTCTTTCCCTGATTTGTTCAATTACTGCGAAATCAGGACTCGAGAGAAATCAATAATGTGGATTCGTGTCTAATTCCTGTGATCTTGATCAATAGTGAAGAGGATGAAGTGGAGCAAGGTGGGTCCCAGGCAGTGGATGAACAATTGAACATGAACCCCGGCTGTGGAAGAATCAAGGGACCGAGAAGAAAAACATTGAATTTTGAACTTGATGGATGCACCTCTTTGATCGGCTGCCTAACTTTCATATTTATAAGACATCATTTTTTTCATATTGGTTTGTATAAAAAAATTACACTAATTTTTTAGTATGACAAAAAAGTTAATTTGTTGTATATGTCAATAACTTTATTATATATCAGTGTAGTAACATGTCTGATGAAAAAAAAAAAATATATATATATATATATATGTATGTATTATGTTGTAATTCAATTTATTCTTAAATTTATTAATTGTTTTTATATTTTAAATTTATCATAATTAATTATTAAGTATAGAATAAATTATATTAAAAAATATTTATTTTAGATAAGTTTATGGTATTCGACAAAAGTTTGTTTTTGTTTTGGACAAAAATAACTTTGTAGGAAAAAAAAACTATACTAAACATGGTCGTATATCATTATTTATTCATAAATCAATGATTAAAATATATAAATATTTTGTCATCCAATAAAAATAAAATTGGAGGATTTTAACACAAAAAACACACATGTATTTTTTAGAGTATAAATGTTTGAACAGGACCGAACGGCCACAGTGTATCATTGAGTGCCAGAAGTAGAAAAATTTGTTATAACAATGAACAGTTAAGCATTGTTTTCTATGCCGTTGGGGCCCAAATAAACGCGTTTTAACTTTATCCTTTTTCGGTGCATCCATGATCCAACTAATAGGAGGCTAAGAAAATCTCCCACCAAAATCTTAAGATTCTTATAAACCAAAGACTCTGCGTACACCTCTGCCTTTCTTTACCTATTTTTAATTCCCAAAAGGATACTGTTTCACTCCGAAAAACATTTACCATTTTATATATATTTATTTTTGTTTTTACTTCCTTGTTCGAGCAAATAAGGTTTGTAAAAGTAAAAATTTAATATAATCTAGCCTCCATCAATTTTGACAGGCATGGCTATGATATGTCTTTGAAGTTTTTTCAACTCGACTTAAATTCTACAAGGTTTTTAGTATTCCACAGAATAATTTTCATCTGGGATTTGTAATCTTGAATATAACTTAATTACTTAAACATAATATGAAAAAAAGTGACGATTATTAATAATAGTTCTTGATCCAATCTATATATTCTCAAAATTAAACATATATGAGGAATCTCTACCAAGAAAAACATATATATAAGGAATTCATGATGGAATTCTGTTGTGTATCAACTAGCATCTGCTATGGTTCCTGAGGTGCACTTTTGGATTTTAATTGCTGTTCTCTATTCTATGTTACTCTTCAGTTGTAGGGCCAGATAGTTTAATTGAATATCACTTTTTTTTTACATAATTAATTACCAGTTATGATTCAGAATATTGCCCTATCATCCAAAAACAGAAAGTCGTCAGAAAGTAATCAAAGTATCGGAACCCCTATTTTGCTAACATGCACACCAACTGACACCAAATAAGAAGTTACCGGCAGGTGCGATTATCTAAATAATTTAATTAAGATTTTTCTAATAATCTTTTACTACATTAGAGCTTATATCATAAATTAAATACTTGTATAGAGAATTTTGTGACCCATAATAATTCGATTCAAATAGGGTTATCTCCGCTCTCCAAAAAATAATTGTGATACGGACTAAAAAAGAACTTATATCAAAAACTAAATTGTAAATTTTATTAAAATAAGATTAAAATATTTCGTATTAATAATTTTTTAAGAAAATTAAAATAAGTAGAAAAAATTATAAAGTAATTTATAATTAAAAAAAAAAACTGTATACAAACTCTTCCAAATGCACCTTATATATTGATTCACTACCACTGGCGTTTGCATGATCTTCAAACTTGGACTATCATAAAAGGCGTGGGCCTCCAGAATTACAACTAAATGAAATGATTATTGATTAGTGGGCCAACCAAACTAATTTTTATGTATGCAGTAGACAAAATTGTTGTTCCTTATCGACAAAGGCATCTCTTCCCAACAACCTTTTCCTTCTTCATCTTCTATATATTTTTGTTTATTAGTTTCAAAAAGTAGGAGATAGACATAACATTTTTCTTTTCCCAGTCCACCTTCAGTTGGATTTGATGTTGCACCCTCCTACTTGTAAAGCCCCCATTAATAGTTTTCACTTTCCTCATAATTAAGCTTATTTAAAACCCTCAAATATTGTCACTATCAATTAGAATGTACATAAACCATAAGTGATCCAAGTGAGTCCAGCTTAGACATATGATTATTAATTGTAATTTGACGGGTGTACATAAGTTGATTAACTTTCTGTACTCTTTTCAAAGACTTCTTCAACTGCTGACTTAAATAACAATCTACCACAAGATCTTATAGTTTATAATGAATAAAAAGCTTACTCCCGTGAGTTTTGTGACAATAACGTCATATAGGTTCGAGGCGCCTAATTATGTCGTGGGATATATGCATGGAATTAGGGCAATGAGGCTTGAACCAACCATTGTTGGCCATTAATTGACTTCTCAAAATATAACTACATTTTTTGTAGAATGCGTGACAGATATTATATATGCAAGTTACACATATTTAATTTCATTTGTACATTCCTTTGTAAGTAAGGAAATAAAAAATAAAATTACACCTCGTGTGATTTTTTTAATGGTTTAAATTACACATACTAATAATCATATAAGTAAAACACGTTGAAGAAGTGCACGCGAATTGTGAATTCAATAGGAATGATTATGTCCTTATAACAGCATCTAAGCTGGCTAATTAATGGGGATTTTTCTCAAGGTATCTTGTAAGGGAGGTTTCTCAGTACTAGACTACTAGTTACTAATGAATGTTCTGAAATTAAAGGACTTGTTCCACATGCTAGTAGTCACTGGTTACATTCTTAATTTTTTCTCCTTTTCCTTTTTCAAATGCATGTTGTCACTCTTTCCCTATGTGATGGCAGTTACTTAGTTCTTTCTAACTGCCATGTTGAAATATTCTTTCCCATTTTGTTGCAACTATGTTTCTTTGTTTTGACTAGAACAGCAAAAAGAATCCATCTTCTGCTTCTATTGTGCAGTGTGGTATTATATATACTATATGTATCAGTATAGAGTAATATATAATTTATATATGAATAAGCTGGGAACATTAAAGTAGAGTCTCTTCTATTTGGGACCCAAAGCATATGCTATTTTCCTTGGTCTTGCCAGCAACCTTCCTCTTTACGCGCCACAGCACGTGCAACGCAGGTTTTGGGTCATAAAGAAAAAATATCATGACATAAAAGGGGGTGAGATGACAAGCTTCATGTAATTTAGTGTATGTTTGGATGGTGTTAACTAACAGAATCCATGTCTACCATGGATCTATAAAAACTTGCAGAGGAAACTAAAGAGAAAAGGAGGAAAATAGAGGAAGTTGTCATTAACATGAATTAGCTTATGAGAGTTGGTTATCTTAGGAATAACTAATTTGTAACTAACTAATAACTCTAGATACAATATGATCAAGCTGAATTAATCATGATCAGAGTTATATTTATGCTAAGATTAACAAATTGATTTTACAAAATTAATTTTAAAGTGATGTAATTTATATTTGAATATTTTTATTATAAAATTAAGTTATGAGTAAAATTTTAATATAAAATTTTGATTAATACAGAAAAACTATTCAAAGTTACTTTAACACAAAATTAATTTTAAATCCACAATCAATTCTAATTTTTTTATAACATAAAATTAAACATATAAAAATCAATTATAAACTCATCAGCATGAATAGACAACCACGTAATTAATATAAGAACTAGTTAAACAAAACTGGGTCATCTTCTTGATGTGTGTGTGATCAGTGGTGGGCTCAGCTTTACAACTAATCTTCGAGAAGAGGAAGAGCATGAGAAGTGGGACATGGTGGTCAACTTTTTATTCTCTCTTTTTCTCTTTTTTTTTCCAAGTTGTGTAGCTGTCAAGTCTGATGCATGACCAAAGTGAGGGGCCAACGTGGTTGGGTTTTTGAGTGGCAGATTTGGTATTTAGATTTGAAAGTTTTAATCTCACATTCAATGATGGCTAGGGCTAGGAGAAATAAAAGCATGGTAACTTGATATATTTTTGTACCTTAGCTTACCTTTTAATCAATAATATTTTTTTAAAGATATTTATATAATAATTTCTAAGAAGACTTATTGAAAAGAAAGTAATAAAAAAATTATCAACGGCTACTTTTGCAGTTTTATTTGACATTTTGCAACCATTTTCACAAAGTTTCTCTTATTCCATTGTGGAATTTAAGTTGACCTTGTCTTTTACTTGTGGACTTAAAAACCATGAACACAATGAGTTTCAAATATAAAATAAAGATATCTTAAAAGTTTTTATAATAAAAAGTGTTGACTCTAATTTGACAAAACCTAATTACCCCGGGAAACTAATTATTGTTCTACTAATCCCATCAAGATTATATTTGGAAAAAAATTGTTAGCCATGAAAATAGATCTTGAATTTGCGGGTAAGGCTTTTTTTTTTTTTTTTGCTTCTACCAAACTTTGACGAAAAAATTATTTTAATTGAGTTTGGATTCAAAAATGTCTTACTTTATCAAAGCAGATATCAGGTTCAAATTCAGAGACTTAAACCCCTTCATGCACCACAGACACGTATTTAATTTAGTTTTCAAATTTTATTTTTATAATAAATGTTAGTTAATTTTTATGTATTATTTGGATTAAAATTTAGTTAATAATTTTGATAGTATATGAATGTTTTCATTAAACCTTGAATAGTTAAAGTTAAATTAGTATTTTAAATTTGATAAATTAAATTATTTAAAATATTATAAATACTTTGTTGAAATTATAGATATTATTTTATTTTGTATAAATTATAAATATGTTACTGAAATAATCCTATTTCATAGTTTTCGGCCAATGAATTTTGAATGATATGTGAATCGTGCGCGTGCAACCAACTTGTCTTCATTTTCTATTGGGCTGGATCTGTTTGTGAACATGGAAACAACTATTTTCACTACCAGATTAACACTACCAACCTTTGTAGGGAAAAACTTTATACACCAGCAGAAAGACTAATACACCATTCCGTACAGTACAGTTCCGAAAATACCCTCACTTTATTACAGGTTTCATACATACAGATTCGCAAATTTGTAAGATTCTTATGGATTCACGAATCCGTAATTTTTTTTTTGAGTTATACAGATTAGACAATCCGTATGGCCCATACGGATACGGATTCGCAAATCTGTAAGATTCTTATGGATTCACGAATCCGTAATTTTTTTTTTTGAGTTATACGGATTAGACAATCCGTATGGCCCCGTATTACCTAATCCGTATGCCCATAAGGATTACCCAATCCGTAAGTAAGTTTTTTTTTTTAAAGTTAAAATATATTTTTCAAAATAATGGCGCATGCAGGTCTCGAACCTATGATTTTCACGTTATTAACGCAACGCTCCAACCAACTGAGCTAATACATCAATTATGCTAAAAAACAATTAATGTTGATACATATAACACTACATTTTTTAATGTATATTTAATACACATATAATTTTATATAATAAATTTTGTAACAATTAATTTTGATCTAATAATTAAAGTATTTTTTACATATAAAAATCATAGTTTTAAATTAAAATCATAAGTTTAATAAAAATTTGCAAGTCTAATAAAAATTATATTTGTATTTACATGTTAAATTAAAAATCATATATGTATTTACAATTTATTAAACTTATGATTTTAATTTAAATTTATGACTTTTATATGTAAAAAACACTTTAATTATTAGATCAAAATTAATTGTTACAAAATTTATTATAAAAAATTATATGTGTATTAAATATACATTAAAAAAATTTAGTATTATATGTATCGACATTAATTATTTTTTAGCATAATTGATGTATTAGCTTAGTTGGTTGGAGTGTTGCGTTAATAATATGAAGGTCATAGGTTCGAGACCTGCATGCGCTGTTATTTTGAAAAATATATTTTAACTTTTAAAAAAAAAACTTACTTACGGATTGGGTAATCCTTATGGGCAGGGCCATACAGATTGTCTAATCCGTATAACTCAAAAAAAAATTACGGATTCGTGATTTGCGAATCCGTATGTATGAAGCATGTAATAAAGTGAGGGTATTTTCGAAACTACACTATGCGAAATGGTGTATTAGTCTTTCTGCTGGTGTATAAAGTTTTTCCCTACAAAGGTTGTATAAAGTTTTCCCACCTTTGTAAAATTCCTCTTTTATCCACTCACCAACTCCCTACACCCCCTTCCCTTTGTCACCCCCACTCTCCTGCGACCCAACCCCTATCCACCACCACACCCAACCTCACCCTCGTCCTCCACCATCACGACACGACCCATCCTCGTCCATCGAGCATCGTTGTCGTCCACCACACACAAACCATCGACATTTACGTCAATGCCGAGATTTGTCCACCCCTTGCTTTGCGCCATCAAGATCTACGCACCCTTGCCCCTCCCTTTTTTGTTGTTCTTGTTGAATATGTGTTCTTGTCTTGGATGGTGATCGGGATGGTTGGGGATGCTGGACCAACATCAGAAATACAATTTTGTTATTGTATAATGTATAACAAAATCGCATTTTCGTTATACAAATGGGGTGGAAAAAAATGACAAAACTATGATTTTGTTGCTTATATGGAGGGTAAAAAAATTACAACAAAAACAATTTTGTTGCACATGTGTAAAATAGAATTGTGTTTTCATTGTACTGTGTTGTTTTTTCACCTCCCATATAGGTTATGGAAACAATGATTTTGTTGTGTTTCCACCAAAAAGACAATTTTGGAATACTTCTAAAAGTCACCCACGTGGTAGTGCCAATACCCTTTGAACATTTCTAGAAATTGGGCTTACATGGATTCACCGGTACTTCTCAATCATTCTGGGCTTGGAGAAATCCCAAAATAAGACCCATTTACAGGCCCAAAGAAAAAATAACAAGCAACTGGAAGAAGAAGAAATGAAGAATCAATAGCCACTAGGGAAGAAACTAAACTAGTGCATATCCATTGTGCAGAGGTTCTTGGCTACACAAATTTAAGGGAAAAATATATTGTATGTAATTTTATCATTGCATATGTAAAGATGGTATTTCTGGATTCGAATCTATGATCAGTAAGTCATAAATGTACAACTTTATCATTCTGTGAGGACTCACTATCAGGACGGGAAGAAAAACTGGTGGAAAAAAAAAAGAGACAGGAAGAGATAACTGTTTGAATCAGACTCAGACGGTACTTTGTGCATTGTGACATTCATACTCTTATCTATTTTGGTTTGTAAATTTACGGTTTCCGCGTTGAGATTCTGTAAGTGTTGATAGTAGAGTTTTTCCAATCACTTTGTGCGATCATCATGGTCATTGACATCGAATCCTTGGAAGACAGGTACACTCATCAACTCTATATCAAAATTTACTGAATTATCACTGTTGCTCCCGTCTTGCTGATCACTATTTTTGGATTGTAAAGAAGAAGAAAAAAGAATAACAATGGGAAACAGGCTAGAAGCCTATCCACAGGCTGTGTGCTTAAATTCGTTGATAGTTTCCGCAGTTGCTAATGAAATCATTGTTTGCCTTTCTGCATTATTGTTTCCATTCTAATTATGCTAATATTGGTTTTGCTTCTAGGTATATTGATTTTGCAGGAGACATGATGTTTTGCCTAATTCTTCTATTTTGTCAAGCCTTTTCAAGGTCTGTTGTTTATTTCCACACAAAGTTTACTGCTAGAGTACAGAAAACTATTTCATCATCTTTGTTATATTCAAATATATGCATCTTTGGCCTTGATCCTAGTTTAGTAACTAGGGACAAGACACACACATATGGGAGTGACTTTTGGTTATTGTGAGAAATGAGAACAATAAATATATAACATTAGATCATATTTGAATGGTCAAGATTAAAACAAAAATACATGTGATCTTTTTATGTAGTTATGTGACTACCGAATAACTTATAATCTTGACCATCCACATGATCCAAATTTATAGTTCTCATTTTTTACAATAACTAAGTGTTCTCATTGTAGTCTCCCATGTATATAGAACAGTGTATATATATTACTCCATTTCTACATGTGTTTACTCTCCTCGTGTAGGGGGCAGTGAATGTATTCCATTTTCCTCTTTATTCTATTTATGGGGGGTAAGAATCTAAACCTGACCATGATCTTGCAGGCTGAGGTCAAAAAGTCCAACCATGAGCTGTGCACCCTGGAGATTTAATTGATGACCTAAAGGATGTTGATATTGCTCCACTTCTTGACTTGTGCATGAACTTTGATACTTCTGAATAGAGGCTGTTGATGCACGGAATGAATCATCATGTGTATTAAATGGAGAATATGCATTATCATTGATGCGTGCTATTAATCAAAAGCTTCGAGTAGTCCATCTACAGGTACAGGATCCATCATTTGGAAATGACTTCCTACGGTATATTACGATGTTTATGATGAATATCTTTGAATAAATGACATAATTTCCGAGTAAGTTATTTTTTAAAGCTTTCCCCAGCCTTCTATAGGTTAAAGGAAAAAGAAAAGGCTTTCACTATCATTTTTTGACATTTTATGAATTTTTTTCACTTTTGTTTTTTTTTTTTTACATATTTCTTCTTAAATTTCGCCTACTTTGGTTTGTTGTTTCTGTGGTGAAACTATCAAAATCTCAAGTAGCTTTCATATCAAATTTCTTACGGTAGATTTTTCTTTTCATAACTAAAGATACCTTACAGTTGCTTATTATTATGGTGTTAAGAGTTATGACAGTTATTTTTGCATGCCTGATACTGGGACAGCCACCTTTATGTGTGACCCTTTTACATGTGTCTTTTCTGAGTTTTCTCTATAACCATTTGTAAAATGACTTAAAAGTTTTATGTTTCTAAAAATCCATTCACCGCAGGAAAATTGAAATTGCTGATTTGAGTAATTTGTACATGCGAATAATTTTAATCTAAGTTAATTAGATCAGTGATAAATGAATCTAATAATAAATCAAAAATAAGATAAAGAAAGACAATGAAAGATGTGAAGAAGAAAACAAAATAAATTTAACTAAAAGAAGGAGGAGGAAAGAAATGAAAGGAAAAAAAACTATAAAAAAAAAAAAACAACTGAAACATAAATATATTGATAAATTTAACCATTCATTAAGCTTATAACCTATTCTAAGACATAGTCCGACAACCGCAATACTTTCCTGCCTTCTTGGTGTGAACTTCAACATGATTAAAAGTGATTGTCTAGGTGGGAAATGCTTTTCCGAGGGAAGGAAACAATTATTTTATATTTTATCTTTACGAACAACTCATTTCTTCTGCATCATGTATTTCTATTCTTTTTCCTTTGATATTATGAATAGGATTGAGTACCACGGTGTTTTTTAATTTGAGTTCTCCTTGTTTCTTTTTAATGATGTTGTGTACAAGATTTCAATATGAGCGTGTTAGCAGCTTACATGCGGCCAGGCTCCAAGTCTAAAATTGTCAAGGTTGCACCGTATTTTCTTATATGCGTTATTCTATAGCACCACAATCTCAACGATATGTTCATTATTCTTATTTTTTTTTTCCCTTGCTTATCTAGAGTGTGACTAGAAAAACAAGAAAAATGAAATTGAGGTAGTTGGATCCATTATTTTCGAATACTCCCAAATCTGAGAAGAAAATGGAGACAATAAGCTAAATTACGAATTTAATTCACCGAGTTTCATTTTCTGGAACTAAATAGTTTTGCTCTCTTTTTTTACTTGAAAATATTTTAACAAAAAAATTGTCATAGAATTAGTAGGATTCTCTTAAGTTTTTTGTTGTTGCTATCTTTAATATTAACTTGTAAAAAGTGCTACTACCATATCTTATATCTATATATTGAAAGGAGAGTAACACCAAAATTATAAAATTAGATATTATATAGGGATAAAATGGTAATTGGATATCTCCTCTCTTTTTTTGGATGAGTTGTACTAGAAGAAAAAATTTAAATTCACTAATTACACCCCCTTTTTAATAAGTGCACTCCAATATTCTCAAATTAAAACTTGCTAATTGCATACATTTTTTTATAAGTATACTCTAATATTTTCAAATTAAAACTTACTAATTGCACCCCTTTTTAATAAGTAGATTAATATTTTCTTTTAAATCTTAAATACTCATTATATCAATTCTTTCATTTCTCTCACATGTTATCTCTTTAACTCGTAGCCAATGGTATTACCTGTGTACACAATGTATCGTACTAACCAGTTACAAAAATACAAAATTTCAATATTATTTTAATTTTTCCTTTCGAAAAGATTCTAAACCATTGGTGATATAGTCATTCCTCTCTTATTTACTTAACAACTGTCTAGAAAAGTGCAATTATTTTCTTTCATTTTATGTTATGATTTTTACAATCTCCTACTTTTGGTCATTCATATTTCTCAATATTATTGGTTCTTATCTCAATTGATTTAGTCTAATTATTGAAAGGTTTGCACAGGCATAACAAGAGATGAAGTCTTAAGTGGATCAATTGTTTAAGGTCTGATTTCAACATGTGTGTATTATCACAAGAAGAATAAATTATTATTGAACTTCACTTCTTTCTTTCTCTTATTAATTTACTTGACAATTGTCTATAATGTAGTGGTTTCCTTTCATTTTATGTTATGATTTTCACAATTTTATTTGGGCCCTTCATATTTCTCAATGTTATTGGTTTTCACCTTAATTGGCTGAGTCTAATTATTGGCAGATTTGAACAAGTGTGACAAAAGATAAAACTTTAAGTAAATCAATTGCTTATGGTCTGATTTCAATAGAGGTATATTATCACAAAAAGAAAAAATTATTATTGAACTTCACTTCTTTCTTTATCTTATTTTTTCTGCACATCCCTTTTGTCATTAATAAACTAAGCTAGATCTTGCAATTTTTTTAAATATCTTTCCAGACTAAATGATATGTTGTCTTAAATACATTTTTAAGAGTTATGCGTGTTCAAATATCTTCCTTATCATTTTCTTTCTTTTCTCAACTCTTAAATGTTCTTCTTCTCTAATGTTATCTGTCTTCTCACCATTTTTTTTCTTCTCTTACCTTCTTCATTTACTCAATTTATTTTCTCTCTCTTCTAAAAATAAACCAGTGAAATATCTTTTTATTTCTTTGTTAATTATTCAACATCGCAATCCTAACTAAAGATGTCTTTGCCAGCCATTGTGACTACAACTTCTTCATAATTTTTTTATGATTTATAGTGATCTGTAGTAACAAAGGTGAACAATTTTCTTAGTTTCTATTTTATTGGTTGAATTTATTTTGGTCGAATTACTTTCTTTATTTTTTTCTCCTTCATCAAAATTTCTCTAATATCGTGAATATGAACTAAATTTGTTAAAAATGTTTATTTGATATGACCTATCGGTTAAAGTATTTTATGAAAAAAGATACTAAACGGATCTTTATAAGAATAAAGGGTAATTGGAGAATTTTTTAAATATTTATTTGATTTTGTTGTAGATTGATTTATTGGTTGCAAATTATGTGTTTAATCAAATGTCAAAATGACATTTTTGGGTATGTTTCCTTATTTCTCATTTTACTTTTAAATTTATGACACTTTTGATACGACTTTTCATATGAGAACTTTTTAGTTGATTCCGTCGGTTTGAGATTATCTTATAGGATTGGAATTTTTCGCATACAATATTTGGTTGTTGTTGCTTATCTTTTGTTAATATTACTCCTATTTATAATCAATATTTCAATTAGATTTGTTTTTAAAAAGTTAATAAATGGAAACTGATGTTTATTGTAGAAATTTAGGTGAACGGGTAAAGGATTAATGGAACGTTCAATTGTAAAATTTGATACATGACCTTTATAAAAGTGAGCATTGATACAAACAAAAGTGAAGAAAAGATGCAGGACAAAATAAAGATAAATGAAAATATTACTTGAGTAAATTGAAAGAGAATAGCTAAACAAGTGAAAATTTTACTAGTAGAGCATTAATTTTGCATAAAGTTTTCAGTTGTTTTCTTTAATTTAAGTTCATAACTGAAAATATTTTGTCTAGTAACAAATGATGTCATTTTGAAGTCCTACATTTTTTTGGTCAAAATTATGCTACCAACAAATTCAACCACCTACGCAAGTTGTATATATACCAAATTTATTTTCAACTAATTATAACGTACATGGCAGATTTATTGACTTCATTGTACATAAATTCTCTTATATTATGACTGCTACATAATTTTTCTTACATTTGAGATCACTTCATCTATATACTATTTACTCTATGAACAAAAATAATCTCATTTATCATGTTCTTTGAGTTTATGTTTCACAAGCTTATTTTGTTCTTTATATTTCACTATCTTTCGTCAAGACCAGAAGGAATAAAACTGCCATAGGAACAAAAGTGTTAATGAATAAGAAAATTTATAAAAAAAACCCACCGTAGTATCAAGCATGATGACATAGAGTATACCAATGTTGTTCATTTCCTGATGATGGTTATAGGTGTCATGAGAGACATTGAAATGAGCAACGTTCATGTTTGCCCGAAGAAGCTTCCTAATCATTTCCACATTTGTCTATCACATGTTCTTCTATTTAAGTTGCTTAACTTTATGTTATGATCATACTAAACTACTTATAAAAATAACTTTATATTATCATATTCCAATATATATTTTCTTATCAACGACTTTCTTTACTTTTACAATTTATCATAATTCTAACAACATGTCCAATCATCACAGCACATTCTTTATATCTTTACTATCATTTAATTATTTACAATTCCAAAATAATATTTATTCATCAAATATGTTGGATTTAACATATTTATATATATAAATTTGTAACAATATAATTAACATATAATATAAAATACTGGAATAATTTTTGTAAATTTTTTTTATTAACATTTTTAATTATTATCCACATAAATCTATATTATTTAATAAACTTTGTTATTAAATTCAAAGAACGCACACTCTCCACCCATAAGTATGCACAGTTACCATACTAATTTAAAATTAAAGTGCATATCATATCCAGATGTAATAAAAATATACTATTAATCCAACAGTTGAGTTTTTTTCCCTTTATTTTTTTCACAGGTATATAGTAAAATGTTCTGTTCAACATTCATTTTTCAATTTCCACGGATTTCCATTCCGTCGAAATGCAAGAAAATTTTTGCATTCTTATTAGTTATTATGTCTTTCACATTGCAAGATTCAAAATGAGAGGGATAAAAGATTTACGAAGCGGGAGTTCAGTTTTATCAAATTTTAATTTTTGTTTATTTTTGCAGATAAACGTACTAGCATCTAGTGGCCATGCCAACAAGGATGATTCTGATGATTTGCGCCCTTGCCCGTTCCACATTATGGGAGGTTGATGTACGATTTTGTATGTATTTTTGTGTAGAGCTTACAGTCTGTGTTTGTAGAATTATAATTTGGGTGGCATGCCCTAAGCTTTGCTTACTTGTAATGAAAATTCAACGAGTTTAAGTAAAAAGCATCTGTAATGACTCAATAGTTGCATTGATCTGACAACAGTTCTTGTGAAAGCTTCGCTGTACCATGATATGATATGATGAAAGCCAACATCTCATGTGGTTGTTGAAATTCCTTTTTGATCCAAGGTCCCGTTAGGAATACTCTTCTTTTAACACGATGAAATGGAGAAAAATTGTCCGTTCCTTATATTTTAACCTTTTTTTACGGATTATATTTTAACTCTTAAGAGATATATTTTTTTAGAAATTCATTGGCATTTTTAGTTAATCTCTAAGAACAAAATTCTTGCTCATCATCATTCCTCTTAAGTTTGGATTTGAACCTATAATCATTTTAAATTTTAGCTTAATGAACATTGTCTTTACTTGAATTTGGTATTATTTTTCGTCAATGTTATACTTGAATTATTTTTAATACATCTTTTCATATCAAATATTATTAGGCTTGACACATAAATAAGTTTGTAGGTGGCCTAATAGCAAATATTAGATAAACCATATAACTATTAAATAAATCATAAAATTTGTCTCTATTTTTATATATTATCTTAGTATTATTTCTAGTCTCAAGATTTAAGTAGTTTTTAAATAACATACA
Organism: Glycine latifolia; assembly: GCA_013407115.1. NCBI lineage: Eukaryota > Viridiplantae > Streptophyta > Magnoliopsida > Fabales > Fabaceae > Glycine > Glycine latifolia. The sequence continues at coordinate 24,391,758 of CM023960.1, read as the reverse complement.
TACAAAGTGAAACAAAACTTATTTTAAATATAAACTAAATCAATAAATTAATAATAAGCTCACAAAATTTAACACAATAATTAAGATAATATAAAGGTATAATCTAACAAGCTAAATCAATAAAAATCATAATTTATATTTATAATATAATAGTTTATATAAGTTACTGTACATTTAGTACATTGTTGATAAAGAAAAAAGCGATATACATGTACTACATATATAACTTTATTTTAAAATTTATTCATGAAAATGAAATCCCTTTATTATTAAATAATGCAAAATAATTATTACAAGACTTATATTATTTGTATAATATTTTAAAAATATTTTTATAATGTTAACCATTTTATCTTATAAAAAATAGTATCCAAATATAACTTCACATGTTATAAATTTTTAAAAAAAAATCAATAATATTAAAGAAGTATACATAGAAATTAAGAAAAAAATATGAGAAAATTAATGAAGCAATATAGTAATGAAAAGAAAAAAGAAGAAAAAAATATCAAAAAAGTGTTGCAGGAATAAACTAGTAGTTGTACTATAAAGGAAAGTACATTGAATAGTTGTGAACTTGAATAGTGAGAGAGAGGAAGGGCAAGGCAACAAGCACAAAGCGACAAATAGAGGAAGGCACTAGAAGGCTTCGTAGGCGCAGATTCTCAGAATACGCGTAATACGGTAGGACTCAGTTAGCGCCTTAATCAATCTTTAAGGCTACCTCTCCACCACCGAGGCACCGACTCAGCCTATATATTTAATCACAATTCATATTTACCTCATTCTTTTCATTTCATAGTAAAAAGAGAGAAATCGTTTATGCATGTGTGATCCGAAATTTTGAGGTTTTAACTAATATTTTGAGTATAGAGAAACGTGATCGGAAAAAAGAATTTTATTAAGATAATTATTCAAATCTTTTAATAAAAATTAACAGATATTTTATATTAATAATAATAAAAAAATAAAAGGCTATTCACTGAATCAGTTGAGGTGAAGTAGTAAAAAGGCTATTCACTGAATCAGTCTAAGGTGAATCACTCACTAGTGGTCCCCAAGTTAATTTTGAAGGTTCACCACTATAAATACATGCTCTTGCTATTACCATAGCAAACATCTTGAGACACACACCTACTACAGTTGCTAAAGTCCTTACTTGTCAAAGCAACAATGAAGCTTGTCTTTGCCACCCTATTATTATGTTCTCTTCTCCTAAGCTCCTCTTTCTTGGAGCCAGTCATCGCGTATGAAGACTCATGTAAGATATTTCTGTGACTGCTATAAAAAAGAAATATAAAATCAGTGAATATTTTGATGTGATGTATATTTTTGTGTGTTGATGGCAGCTTATTGCAGCAACAAGTGTTCGGACAGATGCTCATCGGCAGGGGTTAAGGATAGGTGTCTGAAGTACTGTGGAATATGCTGTGCTGACTGCAAATGTGTTCCTTCTGGGACCTATGGGAACAAGCACGAGTGCCCTTGCTACAGGGACAAGCTCAACAAGAAGGGCAAACCCAAATGCCCTTGAACTTGAACTCAAAGACCATGTCGCATAGAGACTTAAGAGTAGTAGTGAGTGAGTCTGTGTGTTGTTATCTTCTTTGCATTGTTGTCTGCGCTTCCTAAGCATGTGGTTGGATTCTTGTTTCCAATGTCTGTTGGGTATGTTAGATCTGAACGGGAATAAATTTACATCCTGGATAAAACCATCTCTCTCTCTCAGTTTCGACTTTTTGACCTGTTCATCAACCTATAAATTTTTTTTATCTGTTTTATAATTAATTTTAGGCTAAATGTTAGCTTCGTTTTTAATTTTTACATTTTAAATTTTTATTTCGATCGTTTATGTTTTTTGAGAAATTCTATTTTGGTCCACTTTTTTTAAACATTAAATATATTAACAGAAAAAAAATACAACGTGTTTCTTAACCTTGATTAAGATGATGATGTAATATGTTAATTTAAACAACATCATTTTAAATGGTTTAATTTTTATTCTTGATGTTTTTAAATAATCTCGTTCTGTAAAATGGTATATTTTAATTTTAATATATATATATATATATATATAATGTCAAAGTCTAATAAATATAATTAAAGACATTATATCAAAAGTGACACAAAGAGTTAGAGGCTAGTGAGTCTTTGATTATTATCCCTTTTAATGTGGTGAAAAAGTTATATATTTTATTTCATTAATTTAATAAATTTATTTTAATTAACATTGGAATCTTTCTAAATACAAATTTCAATATTAAATATATTTTTCAAATTTATTTTCCTTGAAAATTATTTTTAATAAAATGTTTTTAGTATTTGGATAAACTAAATGGTGAGTTACATTACCACAAACTTTGTCGTTTGTACCACGTTATGAAGTATTAAAATCCTATATCAATGACACACCCATGTTATGTTGACTATTTCTCCCATAAATTTGAACAAAGGTAAATAGTCAAATATTAAGAAGTCTTAATTTATTTAATCTTGTGAACTTTTTTCTGAGAGTTAAAAAGTAAAAATATTTCGATCATCTTTCTATATATAGTTAGAAATACAAATATAAATTTATTATCTAAAAAAATATAAATTCATTAATTCTCTAACGTCTTGAAGATACTTCTTTAGGTTTGTGTTTTTTTCTTCTTGAATGTGATTGTTTGATTATTTTTCGATTGTAGTAGTAATCTAATTGTATAACTCTATTATCATGAAATGAATAACTCATAACTACAAATAATGAAATTAATATAACTAGTATTTTCACTTGTGGGTTAAATTATAATTTATATATTTAACAACATTTAATTGTAATATAATATTACTTTTAATTATTTTGTTTTTAAAAAATAATTTATATAGAGAGATAAAAGAGATAAAGATAAGAAATGATTATTTACGAAAAAATATGTGTGGAAAAAAATAACATTTCACTTGGGTTTGTCAAGATTAATTAAAAAATTAATTATCAAAATATTTTATTAAAATATATAAACTAATTAACAACTTTTAACATTTTCCATTTGATTTTTTTACTTTTGACTAATTTTTCAACTTATTAGCAATTTTTATATATTTTTAATCAATTAAATGTATTTATTTATAATTAATTATATTTATTTAATGCATAAATTTGAATATAAATCTTGAAAGTATTTGGCATCAAAAAGGGAATTTAAAATCTTGAGTACTAAATGAGAACATTACTTTAATATTTTTTTTCCTTTTGTTTCACATCAAGAATATTATCATAAATAATTTATTATATTTGATAAAACTTTATTTGTTAATTTTTATTGAAATAATGATAAGAATATATTTGTAAAATACTAAATATAATTTTAATGAAAAATTTAATTTTATTCTTTGACTATTATTTTTAAAATTAATAGTAAACAAAATCATTTATAAAATTAAAATATTTATATAAAGTGCATAGATAAGTAAATTTAAAACTAAAAAACCATTCATTGTTATACTGAGTTAAAGTAATATTTATTATAGTAGTAGTTGATAAAAAAAATTAAAATTTTTATTGGAAATATTGATAAAGATGTATTTGAAAAAAAATTAATATTGAATAAAAAAACTCACCAAAATATTAAATAATATGTTTTTAAGGAAAACAATAAGTTTTATTCTTTGACTATTATTTTCAATGTTAATTAAATAAAATCATAAATAAAATTTAAATATTTAAAATGAGGAGATACGTAGAATAAGAAAATGAGACTTTATTCATCGTTAGATTGAATTAAAATATATTTAAATATAGTCTTTTTAAATTGATTTTGAATAAATTTTAAAATAAGTTAAATTTGAAAATAAATTTATCATTTTAAAAAAATCTGAAATTAAATATATTTTATTACTAGGTTGAATTCGTCTAAACTCTAAACCATACATTCAACTTTGATAATATTTTTTTACTTGTTTTTTATCTTCTAATTATATAAAGGTGAAAAAAGTACTTAATATTTTAAAAAAAAATTGCCATTCTTTTAGTACCCTTCTTGTTAGAGGATTTCCATGCCTCTGTCACCTAATCCAATTATATACCGACATCGACATGTTTGTGTTGTTTTACATTTGACTGAATATTAAAAAGTGAGACATTGCATGAAGAGAAAGTATTTATTTGTGTTATTTTTTCTTTAAAAAATCACTTCACATTACTTATCTTGGTTTATCTATTTATTTACTTATTATTAATTTATTTTACATTAATTAATTGAATGCGACCTCCTCTTAGTCCCAACAAGGTCTTAGGATACAAATTGTGACATTTTTATAGTCTGAAGACTTTATTTTAAAACAAAATATTTTTATTTTCATAAACATTAACTAGAATAAAGTCTTCACAATTTGAATAATAAAAGAAAAACATAGCTCAATTAAAGGCAATTATATTTCATTTCTTTTACAAGAGGCAACTATACTTCATAACTATCGAAGTATGGTCATAAAACTTAAGGCTAAATGTTATTTTTGTGTTTTAATTTTAGTGTTTATTTTTTATTTTAGTATATTAAGTTTTAAAATTTTAGTTTTGATTTTTTATACTTTCAATGAATTTGTTGCTTCAGGTTTTCATTAAAAATATTAATATTATGTTAAATTTTAAAATAATTAATTTATCATAATAATAATTAAAATTCATCATTATTTTTATTTTATTTTAAAAATTATAAACCACAAAAATAATTTCAAATAATCCAAAAGAGGTTGGATCTACGGTGACCAAAGTCCCCCATGGTCACTCACCGATTTGGATCTACAACGCTCAAAGTCATCGCACCACATCGATGACCACCGCACCTCCCACCAATTCTAGTTTTTTTTTTTTTTTCCCCATATCGCGAAGTGACACGAGTGTTTTAGACTTTTAGTAGGGACCCGACCCAGACTTTAATATTAGAGGGAAGAGATGGTTACAAATATAAATCCATAAAATTTCTTGCGAATATTACATTAATAATTCTTATAACATTAATAGAGAATGTAATTTAAACAGAAGACTAAATATTTTTCAAAGACTTCAGATTAAAAACGTTGATCATCAATGAGTAAATTTGTTTAAATTTTAAAAAATAACTTTAAAATAAATATTTTTTTAAAGAAATTGATAGAAGTTGCTTCTGAAAATAAGTCAAAAATAGTTTTTTTAAGTAAAAATAATTTAGACAAATACATTTAAAAATATATAACTACTTATTTTATTAAAATAAACATTTATTTCTACATATAAATTTAAATAAATAAATTCAATTTCTCATGCCATGGAGAACTTTCATTAACTTATAATAAATATTGGTATCTATACTCATTAATCATAATTTTTAGAAAAATGTCTTGTTAATTATGTCCAAAAAGAATGGATTTTGTTACTCATTGGACAACAGTATCCAAGAACCATTTAAAAAAAAAAAAAAACTTGTGTTTCATATTGTGTCGTGACAAGAGTCATGCACGGAAATCAAATCTTAACAAGTCTTTTTGTGAAAGTTCATATCTAATTAAGAGTATAAAAAAATAGAAATATAAAAAAGTAAGAGATAATAGTTGTTAGTCTATCTCAAAACTCAAGTTGTCAAACTCTTTTTTTTTTTTCAAAGAAGTTGTCAAACTCTTATACAGTGCTCCTAATTTAGCTTATCACATCCATAAAGTTAAATAAATTATATTTAATTCTCAGATCATTTATAAAAAAATTAATATAAAGAAAAAGTAATAATTTTTTTTACATGTAGTTGTTTTTTATCTTTAAAATACAAATCATGAATGATAAATAAAAAAATAAAATTCAAATATTTTATCTAAAAATAGAAAGAATATAATTATCTCCAAAATATAAAATTATAAAAAATAAATATTTATCTAAAACAACCTTCTTATCTTTACAATAAAAATTATAAAAACAAAATTAAATATTTTATATAAAAAAGAAAGAGGTAAATAATACTTAAATATTATCTAATTTTAAAATAGAAATATTTATTCCAATATTTTTCATTTAATCAGTTATTGCAATATTAATATTTATATTAATATTAATAATTATATACATATATTAAAAATTTGAAAGAAACAAAAAAAGTCCATCCCTGTGTTTTAGTTTTCTTTTTTCAAATATAGTTGTGGGGAGGAGAAAGAGGTTCGTGGTGGCACCATCCATGTGCGGGTTTTCATTTTTCTTAGATCTGGTTGCGAGGAGGATGAAGAGGTTCTGATTTGGTGGTGGACGGCGAAGGAGGTGAGGATAGTGGGAACCAGAGTAGCAAAAGGTGCAGTACAGAGGAAGTGGATGAAGATAACAACAGTGCTAAAGGAACTAAATAGTGTTAACGGAAAACTGAATAAATGATAAAATATACCTTTTAAAAACATAAATGATTAAAATAAGATTTTTAAAACTTAATATAGTAAAATAAAAATATTAAATTATTAAAGATGAAAAATGACATTTAATATTTATTTTATTTGTATACACTTTTAATATAAATGAAAAAAATAAATATACATTATATATATATATATATATATATATATATAAAGTTTTACCCTATTAATTCATATAATTAAACCTATCTATTGCAAATCTAAATTTATCAATTTTAAAAATTTAATTTTAGAAATTATCTTCAAAATTGGTTAGCATACATGTAAATTATATACTTCGTTACTTTAGGCTTATAAGTATTTTTTACTAGACTGTCAGACGAGATCATTACAAGCAATCAAATTAATTTTAAATATTTAATACAATAGAATATCCAAGAATAAATTCAAATTCATTTTTTCTTTATTCGATGGATCTTAACACCAGAAAAAAAGAACTACAAATTTATTAATCAAACAGATACTGACCTTGAAGAAGAGCGATGATAACGACGAAGGACCGCGATGATGATGTCACGACGGTTTGTCTTCTTCTAAGGTTTGAGTTTTCATTAGAGGTCTAGGTGGAGAAGAGAGAGGGACACTGAGCGGAGAAGAGGGAGAGCAGAGGGAGAACCTTCACGCGTTGAGAAGAGAGAGAAGCAGAGAGGACGCGAGTTGAGAAGAGAGAGCGACGGAGAGGACACGTGTGACCATGGAAGGTTTTGAACTGAAGAAGAGGAAGGGACACGCGTGAGTTGGAGCACAAAACAAAAAAAGTGCAATGCACAATAAAAGCAAATATAATGCACACAAAATATAACGTGTGTGACCATAGTAATTAACTGCTTATTGAATGAGGAATGCAAAGAAAAGTAATATTAAACAAATGCAAAAAAATATAATGCACGCAAAAAAAAAAAATAAAAGCAAATATTAGTAACGTTAATAAATATAACTGTTAACCGTTGGATAAAAAGTGTCTGTTTAAATATATTAGTAACATTAAATAAGCATTTTATTTATTTTAATTTATATTTATAAAAATTGAAATAATGTTAAGTTTATTAAAAAAATATAAATATGTGGATTTTTTTAAATTTCTTGTGATTTTTTATATTTGAGTAAAATATTGTGTGAGTTTCTTAGGAGTGACATAACATTGTAAAGATCACAAAAATTAATGTTGGGACCATAAAAAATTACTTAAAGTACCCACTGAAGCTCCTTGTTTCGAAGATGCTGTAACAAACAAAGTTGCCACATCTTACTATTTCTTTTCTTCTGCATTTACTAAAACGAGTAAAAAAAAAATCTAAAATTAGTCAAACGAATAGTAAAACGATAGATTGTATTAACTATTAAATCACTCTTGACGAAAAAATATTAAATTAAAATTTGTTGGTTTGTATAATTTTTCTTTAAATTAATCTAATTTAACTTAAAATGATTTGAATTAGATAAGTTTTTGTTTTTTTATAATAATTAATCTTTAAAATATAATTCAACTAATTTTTTTAAGTTTTCGCGTTCTAACTTAATTATTGTAAGTTTAAAATTAATATATCTTATTTTAAAATGAATTATTAAACAAATTTAAATAGTATTATAAATATTTCTAACTTACAAATTAATGTATTGTATTATGTATTATATTCTACATGTAATTATTTTTTATTGTTTGGTCATGAGATTAAGTTATCTTTCAATTAAATGTGTCAGACTAATCCCTCTCTTGTAGTACATGATTACTGCTTATTTAAATTTTTTTAAACACTTTGAGAATTGAATAATATTCACCCTAAATAAATCGTTTTCATATGAATATGGTGAAATCTTAGGTGTAATAATCTTTTGGATTAATTATTTTTTATTGAATACATGTAAGTATTAACCAAATGCCTATTTGTTTTTCTTTTTGGAAAAATCCTAAATAAACGTTAAATTAAAAGTTTATAATTTTTATTTCTCACAGAACTTGCATTAAAATATGTGTATCTAACATTAAACACGCTGCACGCAATGGGCAACAACTTGTTAAACAGTTTTGCAGCTACTTTTTTTACTGCCTAAGGTTATAAGTATGGTTGCTAATGGTTTAACTAGGTCCACAATATAGGCTAACAAAGTACGTATCAATTAGTTACCCTTTAATACATAGCAACCTTGTCCTCAGGGTTGATTCGAGGGAAATGCATGCTATAATATGTACTAGTGGCGAGTGATTTATAGAGAGATTTGGTTAACTATCAAATACTTCTGCTAGGGGCATCTTAGTGTGGCCTCTCACGTGTTTTATGGGTGAAAACATGTCATCATGACCAATAAATAGAGAACACTAAGATTTGAATTTATGGTTAGGAATTGGGATTGTAAGATTCTCATCGCAGTAATTACAGTCTAACAGATTCTTTAATATTTTCTTAACAGTCACATATACATAAGTTAGTTTCTTGTATAGATGTTGCGTTGGCTAAGTTTAATTATAGATGTTTGGCTACTATTGGTTTGTGATGTGGTGGTGGAATGTGAGTGTTGCATTAGTAGTGGAGGTTGCAATGATGTTATACTAGGTGCGCGTTAGGTGGATAATTTGGTCACGGGGAAGTTGTCTTGCTTTTTGATATTTAAAAATAATTTGTGATTTTTGAGCAATTTCATGCTTGTTTACAGGTGTTGCTCTTGGCTATTTGTATTTTTTTTACAAAATATTACTAATAATATTTAGAACAATTATTATTAGTTAAAGAATTGTTTTTTCAAAATTAAAATTACTTAAGTCATATATCTTAGATAAAAAATATTAGTAGATGATTTGAATGGATTAATCATATTATTTATTAAAGATAAAATGTTAGAACTACTTAATTATAAAATTTTAATAAATAAAAAATCCAAAAATTAATAATATGAAAATTAATAACTTATATTATAAAAAGCTTCTCAAACCACTAAAATTTCTAAATACTACAAGTGAAAATATAAATATTGGATTGGTAAGAGTTCAAATTTAAGTTGTTTTGGAAACCTTCCTATTAAAAAAGAGAGCTTCTTTACTCTTACTCACCTCTCATAAAATCCATTCTCTCCCTCTGATCCCTCTCCTTGCACCCTCCTCCTCTCCCCTCTTCATCTCTTAAATCTTTCATTTTTCTCTTTTTTTTCTTCTCTCCAAGGCCATATTGGGTCATCTTAGTATTCCATTTTTCCTGCTTTTGGTAGATCTTACAAAAAAATAGTTTTCTTAATGTAAATTTTACATTATGAAAAACTAGTTTCTATAATATATGAAATTACGGAACTAATTTCTGTAAAGTAATTAGTAATTTTTTAGCCACACTTTTCTAAAAATATGTTCAGAAAATTAGTTATCTAGAAAAATATTTCTGTTAAAAAAGTGTGAGCGTGTGGAGAGAAAAAAGGAGAATGCAAAAAGAATTCCCCCTTAAAAATATAAGCCAGAAGCCCAGTAAGACAACCTGGTTAAAAAAACAAAAATACAACACACTTCAACCTTCTATTCAAAAGTTAACATTTAAAGCCATGTCTTTTTTACTGCAGCAGATATCACGGCTCAATTAAATAATTAGATACAAATGATTAATACACTAAAATTAAAATTTAATCATTTGAATTATACTTAAGTTTGATCTTTAAGTAAAATAATTCTTAATTGAATTTTACTTATCTCTTAGTTAAATTTCAAATTAGTTGGATCTTGATGATCTGGAAGGTTAAGATAAAAAGAAATAATGAATATATTTTAATCTATTAAGTCAAAAACTAATTTCACATAATATATGATCATAATTATCTAAAAAATATTATAAACAATAAAAATCAAACATGAATTCTTAAAATAAATAAGTTGTTTTTATTAACATTAATATCACATGGTCTTATATAATTATTAATCCTTTGGATTCATTTAAAGCCATGTTAAACTGAGGTCTTTCACGTTTGACCTATTTTCCCCGCCCTTATTTGGCGAAGCGATCCCTCCCCTTCTTTAATTATCTAGTCTTATTTTCTTTCATTTTCTCATTCATAAGTTTCCTTTTAAAATTTTGGTTCTCTTCTGAGTTTCATTTTTTTTTCACTTTTCATAATTTCTTGGAGCTAGGGTAGGGTGTATCCGTTGCTTAAAATTTTTTTATTTAAGTTCTTGAGTTATGGTGAATTGGTGATAACTCAAAAAAAATTTTTTTTTAAAGAGTTACAAGGGTGTGAAGAAAAAAAAAACAGGAAGAGAGAAAATATAAATAATAATGTATTTTCAAATAATGACAAATTAAAGAAAAAAGGTAATACTAATTTGGAAAAACAAATTCTTTTTAATTCAAACTTTTTTTTAAAAAAAATTCTTCCGTCTAAAAAACTAGGATGATGTTGTTAGATCTTGCACAGACCTGCACCGTCAATATTTCCTTTTCTTATTTGTTTTTAAAGCGAAATGTGCGGCAAAACTTAGATCTTCCTGAATCAATTCAAACGATAGGAGAAGAAGGGACTAGCGGCGAACTCAAACGGCGTCGTATCGATTCGTTGATCATCCATTTGAGAGGGATCTGGTAGCGGAAGATGGATAAGGGTAAGATCCAAGAGGTGATCGAGAACCAAGTCCTGACGGTGGCGCAAGCCGTCGAGGACAAGATCGACGATGAGATCGCCGCCCTGGAGCGCCTCGATGCCGACGACATCGAAGCCCTCCGCGAGCGCCGCCTCCAGCAGATGAAGAAGATGGCGGAGAAGCGCTCCCGCTGGATCTCCCTCGGCCACTCCGAATATTCCGAGATTCCCTCCGAGAAAGACTTCTTCCCCGTCGTCAAGGCCAGCGAACGCGTCGTCTGCCACTTCTACCGCGAAAACTGGCCCTGCAAGGTTCCTTTCTACATAAACGCATACTCACTCACTTACCTTTCATTTTCAATTCATAATTTCGATGACTTATTATACCGCTGATTGAACTTTATATGGAAGAAAAGGAACATTCAATGTTGTTGTTCGCGATTTGTTTGCAGGTTATGGACAAGCATTTAAATATTTTGGCCAAGCAGCATATCGAGACTCGGTTTGTGAAACTCAACGCTGAGAAGAGTCCTTTTCTCGCTGAGAAGCTCAAGATCATTGTTCTTCCAACTCTTGCCCTCATCAAAAACGCCAAAGTCGATGATTATGTGGTATGTATATGATAGTAGCCACTTGCTCATATTTGTTTGTTTGCCATCAATGTTACGTTAGATAAGGTTTCAGCTATTTATTTCTTTAGGCTTGTTTGGATAAACTTCTCAATAAGCCGATATAAGAGAAGAAAATAAGAATGTGAAATGAATTAAAATTTTCTCACAAGTTAAAATTAACTTTTGCGAAAGTTAAATTCTGCCTTGGGAGAAGTTAAATGAGAGAACAGATTAGCTTATGGATTATGAAAGAAGCTTACTTCATTTTACTTTCCTTATAAGTGCTTATTGAAAATTTTTAGTACCACTGTACAGGCAATATGATAATGGTGATATGTGTGTTATTAGGTGGGGTTTGATGAACTTGGTGGGACTGATGAGTTTAGCACAGAGGAGCTGGAAGAAAGATTGGCTAAAGCTCAAGTCATCTTCTATGAGGGTGAATCATCGTTCAATCATGCAAGGTCCAGTGCCAAAACCACAAGAAGTGTTCGACAGAGCTCCATAGCAGACTCCTCGGATTCTGAGTAACCTGCATTTCCTGATATGTTTGTTTTATTTACCCGCACTCTCCTGAGCAACCGGGTTATACACTCCAAACTTGGTCTCAGTGACTGCCTTATGGTGTGTCTCTATCTGTAAGAGTTTATCATGATTCTAGATCTTGTAGATCTTCTTGAGATCATCCTTTTTTTACAGTAATATTTGAGTTACCCCCCCCTTTCCCCCGATTATAGTATCTTCATTAATCTTTGTTAATAATTTTATTTTATGAGTTTTGAGATTTTGATACCGTGCTTAATTATTGTCTTTTGCTGATGTGCTAATGTATTGGTATTACTACGAGTATTACTATACACAGGACCTGTTTGGATGTTAGCTTCTCTAGAAGCACTTCTAGAAGAGAAAAATAAGAAGAAAAAAATAAAATGAGCTTTTCCATAAGTTAAAATAAGTATTCCATTAGCTAATTTGTAGATGTCATCTCATCTTTTAGAGAAGTTACATTGGTGAGCTTCTACAAATTAGCTAATGGAGAGCTTATTTTTACTTATGGAGAAGCTCATCTCATCTTTTTGCTCTTATTTTCTTCTTCTAGAAGTGCTTCTAGAGAAGTTTACCCAAACTGGTCCACAGTCCCGTGCTTCCTATAGTGTCTAGTGTGTACCCATAAAGTAAAATGTTGGCTGATGATATTTCTACGTGGGGAACATATATGGCTATATATTGTAGTTGGAATTTGGATCATTCTAAAAAGATAACGGATTCTTCTTAAATGGGCACGGGAAATTCATGAAATTTAAGAGGAAAGCTAAACCTTTTATATTAATTCCAAAGAACAACCTTTCATAATATTAATGTTTTGGTACATTTTCTTAATTTGAATTGTTTGGATTGGCTGTGTACTAAAACATTTGAAATGTTAAGCTTAAACTCCTTTAAATTTCAAGGAAATATTCCTAATTTTACACTTAAGGCAAACTGAGAGTGCATATGTAGTATTGAGCTTCCACATATTTGACCAAGGTCTTGAATGTCAACATCCCATTGGAGCATGGTAACAAAATTTTTGGGAAGCAGTTGTATCCAAAGCAAACTAAAGTTCAAATGAAAGCGTTTTTGCTTTGGTTGGAATGTGTAGTTTTCACGTTCAACTTGAGTACATGTATTCAAAACTCACTCATAAACATTGAAGTTATAGTTCATAACATCATACTTTCTATGATTTATTAGGAGGGAAATTTATGGCAGGGTTTTAAATTGTGATAACAGTTGTGTTGTCGTCATGTTAAGACTCTAATCTCTAATCAAATGTTCAGTTCAAGATGTGTGATCAGTGCGAGCCTCTTGCTGACCTAATTGGCACTAGAATACTAATTTTCTCTTCTTTATCTTTCTATTTACAGCTTTGCCAGGAACATTGCCAATTTTTAGTGTCCACCAAGAATAATCCTAATCCGACAAGTTGTTTCATGAATAATATATGTACTTCATGAATAATCAGTATCCAACTGAGTTTTATTGCATACCAAAAAACACATCAAATTCAATGTTTTTGGCAAAAGCTATAAAGTATGCACATACAAACACACTGCTAGTCATTGAAGATGTGGTTAATAGACTCTACTATCTCACCACACCCTCCACTATCTTATTTCACAACTTCCATTAAAAGACAACAAATTGAACACTAACATATAACAACACTAAACTATCAAATAATTAAACTCAGTCAAGCTTTACCTCGCATCAAATTAACAATCTCGTTCAGACTCAGCGATCCTCCAATCCTGCATCTTGCTCTAGCATATTGTAGCACCATTTTTCCATAAAGACAGCTATTCAGGTTTTTATCATTGGATAAAATGATGCTGCGGAGCCTTTCATGCAAAGGGCCCTGCAATTAAAAAAGAAAAGGTTAAGCCATATACTCGCGAACATTTTTTACACATTAAGGTTTAAATCGAACAATCAAAAACCATTAGGAGTATAGTATATATGATAGTACTTTCTAATTTATTACATGCTTCTTTATCTGATATAGATTCAAAAAGTTTTGCTAAAGAAATGATCGAATAAAGCATAGGGAGAAATAAAGGATGACAAAATTTAACACTGCTATGTATTGTGTGTGAGTAACAATGCCAAACCTCAGTGTACTGCAATGCTCTCTGAACAACATAATTCCCGAAAGGATGCTGAACAACATTAAAAAACTGGGGGCTTTGCATTAGCTCCCGAGCTATAACAGCAGAATGATCCGCATCAGAAAATTTAAAGAGACCTTCCACTACATTGCTGGCATACTTGTTCGTAGATAATCTAACATATTTATAGCGAAGTCGTGATATCGACATTGAATTTACTTCCATCTTCTTCCTTTTAACTAAAAACTGCATCACATAATTTCTGTGGATAAAATGAAAAAAATGTTAAATAGTAGTAACAAAGTTAAGGAAAATTCAAATTCAAAAATGTATATCAAGAGTTGGGGTCAAACCCATATGAATCTTCTGCTAAGACCACAGCATTTAAGATTAATTTGTTGACCAGTTTCACGAAAGCTGGTAACTCATCATACTCCATACATTTTTGGATACTGCAACATCCACATCTATCTTTTGCAATATCAACACAATTCTTCGCCACAACATCCAAAATAACCTGAAAGAAAAGTTTTCAATTAAGGATTGATGGAAAAAAAATGTTAATCACGTTCACATGTGCGTAACATAAACGGTATTAATTAACTGCAGTACTGAAATCATGTCAAATAAAGGCAAGCCTGAAAGAAAGTTAAGGCTATGCATTACATTTTGATACACGGGTGGGAAAAGCTTCAGGTACTGTCGAATGAAATTACCATTAACTTTTTTCATCAATGCGACAGTGATACACCGCATAGCAACTTCAATTTGATGTGTCATAAATGGTTCTTTGACGTTCTGAAGAATCTGCTGAATGACCCGATTTCTGTATATAGCAAGAAAAGTATGTTAATTAGTAAGCATTAAATAAAAAATCAAATTTTATAAGTGTATATATATTTGTTACCCTTGATCATCCATGCACACATCTTCAAGCTTTTGCACGTCGATGGTGATGAAGTAGACAATAGCGTTCTTTTGGGCCACGCTAATATTGCTTGATTGAAAAAACTTCTGAATCAGTGTCCAAAAGGGTGCTTCATTAACTCGTGCAAATGGCACTTCAGTTCTTTCAATATCTTGCAGATTTCTTGGGGTGTTCTCTCATGAATCTTCTTATGAAGAAAACGAGATACACGTGTAAACAAATTCTATAATTTCTGTTTAAATCAATCATATCAATAAATATTTATAATTTATGAGTTTCACATGAACATATAATGTAAACATAAATCTATAATTTTTGTTTAAAACAATCACATTAAGAACAAGAACAAGAACAAGAACTTTAGAATTCATAAGTTTCACATAATATACATTTGTCCATGATCGTGGAAAATCTTTTAGACAATAACGCCATTCAGTTTTCTAGATCACTATTTAATAACTCCTCTATGTAACCAATTACCCTTATGTCCTTTATTCATAAATCAAATAACATTTATTTAAGTAAACCACAATGATAAATCTTACATTCTCCCATTTGTCTTTATGTTACAATTTTCATTTCATGATTTAATGAAAACAATTATAATGCGCATACATAGGGCTAAAGTTTTCATACATTGGCCTTATCATAAATCATGATCAGAAATAAAACCAATAAGAGTCATGGCGGTTCTATTCTATCACATCGACATAATTCCTTCCATGTACCACTTTATTAGCTATTCTTCCTAATATGATATTTTAATGGAAGTTTACATCATAATGTCCCACAATAATACTATTGTGTCTTCATTAGGGACAAATCCTGTTTTTTCAAAATAATCATTCATACATGCATGTATACATAAATTTGAAAACTGGATAATTTCAGAAACTTAAACATTATTGAATTCAGAGTGTCAATAGTCAATAATTATAATAACGATCAACATTCATTAGCTGACATAATGTCCATACTATATACATGACCAATAAATGTCTTGGGCGATAATCCCTTCGTTAAGGGATCAACTAACATAAAATTAGTGCTAACATGCTCTATAGACATTCTACGTTTCTGAACCTCTTCTTTAACGACAAAGTATTTCAATTCCATATGTTTAACACCTTTTGAATACTTGTCATTTTTAGAAAAGAAAACTACGGCAGAATTATCATAATAAATTTTCAGCGACCTATCAATACTGTCGACCAATTCAAGCCCAGAAATAAAGTTTTGCAGCCATTTAGCCTGAACCATGGCTTCAAAGCATGCCACAAATTCAACTTCCATAGTGGATGCAGCAATTACATACTGCTTCACACTTTTTCATGATATAGCTCCTCTAGCTAAAAAATACAGATAATCATAAGTAGATTTTCTTGTATCCACACATCCTGCAAAATCTGAGTTTGTGTATCCAATCACTTCAAGGTTACTATACCTCTTATAAGTAAGCATGTGACCTTTAGTGCTTTACAAATATCTCAGAACTTTCTCTGCAGCTTTCCAATGATCCATACCAGGATTACTCTGGTATCTTCCCAACATTCCAACTGCAAAGCTAATATCTGGTCTCATACAAGTCTAAGCATACATTAGGCTCCCAACAAGTGACGCATATGGAATTGCTTCCATTTCCTTTTGTTCCAATTCATTCTTAGGACATTGCATGAGACTAAACTTGTCTCCTTTCCGAATTGGCATTGGAGACGATGAGCAATTTTGCATTCTGAATCTCTCTAAAACTTTATTAATATATGCTTTCTGAGACAAACCCAACAATCCTTGTGACCTATCATGAAATATTTCTATCTCAATCACATAGGATGCCTTACCCATATCTTTCATTTCAAAGTTACTAGAGATAAACTTCTTAGTCTCATTTAAAAAACTAAGATCATTAGTTGCAAGCAAGATATCATATAGATACATAATCAGTAATATAAACTTACTCCCACTGACCTTCAAATATATATATCGACCAACAATGTTTTCTTTAAATCTAAAGGAAACAACGATATCATTGAACTTAAGGTACCATTGTCTTGAAACTTGTTTAAGTCCGTATATTGATTTCTTAAGTTTGCACACCATGTGCTCTTTTCCCTTTTCTATGAACCTCATTGGTTGATTCATGTACACATCTTCCTCTAAAGTCCCATTTAGAAAGACGATTTTCACATCCATCTAGTGTAACTGTAGATCATAATGAGCCACCAATGCCATAATGATTCTTAGAGAATCCTTTCTTGAAACTGGTGAAAAGGTTTCTTTATAGTTAATGTCATCTTTTTGAGTGAATCCCTTTACAACTAGTCTAGCCTTATATCATTCTAAGTTACCATGAGCGTCATGTTTGGTCTTAAAGACCCATTTACGTTCAACTCTCTTACATTCTTCTAGTAACTCAACAAAGTCCCAAACCTCATTTTGCTCCATAAATTTCAACTCATTTTTTTATGGCAGCTAACCACTTGTCACCATCTTCACTATTCACGGCTTGTGAAAACGTCACTGGATCATTTTTTATACCCTAGTCAAATTCAGAATTTTGTAGATATACCACATAATCATTAGAAATAGCAGATCTCATTTCTCTTTAAGATCTTCTTAACGCTATTTGTTGTGGTTCTTCTACAATGAGTTCATTCGGTTCATTGGCAATAGTTTCATCATGAGCAATGAGATCATTCATTTGTTGTTCTTTATTATTATTAATCGGTTCAATAACATGAGGAACAACAACTTTACTAGAGCTACAAGTCAAAGGAACTTGTACTCTCACTTCTTGAATTGCCACTTTATGTGGTGTTTCACTCTCACTAACTTTACCATCTTCAATGAACCTAGCATTTCCAGTTTCTATAATCCTTGTAGTATGATTAGGACAATAAAATCTATACCCTTTTGATTTTTCTGGATAACTAATTAAATAACCATTGATTGTTCTTGTATCCAAATTCTTTTCTTGTAGGTTATAGTATCTAATTTCTGCCTGGCAATCCCAAACATGCCATGCAGGTGCCTTAAGCTAGGTTTCCTTTCTGTCCCCAATTCAAAAGGAGTCTTTGGAACTGCTTTATCAGCAACCCTATTTAATACATACATGACAGTCTTTAGAGCATAAATCCACAATGAAATGGGTAATGAAGAATTACTAGAATACTTTGTCATATTATTCGATCAATATTATTCGATTGGTAATACTCGCAACAAGCAGAAAATTAAGATTCAAAATCTACTAGAATATTTTATCGTTGCATCAACCAAAATTAGTAATGGAAAATCACAAATTCCTAAACCATGCTCTGCTACCACTTGTAAACAAAATATATAATTTCTGTTTAAATCAATCACATGAATAACATGAACATATGATCTTTAGAATTCATGAGTTTCACATGAACATATCATGTAAACATAAATCTATAATTTCTGTTTAAAACAATCACATTAAGAACATGAACATGATCTTTAGAATTCATGAGTTTCACGTAAACATACCCTTGTTCATGATTGTGGAAAATCTTTTATGGTAGAATGTTTTCTCAGAGTCTTGACCCTTTCAGTTTTTGTATCTTCTTTTGATAGTGATAGAATACAACTCTCATGGGCAGACAATAATAGTATTTTCTAGATCCCTATTTATTAGAAACTGAATCACTACGCTTAAGATAACTACACCTATCAACAATTATCCTTTTAATAACTTCCTTTTGTATTCAATTACCCTTATGTCATTTATTCATAAATCAAATAACATTTATTTAAATGAGCCACAATGATAAATCTTACACCATTTGGATCCTTTGCCACATAAACCTAGCATCCAGAACGAAGTTCAAGATTATGTGTTGGCGGTGTTGCATAATCAGCAGCCCCATTGGCCCTGACGTGGTGCAACGCAGCTTCATACATAAGATCAGTGCCATAATCATGAAAACCATAAGGATTCAACAAGTTAAGCGCTTCCATGCGAAGCAAAAGGCTTTGCACTCCATTAGCAAGGCTTTGCACTCCAAAAGCATTTCTCTCAATGTGATTCAACTAGCAAAACCTAGAGCCTTACATATTTCTTGAAGATGAAGGAACCGAAGTACCCACCAAAGTGGGGTTTTGAACATATGAAGGGGAAGGAATGATCTGTTGTTCTTAGCAATTGCAACACAAGAAGTCAAAAACAAATTGAACCTAATTATCAGGTTCTACCTTGGGATGATATCTTTAAATTTGAAATTTTTATTACATCATGGAATTGTCTTTGTTATATCTAATAATGATAGATATAATATTAATTTTTCTTTTTTAAATGTAATTATCTTGTTTCTTCCTAATTCTATATATTCTTTTAAATAACTGACATCTATATGACACTAAATTAAATTAAATTTCATTTCAAACACACTGTTAAGTATATCATAAACTTATATAAATAAATATTTAAAATATATAACTATAAATTTTTATTTTATAATTAAAATTTATAAAAAAGTAAATATTTTAAACATATAAATTTTATTTTTAAATATTAATAATTAAGGCCAGTTTAGTAGTGAGAGGTTTAAGTTTTACAAAATAGATTAAATTATCTATTTGAAGTTATCATAAATTATGTCCAGGTATTTACCTTTTTTAATTGAGGACCTAATTAAAAAATAATAATTTTAGAAACTTAGTTAAAAATTGTCAAATAATTTAAAAAACCTATCGAAGTAGTTTAACCTTAAAAAAAAAAAAAAATTTGAACAGGATGATAGATGATATGATGATGTTGGTGTACCTGAGTAGTTGCTGTATTAGAAGCTCCAATAATCCCCATGTCGTGTAATGCAGCTTCATGCAATATTGTTGGTCCCATAATCATAAAACCCATAAGGATTTGACGACAAGTTAAGCGTTTCCGTGCCAAACGCAAGACCCTGCCCTCCCGATGTGTATTGGAAAATATTTTCTTATAATTTAAAATTTAAAGTTAAAATATTTTTTATTAATTATGTTTTTTAAAGATAAAATGCTTTTAGAATTAGTTACCGTGAAAAAACTAAAAACTGATATATTTCTATATTTTAGGAAGCTATTTTTCAGCTGATCAATTACCTATGTGAACGTTTTCAAGTCTTTAACGTTATTGCTGTAACTATTTTGTTGCTAAGCGTTGGTGCTGATTGCCTCTACATATTTAGCCCCTTTGCTAAAAAATAAACACGTCAAAATATAACATATAAAGCAAAAAATGTACATAACTCAAACAATACATATGTATCTCCTTGTTCAAAAAATAAATACTTTGAAATGTATTATAATGCATTATAATTTAGTATGCATGATTATTTTGTTTTTAAGGATAGTAGATTGCGCGCTTCAACCAACCCAACGCAGATTTCTTGAAGGTAAGGGAACAAAAGTTCCCTCCACTGAGGGATTTTGAGCACCAATCATCCTCATGCTGTGTAATCTGTGATCATAAAAACCATAAGACTTAGACAAGTTAAGCGCTTCCATGCCAGATGCGAGACGTTGAACTCCAGAAGCACTTCTTTGATGAGCGTGATTCAACCAATCCAACACTGAGTATTGCGGATTTCTTGAAGGTAAAGGAATCGAAGCTCCTTACTCAATAGGATTGAGGCTGCTTGTGCTGCATGAAGGGGTAGGGATTATCGTTGTGGTTGTTGTTCTGTGGAAGGAATTACGTAAAGGGGGGGTAATTTTTTTTTTAATTACTGTTTAGGGGTTCTTTTCAAATTATTTATAAAAAGGAGGTAGGTGGTAACAGATATTACGACTTTTGTAATTGAAGTTGTAAATCTGTTTACGACTTCTATTTTATTTATTTATTTTAATTAAAGTCAGTAATTATTTTTACGACTTTCATTCATTTTATATTTGTGCATTGTTCATGGAAATATGACTTTGAAGTCGTATGCGTTTTAATTTATTTTATTATTATTATACTAAAATCGTATAATCATGTACGATTTTAGTTTTTTTTTTAAGTCGTATTTGCATGTACGACTTTTAGTTTTTTTTTTTGTAAAATTCTGTTTTTTTATAATTTCTGTTATTTTTGTTTTATTTTTTTAAAATTTTTATTTTTTTTAATTGTTAATTTCGTACTTTTTAGTAATTTTTTTTTACGTTCAAAATTTGTAAAAATATATATGACTTTAAAGTCATAAAACTATATACGACTTTAAAGTTGTATATATATTTATGACTTGAAAGTAGTTTTTTTTTGCTTTTTGCACCCACACGACTTTAAAGGCATTGCTAAATGTATCCCCTATTTTTGACAAGCGGTTCACTAAAAATTGAAATTTGCTAATTGCACCTAACTTTTATTAAGTATACTCCATTCTTTTATTTTAAATCTTAAATTTTAAATGGTAATATTTTTAAAATATACCCCAAATAATTACTACGATTGTGTTAACAAAAGTTGAAATAATTATATTTGTAAAAATTCATTAACAAAATCAACATATTGAATTAACAAAATCAAAATAAATATATGTTATTTCATATTTTCCAAGTTAAAATTATTATTAAAATATTTTCATCCAATAATAAATCTCTAAAAATTTAAATTTTAACATTACTATAAAAATTTACAAAATTAATTAAAATATATTGACATATAATTTCATTTCAATTTAATTTTGTCAAATAAATATCTTAACATTAATAATAAATATAAAATATATTACATAAAATCATATAGCTAAAATTAAATATACCAAATACCTTAACAGTATTAAATCAAATCATATAAAAGTTAAAAAATATATTACATCAAACAATATTAAATAAAAACATTTAAAAAATATATACAAAATATAAAATCACAAAAAAATTAAAACATATATTAATTTATAAATTTTGATATTAAAAAAAATTAATATTTTTACTAAAAATTACGAAACTTACACTTAAAAAAACAAAATTTTTTTTAAAAATTCAAAACAAAAAAAATAGAAATTAAAAAAAACAAAATTTTACAAAAAAAAACTAGAAGTTCAAATGCGACTTCTAAAAAAAAACTAAAGTCTTACATGATTATACTACTTTAGTATAATAATAATAAAAAAAATTAAAATACATATGACTTCAAAGTCGTATTTCCATGAACAGTGCGTAAATATAAAATGAATGAAAATCATAAAAATAATTACAACTTTAATAAAAAAAATAAAAAAATAAAAGTCGTAAATAAATTTACGACTTCCATCACATAAATCGTAATATCTGTTACGACTTACCCATTCTCTATAAATAATTTAAAAAAAAATTACCCCTTTACATAAATCCCCCTCGTTCTGTGCCATTAAAGCAGCAAAGGGAGACTTCGTAAGCAAATTGGAGCCCAACGGTTTGGTTTATATATGATGAATGATTTGATCGATAGCATGTTTCATATGTCAGTTGTTATAAGTTCTCTTCTTGTTATTCTTGAATCATATATTTTAAATTTGAATTTTTTATAGATGACGCGAATATCTTTCGCTATAAACTTATAATAATTACGGATATCTTCATCTTTTATTTTCAAATGTAATTATTACCTTGTTTCTTTTTAAATATGTATATTCTTTAAAAAGAAATAAGATAATTACATTTTTTTAAAAAGATAAAAAAATATCCCTAATTATCAGATATAACAAACAGATCGATAGTTGTATGATCTTGTTAATATATTAAAATTTTAATATGACATTATATGATTTATAAATAATCATATATTTTAAGTATTTGTTCAAGATATAACAAAACAAACAAAAGCAAAAGGAAAGGATTCGCAGCTAACATCTATATCACATTAAATTTCATTTACAATATTCACTGTTAAATGTTACGCACATACAAACTTTACTCTTAATTAAATGTCATTCTTGGTATATATATAATCAAAATAAATTTAACATTTATTAAGTTCTAAATACTTCGTACCGATACTACATTTAATATGAAAAAATAACAAATACTTTCACCTTAAATTAGAGTATTTGGATACGCTTAGCATGTTCAATGAATGTGTTTGGGAAGGAGTTCTCCAACGATTGTAAGATTGGTGGAAAAAAAATTGGATCTCGTCTTTTTTATAAAAGAGATGATGGTATAGAAATAATTACAGAAAAAAAACTCCAAATCTAAAAAGTGGATGAAAATTAAAATTAGTAAAAAATAATGGGAGGATTGTATAATCACTCAAAATTTTGTATATAAAAAAAATCTAAATAAAGTTGTCCAATTTTTAATATAGTTGTTCTAATTTTATTGGTTCACGAAAGATGAGTTTGTTTAATTCATTTTTGGTTAGGGTTATTATATTATCAATTATGATTGTGAATTTTTTTTGAAAGTTAATAAACATATAATATGACATTTTTTTATTGAATGAGAAGTTAACAAACTTATCATTTTATAAAAATATTATTTATCCTTTATAATATTAAATAGGTTAAATTAATTGTAATTTTAATCTTATATCAATTTTTGATATGTGACTTTGATTCTTTTTTCTTTTCACAATTTTTAGTCCACACATTTTTTAAATTTTAAAATTTTAGTTTAATTTTTAATTTTGTGTGTTTGTTTTTTATATTTTAATTTATTTATTTATTTCTTGATAATAAATAAAATAAATGTTTTTTGTTTAGAGTTTAATTGAATAAAATTGAGGCCTAAACTGAAATTGTAATTTTTTGAGTAAATTACATTTGCACTTCTTGTGTTTTCTTAAATTTCACCTTATACCTCTCCCTTTTTGCACCTTCAAAAAATCTCCTTAATTGTTTAGTTCACATTACATCTAGACCCCCTCATTCCTAAACAAATCTAACAGAAATTAGACACATGTTGGTCACATGACTTTTAATAAAAATTTATATCTAAAATATCCTCATCTTCTTCCTCTCAACCTGAAAATATTTTAATACTCTTGCTTCTTTTTTATTTTTTGTGTAGTTTGACGTAAACTAAACTCTTTGTTGGACATGAACCCACTTTGTTGGTACGCATTGTTAACAACTTTCTTATCATATTTTGTTCTACTAACATACATATGAACTAACTTTTGATTTTCAACAAATATTTTCAGCATATCATGATCAGTCTTAAGGGGAAGAATTTTACTACCAGCAGTAAAATAAAATCATAAATAAAAGGGTGACATAATGACAAGTCAAAATCATTATCAATATTGTACCAGTTTATCCATTGTGTTCCTATGGTCCCCAACATCAACAGTATTTTAATCAACAATAATAAACAAATGATTTTTAGTTCATCTATTGTGTTTCATCTGATCCCAAACATCAACACTATTTTAATCAATAATAATAAACAAATGATTTTTACTTCATCCATTGTGTTTCCTGTTGTTCCAAACATCAACACTATTTTAATCAACAATAATAAACAAATGATTTTAAAAATCTTACGTAGTCCCAAACTGGTCCTCTATTGAAACCTCATTCAGAAATAGGTAACAATAAACAATCAAAATTAAATAAATAATCTTAAAAAGTAACTTATATACAAGGTCCAGTGGTCACTTACAAGCATAACCCTAACGTGAACAGAAATCGTGGAACAGGAAGAGAAACAGAGCGCTCGTGAACATCGAAGAGGAAGACAAACAAAGACGCTCATGAACGTCGAGAACTGGAACAAGAACAGTGAAGAGGAATGGAACGTGAACGTCGTGAGAGAAAGAGGAACTTGCACCTCTTAGACGCTGAAAAAGAACTCGCCAACAAGAGGAAGATGAATAGTATTCACGAATGGTGAGAAGGAATTGGAAATAGATATTTTGGATTTTACAATTAAAATATAAGGACAATTTTGTTTGCTCACATATTTCAATTGATGTTAGTTAACAGTGTGTAAATAGAGGAGGGTAAAAGTAATGTGAAAAAATGGAGAAATATCAAGTTAAATTTGAGCAAAACATAAGGGGTGTGAGTGTAATTTATTCTAAATTTTTTAATATGTGAGAGTTAAATTCATGAAAAAATATATGAAAATCAAAATTAGGGATTAAAAATTAATGAGAAATTAAAATTACAATTCAACCTATTATATAATATATAGTTATAATTTTTTTAAAAAAAATTCAATTTAGTAGCTCCAATTATTCAATATACAGATAAATTTAAACATAATCTTTTGTATATATTTTATCAATATATATGCATGAGTCTTGCTTTCTTTGGAGTTTTGAGTTTTTTAAGGTAGATTTTAACGGTCTTATTTTTACCTTTATAGAATTTAAATACTTTTTACCTATGCTTTTGCTTTCATAGCACAGTCATATTAAAAACATAAATAATCATAAATTTAAGAAGAAGAAAATATATTCATTACGCTCAAGAAGATGTAGATGGTAACTAATAAATATGCATAACATTGTATATACTTTTCATAAAAATAAACACTGTATGGAGTAAAAAAACATTGTATATACTTTTCATAATTTCTTTTGCCTATACACTCAATTCATAATTGTTAAAGAAATTGATTTTTTTTAAATAAATAAATTTAGTTTATAATATTATATATATATATATATATATATATATATATATATATATATATATATATATATATATATATACTGTTTTCAAAACAAACTTCTTTTAATTTAGATATTATAAAAAAGATGAAGAGAGTAATGCATCTATCGTGTCCCCGTGTGTTGTTTTGACCTGTTTATTTTTATCAGCCACATACCAATTACTCTTTTATTATTGTGGGTGCAAGACAGCGTCACAGATAGAGAAGGGAAGGAAGAGTGGGTGTTGGTGGTTGTCCTCCTCCCTCCTCATGGGTATGGCAACCCTCTCCTCCTCTCTTCCTCTCTTCCATCGCTATCCTAACCCTAACCCTAATCCTAATCCTTCGCTCTTTCGCCCCTCCCTTTCCCTCTCCTTCTCCTTCTCTCGCACTAAACCCCGTCGTGCCCCCTTTCTTGTTCTCGCTTCCTCTTCCCACGATTTCACCTCCAACTCCAAGGTACCCTTTCCTCTATAATTGTCTTATTCTCCGTCTTATACTAGAATGCGTTAGTATAGCTTCACTTCATGTTGGACTGCAAATTTAGTTAGAGAGTTCATTTCTTAATAATTCCGTTTCTTAATTTCATGGCGTGGACTAACTTTGTGGCATTTGATATGATGATGAATTTGAATATTGAGTGTTTTGCTGTATTTCTAGAAATCAGTGCTCACTGAGTTGATACAAGAGATAGAACCTCTGGATGTTAGCCACATCCAGAAAGATGTTCCACCAACTACAGCGGATGCCATGAAAAGGACTATATCTGGTATGCTGGGCTTGCTTCCATCTGATCAGTTTCACGTTGTCATTGAGGCCTTGTGGGAACCCCTTTCCAAGTTACTCATTTCTTCAATGATGACTGGGTAAGTTCAGTTTCTGTGGTTTATGTCAAAAACACTTTTGTATGGAGCCCATAGGACTGTTATTATGGTTGTTGCAGTATTTTTTGCTTTAGAATCTCATGGGAATTTTGCTATCTCGAAACCTGTTATTAATTTCTCTGGTTCCCCGACTTGTGTAAAACGGATTTGGAGAAGGGGAGAACATGTCACTACTGTTTACTTGAATGAATCTACATTGATAAATATCCCAATTTTTGTGAAACTTCTAAAGAATGTTACTTTTTTCAGTTTTTATGCATGACCTAGTAGTGTTAATACAGAGGGAACATGGAAACCTTTTTTCCTATAATGCAGGTATACGCTGCGCAATGTTGAATATAGACTTTGTCTTGAGAAAAACCTTGATATGTTTGAAGGAGATATAGAGAAGCCAAAAGCAGAAAGTACGAAAGTGGACTTACAAGGGTTGATGCATGACAGTGTAAATGTAATTGACTTTGGTAGAAATAAGAACTTGTCTTCTAAAGTTGAAAAGCTTCATGAGGACGTTGACATTCAAGAACTTGGTGAAATATCTGCAGAAGCTCAGCAATATATTTTTAATCTGCAATCTCGCTTGTCTTCCATGAAAAAGGTATTTTTTCGTTTCTTGATATTTGAAAGAGTTTAAGCCTGGGATTCACGATGCATTGAATGGTTAGTGAAATGTATTTTGCATTGGACATGGTTAATTCTTGATTGTCACATATCTCATGGTAAGCTTCATCATTTGGTTTTTCACATGCTCTTTTATTTGTGTTCTTGTTAATAATTGATCTGCATTCAAATCCTTTAATTGCAAATAAGTTAGCAATACATTAAACTTGTTTTTCTTATTTTGATTTCTTTTCCATTTTTTGGGACATTTTTAAAGGAGCTGCATGAAATAAAGAGGAAAAGTGCTGCTCTTCAAATGCAACAGTTTGTTGGAGAGGAAAAGAATGATTTATTGGATTACTTGAGATCTCTTCAACCTGAACAGGTTTTGCCCCTTTTCAGAAAATTCCTGAGTTGTCTTTGCTTTTGACCCTTTTTCCCTCCGTATATGCTTGTGTAATGGCTATGTATTAGCCTAGTGCAATTATTTCTGGCCTTGATTTGTTACTTTGTCTTCAAATATTACTTGGAAATGTACTTCAATTAACTTTTGTTTTTGTTGCTTATTTAAAATACAATCAATTTTATGATATTTGGAAACCATTTGATCCAACCAATCCTAAGTGGTGGGAAAAGGTTTTTAGTTGTTCTGAAGGTTATCAAATCAAGATTCAAATTGATAATTGCCATACTGATTTTTGAGTTGTGGAGGATAATTTGTAGAAGAGTTTCATGCCTATGTACTGACATAGCCTTTTTTCTGTGTATAATTGTGTCGAACCGTAAGATTTAGATGCTATATAGTGTTCAATATAATAAATTTAAACTACAAATAGATAAAACAAAATTGTAAGTTATATGTGAGTTTGTGAACCCTTTATTTTAGAAGAATGAAAACAAAGCAATGAAATAGCCAAATAGAGTACATTCATTGAATGAATGGTTGACAAATAAAGTAGTGGAATAATCAAATAGGACAAGTTTAAAACTGCTCCTTCAATTCCTTTTCATTTAACAATTCTTACATTGTTAGATACAAACTCATTTGAGATTCATCTTACAATATGAATCAGTAGGTCACTGAATTGTAGGATTTCTAATGATGAATTGTAAGATTGTAATAATTTTCTGCCCCCTTAATACTTGTATTTTTTTCCATTGCTACGATGGAAGTTTGAGGATGTGATCAAGGTTGTTAAAATCGAGATTTTACCTAGGATCGAGAGGGGGATGGAAGATCGTAACTCGGATCGTAAGATCCTACATCAATATCTAAAATTCCTATATATAATCTATATGCATAAAAAACTCAATAAATAAAGAAACAAACTTAGATTCATATATAAATTCATAATGCATAACATAATATAAATTCATAAGTATATAACACAACTCAATAAATCAACTTCATTTAAAAATAAAGTGGCCTTAAAATAAATCAACTTCATTGAAAAATGTAAAATCAAAATTTTATTTGATTTAAATTTAAAGATTTCAGTTATGTTATAAAAAATGATATCCTAAAATAATAAAATTTGATAGAACTCAAAATAAAATAAAATATAGTTTGAGTTTGAAGATAATAACATATTCATAATTATTATTTTCGTAATTATGATATATGATAAATATTTTATTTTATACAATTAAAATTTATAATAATATTTTAAATATATAAATTATATTTAAAATTTATAATAAATAATTTAAATTGTAATATGTCATTATTTTTAGTTATTGATAATATAAGAGAAAAAATATTTATAAATTATTTTCCGACATTTTTAGTTGTGATATATGCGTTCTTCTTCCTCTTCATGGTCGTCACGTTCTTCTTCGTCGGCAAGCACTTCTCCGACAGCTCCTCCCGGCAGCTAATCTTCTTCTCCGCCAAAGTCTAATGGTAGCTGCAGCTTGCAAGGGAGAAGGTCGCACAGCAGCTGGGTCGTGCAGCAGGGGCAAGGTGGATCCGACCCGGTTTTTTTTTTCTTCAACTTGGATTGTTCGGGATCGCAGATCCCACGATCCCACGGGCCAACTTGCAATCCTACTCCGATGTTCCTCGCGCACAATCCCACCTCCGATCCAGATCGCACGTTGCTGGGAGGATCGTAAAATCGTACGATTGTACGATCTGGATTGCGATTTTGATAACAGTGGATGTGATAAATCCAAGTATTCATTCAAACATTTAAAGTGTGTTTCTTGTATTCCTTCTTAATTGTATTTGTGACATTATTAACTTGTGCATGCCTATTTCATTTAACTATATTTTCAGTTTATTTTCAATTTATATTAGTAATTTAGTTGGGTGTGGCTATGGAGCAGGTAGCTCAGCTTTCAGAATTTACATCCCCTGAGCTTAAGGACACCATCCTCTCTGTTGTCCATGGTCTCCTTGCTACCCTTTCTCCTAAGATGCATTCTAAACCTTCCACCATGTCAGAAAATACAACAGTTGGAGTAACTAATGTCAGGAATGAGGATTGTGCTGAGGTTGTTGAGAACTCTGCTCTTCAATTTCAGCCTGTTATTTCATTAACTCGGGACTATCTTGCTCGCCTGCTCTTTTGGTCAGTTCCTCCCCTCTTTTGATTACATTCCTTGATTTCCACATACACACGTATTATTTATATTTGTTATTTAATAAGCAAGAATGAGTAATTAGGGTTAATATCGTATAAGAGGGGATAAAGAATTATTTTGGAATGCTTGCAGTTATTTATCATCGTAGTGTTTATTGATGCTGATGTTCTGAAGAAACAAAACTAACGTTTTCTTACTGACACCTTTCCTAAAGGTGCATGCTTTTGGGACACTATCTTAGAGGCCTTGAGTGTCGATTGGAGTTGACAGATTTGCTTTCCTTGACAAGTGATGCTGAGAATGATGCTTCTGGCAGTCAACCAATTGCTTGAATGAAGTTCAAAATTCGGTGGTTCAATCTGTATATAGACGTGTTGTTTCAACATGATTTTTGCGATACAGACTCAAGTACCAATCACTTCTGCTAAGGAGTTATCTTTGCTTACTGAAGAATATTGCATTCCTGCCATGTACCAATTCTCGGTCTCTTCTAGTGTTAAGAGCATCGGTAGGATTGAAGATGGTTGGCATGTAGCCATTTGTTTGGCTGGGTGATAACATTATAGAATACGGAAATGTTATGACGAACTATGCAGTAACAGTTCTATTTAAATAAAACAATTTAGTTAGGTGGTCTATCGATTTTATCTTCCATTTATATCTCATTTGATGTCTTGATCCGGGTAATAAAGAGCTAATAATTTTATTAAAGCAACACATTGTATTAGTACTTTTAGAAAAATGTTAAAAATTTCTGCAATTTTTCCTTTTAGTTAGAAAAATAAACTCTTGTGAAGATCAAAATAGCAAGGCTAGAAAACACATCTAAAATTTCATTTAAGGTGTGTTTATTTTCACGTTTGAGTTGTCAAACGGACATTCAGTATACATCTAATGTCTTAAAAATATAAAATACATTTAATACTTATCCTAAAAAATAATAGGAGGATTTGTAGAAAGATATTTTGGTGAGATTTTATGTACAACTTTATATACATGCCTTTGCCTCGATGTTATTATTAAGATGCAAACACTTATAATGTGCACGAGAGAATAATTATCCTAATCAAAAGATGCTCTTCATTTTTGTTCTCCTTGGTAGGGGTGATAAAATGGATCTGACTCAACAGATCAGCCCGTTTGGTTTATAAAAAATGTGGGTTGAGTTGAGATTTTGAACTCATATTGATGACTAAATGGACAGGTCAACCTGATCCACAAAAATGCGGGTCAGGGCCGGGCCAACAATCCACCAATCCCAAGTATGGTACGCAACAGGCAGCATGCTACAGCTAGTGCTAGTACACTTCGATTTTACTAAAATATCTTCTGCCTTCTAGTTCAAGAATTGTCATTTGCGGAGAATGAGAGAGAGACCCGTGAGGCCGTGACCCTGAGTCCCTGACCTCGACACCCGTCACCCGTGATCGTGTCACCGACTCACTGTGACGACTGAGGAGGCAGACCCATGACTGTCATCGTGACCGTGACTCCGTGAGAGAAGGCTAAGAAGTTGTTCGCACTTTGCATCACAAAGACATGACTAGTTGCAGAGAGAGATCCCGCTCCCGCTGTCCCGCACCGCCGGCGTCTCCGTTCGTGGTCTCTGTCCCCGCAGTCCCGCACTGCCTGTAGGTTCCTTTATTTCCCGTTATCTTTTGAATTTACTGTAAATAAGTTTCGGCCTTTGGAAAATTTGTTGTGTCTGCTATGTACTGTTCTTCCCCAAATCAACTTCTATCTCTTCTCTTCAGCCTTCACTTCCCTTGTTCATTTATTTATTTTACCAACAAAAAGTTAAAAAGACAAAAAAAAATTGACTTTGATTGACCGGTTTAAATAATCTTTGATTCATTCATTTTTGTAATAGAAAATTGAGATTCATTTATATTTAGACTGAATAGTATTTTTTTTATGCTGCTTGCACAAAGCTTCATTCTTAGTTTTTGTAAATTTTTTGTTTCAGGTTTGTTTGCCTTGGAAGTTAGATATAGCCGTGTATTTGAACTGAGATGTAATTTCTTCCTTACATTCCTGTCTTGTGATAAAACATGGATATTGTTATTGCTTCTAATTTATTAGTTTGTGCCTAAGCTTCTTTTTATATGGTTTAGGATAGATTTGGGGTAAATATGTTTTTGTTCCTTTTAAATATTTAGATTTTTTTCTATTGGCTCTTGTTTTTGAAAAGGTTGTAATCTAGTCTTGCTAAAAATAAAATAAAAAGTAAAATTATTTTGCATATAGTCCCTTTTTTTTTAAGAAACACACCCCCATGGTTAAAGCTACCCTTATCTTGCTTGGACAAAAGCACCATTGAGTTTGGTCCCTTTTTGTGTTTGAAATTAGCATGGTTTAATTCCTTAAGGTGTGTTGTAGATTAATATTTTGGTTTGGATAAAAATTGAAATTCGAAGCAAACTCGTTTATGCATTTAATATTTATTTATGACTTTGAGCCTTCTTTTTGGTTAATAAATTGGTTTGATTTCCTTTTTTACATTTTATACATCACAATTTTTATGATGTTTACTATTTGTTAGTTTTCTCACTTTTATGAGCCGTACGAGGGAAATGATGAGGTTATAAGAAGTATGAGGAAAGAATGATGATGAATTAAAATTAACTTTTAGCATAAATTAATTATATTTGTATTTTTGTTATAATTTTTTTGGTCTTATTTTTAAAAGAAATTAACTTATTTATTTATTTTTTAGGTAGATTGGTCCGTTAACTCACCTTAAAGTGGGACAGACTAACATTTCCAGCTCACTTTGTAAAAGTGGGTTAGCTCGACCTGGTCTAACCCATATTTTTTTTGGACTAGAGTTAGCCCGATCCGTTTTTGGTGAGTTGATCCACTTTACCACCCCTACTCGTTAGAGTTGCAACGATTGAGGATGACATCTCAAAATAACACAAATCGCAAGTTAACTTTCAAGAGTAACATAACGTAGGATTCGTTGACATCAAACAACATGCAACAAAATTCAACCAAACACACATGCTTTCACTGTCTCATCAGATTGTCGTTCCCACCACCCAAAAGTTCAAGTTCAAACCCATTGTTGTTTTTCTTCACTCTCCCTCTTCGTGTTCCATTGCAGACCCCACCAACCTCGCCACCCTCCTACAAGGCAACATTCCACATCCTCATCTTCTCCAAATCCATGCACGTATTTTCCAACTTGGCGCACACCAAGACAACCTCATAGCCACGCACCTCCTCGGGCACTACCCATCACGCATTGCTCTTCGTGTCTTTCACCATCTCCAAAATCCAAACATCTTCCCTTTTAATGCCATCATTAGAGTCCTTGGCCAAGAGGGTCACTTTTTTCATGCTTTTTCTGTCTTCAACTATTTGAAACGACGTTCACTTTCGCCCAATGACTTAACCTTCTCTTCCCTCTTTAAGGCATGCTTTCGGACCAAATATGTCCGTTACGTCGAACAACTTCATGCCCACATTCAGAAGAAGGGTTTCCTCTTTGACTCTTTTGTTTGTAATGGTTTGGTATCTGTGTATGCAGTGGCGGATCTAGGATTATAATGAAGGGTGGGTACTCATTAAAATGGTACATATCTCTTCCATTAATGGAGAATGCGCAAAACACACTTCTGAAAACGCTATAACTGTTATGGAGGCCGACTCACAATGACGCCGAAGAAGCAATTGTGTGAGTGTCTCTTCCATTAATGAAGAACGCGCGAAACATGCTTTCGAGAATGCCATAGTCGTGACGAAAGAAACAATTTTATTAAGAAAATAAGCATTTCAAAAAAATTAATATTCATTAGGAAACAATTTTATTATTTTTTTAAAAATTTCAATAAATGTTATTAAATTTTTCAACTTAATATTATTTATCACAAAAGAAAATTAAAATAAATATTTAAATATCTCGTTAAAAAGTAGAATATCAATCAATTTAGAAGTACTACTATAAGATTATTGGATTTGCTAGAGATAAACTAACAAAACTCTATCAGCCAATAAGGATAGAGCACGTAAGCAAATATTGTATCTTGTTGGACATGTGTAGCGTGTAGTTAAACAACATATTCCAGTTCTCTAATGCTTTGTTTGGGAGAGGAATTTTAAAGGGGAAGGGAGAGAATGAAAATGTTTAGGTGGTGACATCTCCTTGTTTGGGAGATTTAATTTTTGAGGGAAAGGATTTGAGGATTTCTAAAACTCCTCTGAAATCCTCTAAAGCCTACAAATTGTTGTCCCTCCTATTTGGGGGTTTTTAGAAGGTAAAGTAATAAAATTACTATCCTACCCCAACCAGTGTTAATAAAATTACTATCATATCCTAGCCAGTGTTATTTAATTGAATTTAATTTTTTGAAATAAGGGCAAAATTGTAAAAATATCATATTAACTCTCCATTTCCCTCTCTTAATATATTTTTAACTCCCAAACAAGGAGGAATGAACTTCCCTCATTTTCCTCCCTTCCCTTCCCATCCTAACTCCCAAACAAAGCCTAAAGCACTGTGCGCGCAAAACAATAGGAAGACGACAAAAGAGCCACTGTTGTATGGCATTTCGAAACCAACCAATAAGTCAATCATCACTCTCACGATCTCCACGACTCCACCCCCCTTCTCCCCGAAACAAGAAAAACACGATTGCCACTTTTTCAAACGGGTTTTTTTCCCAAAAGGGGGCAAAAAAAACATTTATTTACCATTTGTGGGCAATTTTTAAAAAATTTCCGGATTGGGGGTAAGTCGTGCCACGTGGCACGACTTTTTTTTTTTAAAACTAAAATTTGGTCGCTAATTTCAGTCTCTAATTTCGTTGCTAGCATTTTTTGCGACAGAATTGTTTGTCGCAAACATAAAAAACCATTTCTGTCGAAAAAGTGTTAGCGACGGAATTAGAGACCAAAATTAGCGACAAAATTTTAACGACCAATTTTTGTTTTGTTTTTTTTTAAAAAAAAAAAGTCGTGACACGTGGCACGACTTACCCCCAATCCGAAATTTTTTTTAAAAATTGCCCCCAAATGGTAAATAAATGTTTTTTTTGGCCCCCTTTTGGGGAAAAGGCCTTTCAAACGCCACTGAAACACGACACTGCACCTTTCTCTTTTTATTCTTTTTCAACACAATTAGTCAATTACACTAGCAATGTAACACCCCGGACGTGTTATCATTAATAATATCATAAGCGCGCTA
>CM023960.1:24303573-24346806 GCA_013407115.1 Glycine latifolia | reverse complement strand
ATTATTTTAAATTAAATAAATTTAGTGATATATATATATATATATATTAATTAATTTTTAACATAATTGGTCTATCAGCTCAGTTGGTTGGAGCATCGTGTTAATAACTTGAAGGTCACAAGTTCGATACCTGCATACACCATTATTTTATAAAATATATTTTAACTTATAAAAAAAAAAAAAACTGTACGGATTGGGCTTACGGATTGGCCAATCCGTAGATTCTTACGGATCCGTGTACAAAAGCCAGCCAAAAAGCGAAGGGCAATTTCGGAAATGCACTGTTTATAATGGTGTATGAGAAAAAACGAATGGTGCAGGAAGAAACACTCTTTGTTTGTTTGTGGGTGGTTTCCAGCAGAAGGTCTGATTTTCGGCCTGAGTGTAGCAGCTTTTAATTTGTTATTATTTGTCTATACACATTGTACTAAAACCATATTACCCACACCATTGGGAAGATTGCTACTACTTTGTCTGCTGTTAACAGAAAAAAAGGGCTTTATCGAGCTACCAAAATTAATCTTCACTATGATCTCCAACATTCTTTCTCCTTAATTATCAAATTCAAATTATATATTTCTACATTTTTGTTAAGGCTGCCCAAACACAGTAATTAAGGATAAACATATAATGTTTTTTTATCGTCAAAAGTCAAAATATAAGCTGTCTCATCTAATTTTCTAATTTTACTTACTCTTTGACTCATAATTTTTTTTGGTAAAGATAATTATTAACTCATAAACTCATTTGTTTATTATTAGTTTATATATCGTTCTAGCCGGATAGTATAAAAAATGGTTAATTTACGTCTTATATTTTTTTTAATCAAATTTTTAATTAGATTCTTAAACTTTTTTTCTTCTTTTAATTGGGTCCCTTGTCTAACAGTTGTAGTTGTTGTTAAAAATTAATCAAAGACACCTAATTAGAGGAGCAAACAAGAAACTGTTATTTCTAAAATGTGTTATATATATAATAATTGAGACAATTATGAGTAGGGGTAAGCATGGATTGGATTTTTAAATATCCAATTTATATCTATTTAAATGAATTGGATTTTAAATCTATATTCATATTTTTTTTAAATAATTTAGATTCAAGATTTAATCCATTTAAATGGATATGGATTTGATCATATCTAATTTATATCTACTTAAATGTTATAAATGTTTTTCTTACAAATTTTAGTTATTAAATGCTAAAAAGTGAAAACTCATTATCTATCCATTTAAGAGCTATATTCAACCGACCTTAGTTAATACTATTTTTTTATCGATCTTGGCTAGTGTATTTTTGGCCTCTCTCAAACAGGATAATTTCGATATATATCGGTCTAGACATTTTTAGACCGACATTAATCAGGACTATTTTTTGGCTTACATTAGTCGTTGCATTTTCGGTCGACATTGGTCAAGGATGTTTTTGGTAAATCTTAGGTAGGATTACTTTTTGGTTGAAGTCGGTTAGGGTTTTTAGTCAATGTTGGTCGGTGATATTTTTTGGTCAACATTGACTAGTGATTTTTTGATATAATATCGATTGTGACTAATTTTTGCCCGACGTTGGTTAGGGTTTTTGTAGTTAACATCGATAAGATTTTTTTTTTGCTGATGTCACTTTTTGATATTTTTTTGCCAACATTCAGGATTATTTTTTGGTCGACGTTAGTTAGATTTTTTTGCTGACGCGGGTTGAAACTATCCTTTTGTTGGCAACAATTAAGATTTATTGGTCAACATTAATCATGACTTTTTAGCCGACGTTAGTTAGGGATATATTTTTCAAAGTTTCAAATTGTACAAGTCAATTCAACCTAGTATTCTTTCACAATTATTTGACTTTACAAAAGTTAAAACTTAAAAAAAAACTCTTACAAGTGACTCAATTATACTTATAATATACTCTAAAAACAGTAGTTCACTATTTGCATCTCTAATTAAATATATACAACTAATTTTTAATAATGATAATTAGATAAAAAGATGCAATTGAAAAATGAATAAAATTCTGTGAAAAAACTTAAGATAAGAATTAGAATAAGCAGTACTTTCTACCCTTTAGACCTTTGCTTGGGGGATATAAGTGCAACGACATTTCAATAATCCAAGGGCAACTAGTGGCTCTAAGCCTATCTACTATTGAATAACCAACCAGTGCAAGTCTTTTCTGTTACAATAAGAGCTGTTGAGTAAATAGAAGCTCTGGTCCTATTTGCTGCTGGTGGTGACCAAGAAGCAAGAGCGAGTAGTGGATTCTGCAGATTTATAGTCAGTTTGTTCTCGTCCCCACATAAAGAGAAACAAAGCCAGCACTACCCTTTGGTGTTATTTGCCACGAGTCAAAGGATTAGGACACAATTAGAAAAAAAAATTCAAGGATTTAATTAAAAGAAAATATTCAGAGATTTAATTGAAAATTTGTAAAAATATATGAACCTACAAAATAATTAAACCTAAAAAAATCAATCCCAAAAACATTATAATTTTAAATTAAGTAAGTATATTTGTTCTCCAACATTTATTTTACATTATTAAACCCGTCTTTTTTACAGACTTATTAAATCCGTCTTATTCTAGAGAACTATTGTATTAATGTTGTTTACAGAAGTTGAAGTTGTAGAGACTGAACCAATTATTTATCAATACATTATTACTTATTTTTTAATCTGCAACATGATTATTTAACAATTTAAAATAATAATATAGAAAATTTTAATTTTTTAATTTACATAACTTGTCTATACTTCTCACATATATGTGTGTTAATTGTGTAAAAATGTCAACTCAAATTTAAAGAATTAGAAATTTATTCGGACATTTCCATGTTTTTTATAACAGTATAAGATTGTAAAATTTTTGTGTGATCGAAGCATCATAATTTTAAAATTATTTATTTAATTTTTACTGTAAACAAGTTATACAAATGAAAGTCAAGTTTTATGTTTTTAAATAATCTAAACTCATGTTTCAAATTCCTTATTCAACTAAGACAAACAAATTTCAGTAGTTGTTCTTTTAAGTAAATCCTTAAGTTTTTCTCCCCCATCAACATGAAATCCTAGATTAGGTGCATTAATGATTTCAACTTCCAAGCCATCAGTGATATTGTTTTGAAAAAAAAAACAATTAATTTCTAGTTAAAAAAATTATAAAAAAAAAAGTTTAATAAAACTCATTGTTTCGAATCTAAGATTATGCATGCATAGCATAGAGTATTAAATATAATAGCAAACTATATAGACATATAAGAATCCAAAAAAACTATATAACCTATCTCCATTGAAAAATGTGTTCGACGAAAGTAGGCACATTTAACAATGTTACCCCCAAAGTATGCATATTTAGATGATGTTAGAAAAAAAATTCTTTACACACACTTACATGTATGAATATGAGAATAAATTTTAATGAAAACTTATATATTTTATACTCTTGTATATATATATATAGTATCTATTATATAAGAAAAAAATAAAGATAAAAAACACTCTACTAAAACCTATAGTTGTTTTTTTTCTTTTACCAGATTATTATACCTATGTTTCTCTCCATAGCTAAGTAGTTTTTACTTTGACTGAAAAAAGATAGTAGTTTTTACATCATTTTTAAATATTTTTTTTATAACTTTTTAGGGTGGTTATAAAATTATTTTTATAGTAATTTAAGTATACTTTAAAAAATTGGGGAGAGACACTGTACGAGATAGGCAGCCGTTAACGCTAAGGATATAATTTAGCATAATTTTTTTTCATACTTCTTTTTTATATAGTTTTAGTGCAATCCTTCTTTTGTGTAGAACATTAGATCAGGAAAAATAGACCGGACTATACCTTGGTCCCTCAGGTCCAATGGGTTTCCCTCCGCCTCTGATTTCCTCATTGGTTCATAAGTCTTTTTTATGTAAGGGTTAGCTATTCCAAAAAATTTATTGGTTTAATTGCACATTTTTACTACTCAACTAATTTAATTATTTGTAAATTTTATCATTTACTTTTTTTTTCCACATATTTCGCCACAATGTTTTCAGTTTATTTGCCTTTTATTACCCAATTTTTTTCTCAAATATTTTACTATCATGCTGATGATAAAACAATATTATCTTTTACAAAATATGAAAAAAATAGTGGTGAAATTTACAAAATAATGATAATAAATAGTAAAATATGCAATTAATAAGTCAAATTTCTTTTAATCTTTTCATGCAAGATTGGATATCTAGCAATCATTTTGTAAAATACGTGGACACCAACACGACTTGTACAATTGTATGAGTTATCACACTAGTTTAATAATTTATAAAAGATTTAACTATCCTTTTGATCCGTATAGTTGTAACAATTTTATCTTTTAGTTTCTATAGTTTGAAGGTTTTGATTTTGATCCTTACAGTTATACTTTTTATAATATCTTTTTGGTCCTCCTCATCAAGTTTTGACTGACATAGTTTGAAGAAGCATTAAAAAAACTGTAAAAATAATTGACGACTTGACAGAGATAGTAGAAAGAGCAAAAAATTGTAACTATAGAGACTTCTTTTTAGGGTAAACTCTAGGAACTAAAATGTGATGTTTTAAATTATTATCAAGGTTAAAAGAGAAAGTTGTTGTAACTTGTAACTCTATTGGCCAAAACAATAATTAAATCTTTGTGAAATCAGGATTTTCTTTAAAAAAATACGGCAATAAGTGAATATGAGTGAAACTTCCCGCACCTGAATATTTAACATTACGGAATGATCCGTAATTGAATGGGGTGCAGGGAGCAACAGTCCTTTTATTTTTCAGTGTGAAGCTGAGAAGCGCCAAACTGATCCATTTCGCACAAAAGAGGCCCATCGAAAGGTCCAATAGACGCAAAACTCATGCCCTACTGTGTTTGTTCGAACGGTGGTGGCCCAGATTTAGAGGAGTAAGGAGTAGTATAAATGAAGCACCGCTTTTTTCTCTCTTTGGCGCTGAGATTGAGAAAGGGGAACTCTCACGAAACTCAATTCAACTCTCTCTCCCTCTCCCTCTTCGCTCGCACCCCATCCCCCATTTCATTTCAGATCGAACCCTTCTCCCTCATCGCACTCCCTTTCCCATTCGCTGCGGAGTTACTCACACCCAAACCGTAAGTTCCTCTTCCGCACCACTTCATTTCCTTCTCGTTTTCACCGTCTCTGGTTTCTCCCACTTGCTTTGCTTTCTCCTCTTTAAACCTTCCATCTCGTATTTCATATTCTTCTTTCAACTTGCCCAAGCTTAGCTCAATCATTTGCACATACTCTCTTTCGACTCAAGGGCTTTGGTTCTTTCCTCGGTCGGAGCCAACTACTTAAATATTTTCGTGACATTGTTATGTTGTTGTGGGCGTGGTTTCGGAAGTTGTGAAGAAGATTCGGAAATGAAAATAACTTCACTGTGCTAATGCTGTTAGTTTTTACTTTGTTTGATGTTGTTTTAGTTGAATTCAACCAACAATTGGCTAATTGTACGAGTGAATGTTTTGGCTGTGCTATTTGGTTTTAATGTTTGTTTCAGTTATGTAACCTGTTCATGTATGTTGTGGAAAAGCTCAAGGATTATTCATTGTTTTTTTTTTTTTGTTAGTTGATAGGCTCACATTCAGATTATAGTCTTGAATGCTGCGGTGGTTCGTGTTTTCTCAGAACTATGGCTAGTCCAACTGTAGAGTTGACAAGCCATAACGACAGTACCGCTGAGCGGATGGCAACTGAACAATGTGAATTGTCTGAAAAAACGCCTCAGATAGGATCTGAAGGTTTAGAGAGGGCACAAAAGGAGCTTGGTACCGAGTTAACCAGTTTGGTTATTGACGAAAAATCAAATCAAGTTTCTGCTGATGTGACGGAGAATTCTGTTATTCAACTGCCTGCACCGCCTCAACATGACTTAGAAAAGAATTGCCAGACTGTAGAAGGGTCCTGCCTTGAACAAAGTACCGTCGAACAAGTCTCTGATGATTTATCTAATGATAAATCTGAAAACAAATGCCAGCCATTGTCTGAAAATGTTCAAAGTGAACCCGTAGAATCCTTTCCTGCCTTTGTTGTTGACGGGCAAATGCAATCCAGTCCAGCTCAAGCTAATATGAGTTCTGTGAATGAATTGTTGGATCAACCTTCTGGAGATGTTGTGAACAATATTACCAATTGTTCAGAAAAAATGTCTAATAGCCCAAGTCATTCGCAATCAAGGCACAAGGGTAAAAGGAACTCTAAATTATTGAAGA
Organism: Glycine latifolia; assembly: GCA_013407115.1. Lineage (NCBI taxonomy): Eukaryota > Viridiplantae > Streptophyta > Magnoliopsida > Fabales > Fabaceae > Glycine > Glycine latifolia. The sequence continues at coordinate 24,340,573 of CM023960.1, read as the reverse complement.
AGAAGTATATACTAAGGTCGTTAGGAAGCAGTGACAGAGCTTTGCGGTCAAGAACAAAAGAAAAACCCAAGGAACCTGAACCAACTAGTAATTTGGTTGATGGTAATAATAATGATATAGTTAAGAGGAAAAGTGGTAGGAAGAAGAAAAAGAGAAGAGAGGAGGGAATTACTGATCAGTTTTCTAGAATCAGATCTCACTTAAGATATTTATTAAATCGAATAAGCTATGAAAACAGCTTGATTGATGCTTATTCTGGTGAGGGATGGAAAGGATACAGGTATGTATATTTTATCATTATCTTGTGCTTGTGCTTTGTTTGACTTGTAATCTACATTGGATTTGCATCCTGATCTATGTTAGATCTTAGCTTATGTTTATTAACATCATCTTTATTCGTTAATTGCTGGGAAACTGAAATGGAACTACATCTGGAATATTCTGGTCATTAGTGCTTTAGCGGCCTTACATTAAAATTTCAGGATAAGATGCTCTAAAACTTACCTTATACAGGTAAGAATGATTGTAGTCTTTTAACTGTTTTGTTTAAGAATCAGGATTATTATTGCATGGAGTCTTATTATGTTATGAGTTCTGAAACTGTAAGCTATTGTGTTCTGAATGTAGGCTACAACTCCTTTTGTCGCATTCGGATAAAATAGTTTAATAATGGGATCTTAGATATTTGGATTTGACTTTGACATTGTATTCAGATATTATATCGTATATTATTTCGATCATTAAATCCTTTCCAAAAATAAATGTAAGAAAATTAATTTTTGTAAATACCTTACTTTCCCTGTACTTGAATTTCCAGCTAAAGAGTGCGACAACTTGTTGTCAAGATTGCAATTAAGATTGTAATTTCGTGCTGAATCGGGCATATGATTGGGAACAAGCAAGATCATGATCTTGTGTAATCGAGGGATTTCCACACTGCTAATCCTAGAGACTGGCTCTCTGGGTTGGATTTGTGTCTGAACCTGAGATTGCAACCTGTCTTGCAACCATAAAATCATTTTCCCCCTGTATTCCCCTGTCTTCTTTGATCACTCATTCGCACAACTTGCTTCTCAGTTCTCACTTCCCTGTCTTCTTCGGTCTGAATCCCTATTTCACAGTCTCAGGCTCTTGGCTCCAGCATTATTGTGTGTCGTCTCCTCTCTGTTTTCTATCTGCACTGGTTTTAGTTCTTCGTCCTTTAACATTGTGCTGTGCATGGACATTGTTCTTCTTCTTCTGTTCTTTCTCAGTTTGCCACTGTTTTTCTGAACAAAATATGTCAACAAGTGGCCTGCAGCTACTGTTACTACCTTTTTTTTTTCCTTATCTATGTCATTTTTAACATATGTATAATTTTGAGTCTTCTGGTGAGATCTTATGATCTGTATTACATTCCGTGTTACAGTCATTCACCCCATCCCAATGCTCAATAAAATCTGGTTTTTGACAATACAATCAATCATGCATGAGTTTTCTGAGAGTGTCAAAAGTATACCATTTGAAAATTTTCTTGATTATGTAAAAAAACAATTACTAATGTCTATCACTATATGCAACCTTGTTTGATTTGAATTATATCTTTAATGCTTCATGTGCTTTGGGATTCATTCACTTTGGTCCCTTGCTGTTTTCTTCTCTTACCTTTCTATCACTAAAAAAATTGGCTTGAAACAAAATTTTTATGCAGTATCACAATCATACTACAGGATTAAGCTACAGCTGGTAAATCAGTTGTTTCAAGCTTATCCTCTGGGTGCTACATCTTTATTTTGTGTTGCTGAACAAAATATTTTTACTCAGATATTTTAGAAATTATATATACACATACATACATAGTTTAATCCACATGCAGTTCTTATGCTGCATTAAGCATTTGTAATTGTAAGTCCTCTTCAGTATTTTTATCATGATTCTTTATTCCTATCCTTTCAGTATCTGTAGAGCTGATGACATTATGATTATATTAGATCACTCTGTATTTTTGTTGTAGTCTTCACTAAGAGTTTGTTTGATCTTGTCTTCTAGGGGTTTGTTTGCTCCTGTTTTCTTGTGAACCTGAGTATAATTGGTAGTTCCACTACTAAAAAGTTGGATCATGGATTTGTGAACCTTCAAATGCTTGAAGTTGATTTCTTATTTATTTATTTTTTTGGTGGATAGTTTGTGTGTATTGGTTTGATTGTGATAACTTTACAGTATGGAAAAGTTAAAGCCTGAGAAGGAGCTTCAGCGGGCTAAGTCTGAAATTCTTAGACGCAAATTGAAAATTAGGGACCTATTTCGAAATTTGGATTCATTGTGTGCTGAAGGAAAGTTTCCAGAATCTTTGTTTGATTCTGCGGGAGAGATTGACAGTGAGGATGTAGGTTAATCCTTTATATTTAATTCCTGAATATTTAGTATTCATTTCTCTAGGATTTTGGAGATTGAGTACTTTAAATTTTATGGTGCAGATATTTTGTGCAAAATGCCAGTCCAAAGAGTTGAGCACTAATAATGATATAATTCTTTGTGATGGTGTTTGTGATCGTGGATTTCACCAGCTCTGTTTGGATCCTCCGTTGTTAACTGAAGACAGTAATCCCCTGGTCTACCTAATTGATTGGTAACTTTGTTCTTCCAAGTTATTTATCTTTTATGTATTTACTTCTGTGGCTTACAGTTCCACCTGGCGATGAGGGTTGGTTATGCCCAGGATGTGATTGCAAAGATGACTGCATGGACCTTGTTAACGACTCCTTTGGAACAAGTCTCTCTATTAGTGACACCTGGGAGGTCAGTGGGCAATTTTAGTCTCTTCTGCCAATCATTAATGTTTTGGATCTTCCTTTCCTGATTACATGTCTGATTCTTGTTTAGAGAGTCTTTCCTGAAGCAGCATTATTTGCTGGAAATAATATGGATAACAACCTGGGACTTCCTTCTGATGATTCTGATGATGATGATTATAATCCTAATGGTCCTGATGATGTGAAAATTGAAGGGGATGAGTCAAGTTCTGATGATTCTGAGTATGCTTCTGCATCTGAGAAATTGGAGGGTGGTTCACACGAGGATCAATCCTTGGGCCTTCCATCTGAAGATTCTGATGATGGTGATTATGATCCTGATGCTCCAGATGTTGACTGTAAGGTTAATGAAGAAAGTTCAAGCTCTGATTTCACATCTGACTCCGAGGATCTTGCTGCTGCAATTGAGGACCCTGGACAGGATGGAGGCATCAGTTCTAGCAAGAAAAAGGGTAAAGTTGGTAAGCTATCTATGGCTGATGAACTGTCATCTTTACTAGAGCCAGATTCTGGTCAAGAGGGTCCCACTCATGTTTCTGGTAAAAGACATGTGGAAAGGTTGGACTACAAAAAGCTGTATGAGGTAAGTTCATTTTCATGGCATAAGGTTTAAAATACTACTCTGTGATTCTACGTGCATGCTCTGCCTTCTCATTTGAAGAAGGATATACATTACATAAATTGACAAATGATACATAATGATAATGCTTAGAGTAAGCATACATGGGTGAGTATGTAGAGTCAACATTACTTATTGTCCCATTCTTTGGCTTCATCCCTCTCCCAATATATTAGGCAGCCATGTTTCTTTTGTAGGAGACGTACCACAGTGATACTAGTGATGATGAAGATTGGAATGACACAGCTGCTCCAAGTAGAAAAAAGAAACTCACGGGCAATGTGACTCCAGTGTCACCAAATGGAAATGCTTCAAATAATTATATACATACTCCTAAGAGGAATGCTCATCAAAATAAAGTTGAAAATACATGTAATTCACCCACTAAATCACTTGATGGCTGTTCGAAATCTGGTTCCAGGGATAAAAGGTCTGGATCTTCAGCACACAAAAGACTAGGAGAAGCCGTAGTTCAGGTAAGTAATTAAATTTGGTTTCTAAATTTATTCTGTTTAGAGAATCTTTCAATCCAGTTTATAATTTGCATACTTACCTCCTAATTGTCTTTCAATTATAGTGTCCTATAGTTATATTCAAAATTGATAATACCCACATGCTAAATTAAAGTGTGGAAAAGACTTTTGGTTGTGAGGGGGCTGGGGGAGTATTGTTTTTCTTTTAGTGGATGTCTTAGAATTTATTGGGTAAAAACTCCGGAGTTTGCCTGAAAATACAGAAAGTCTATTGGAATAATGTTGAAAATATTTTGTTTTACTGTACAACACATACCTGGTCCTTTTATGGGAATACTAGTTATCATCCCTGGTGCAGTACACCATTTATTTCTTATAGTATTTGTTTGTAATTTTATAAAAAAGATATTAAATTGGTTATGTTATCCAAACCATGATACATATCAATACGTAAAACATGAAAATTATTTCAAAAATGAGTGCTGAAATTTGTTGAGTTTTTCTCAACATTTTTAACATTATAGTTTCATTAAATCCTGTTCATTATACGATAGTTGCATTAATAATTTATATATTTTGCAAGAGCATATAAGGTTATGAGCCATTAATTTGCTTAAAAGAGAAACATCAGGTTACAAATAGTAGTTCCATCTTGATTGGGGTTGTGTTTAACGTATCTATTTAAAAATAATGAAGGGGAATTAGAACTACTTAGAGATTATTTTACTGATTGATTGAACTAAAATTTAATCTGATTCAAGTTGGTGCTCAATATCTTGAAATTATAGATGAAAATACTAAAGTCTTGAATTTTGGGCTGTGTAAAAATTGCTAATGACAATTATTTTAACCAAACTCAGTTTTATATGTATAGTTTGATAGATTGATCAGATTTTGATTTCATAATAAACAATCTTCTACAATTATAACATTTCATATACTGGCAATGGAGAACAGAGAACACGGATGAAATCTTGAAAGACCTGTGAGAGAATATTTACTGCAAGAAAATGAAAGGCAGAACAATCTCAAAGAGAGAGCAGGGAACAGTGAGAGAATGAACTGAACAGAATTAGCTGAACAGAATGTCCGAGATAGTGCCAGAAAACAAAGCAGGTCTGGAAACACCAGGAAGGTGCTGGAAAAATTTCAGAAATTGCAGGGGACAATGCTAGAGAATAGTGGGTCTTGTTTGACAAAATTATTTGTTTGACTTGTTAGAGCGGTAAAAATATTTAAAATGGGTACGAGTGTATAGAAAATATGAATGAATAGTGAAAGTACAAATAGGTTTCTAGGAAAATTCTAGGATGCACTAATATCATCTTAGAATTTGGGCATGGGGTCTAATTCAATCCTATAAAACCCACTTGTAATGCCAAGGACTGCCCAAGCTTTATAAATTTTATGTTAGCTATATCTTTTGTCAATGTGATATTAAACACCACCATCAAGGTTGCAATTAAGGCAACTCCTAAAGAGGCTGAAACTATGGCTGGCTAGGTGACCGTAATTAAGACGGATTTCCAACAAATCATTCCTGACTTGAGAGAAAAATTAATAGACAAAGAGAGTGTCCATAGTCTTTTCCAAAACTCAAACATCATTTCAATGAGCCACCTTTATGCTACAGCTGCATCAAGCCATCATCCACCCTCTGCTGGATGCTTTAAAGCCTGCATCTCTTTATTTAAATGACCTGCTTGTTTCAGTATGAATTGACCTACAGCTTGTGTAGCAGCTTATCTTGTACCATTAATTTATATATATTTTTTCTATCTTTCCATTCAAGAGGAGGTGAACAACATGCACACATTTGCATGGATGCTGAGGTAAAGGGCTTAGCTTAGAATGACTATTCTTGTATTTTCAGAGACTTCACAAATCTTTTAAAGAAAATCAGTATCCAGATAGAAGCACAAAAGAAAGCTTGGCACAAGAACTTGGACTTACTTATCAGCAGGTCATATCTTTTAGCTTTTCACTTTCGGTGAACACATTTTTATTTTCATTGCGACTTTCGGAATTTACCTTTCTTTTTTACTCAGGTTGCCAAATGGTTTGACAATACACGCTGGAGCTTCCGACATTCATCACAAATGGAAACCAATTCTGGTAGAAATGCTTCACAGGAAGCTCCTGGTGGCAGAGCTGAAAATGAGGGGGAGATGGAATCTGAATCATTGTCTCCGGAGGTCAGTGGAGAAAACTCAAAATCCACAAGCTCTAGAAAAAGGAAGCATTTGTCAGAACCCCTATCTGAAGCACAGCTGGATATCAATGGCTTAGCAACAAGTTCACCAAATGTTCATCAAACGCAAATAAGCAATAAAATGAAGACAAGGAAAAGGAAATGATACTTTATCGAGGAGATCTGTTTAACCTTTACCTAAGGCTTCAAATTACATTATCCATCCTTTTGTGAGATTGAGATCCCGTGAGATGATCGGCTAGGATCTCGATGGATTTGTTTCCATTTAGGAAGGTAATCATAAAATATGTGCCATTATATTTTTTAAAAATAGCTTTCCAGGTATTGATCTCTGGTGAGTTGTTTGTGTTGCCCCTCTTGCAAACACTAAAAATAGTTCAGTTAGTTTTTAAATTTTTAGATTTTTTATTTTTTATTTTATTTACAGAAACCCCATTCCTTGTTCCAAATGACGTTTTTTCCTCCTTTTAAGGGGGTTTACTAACAGTGCAAAAAAGAAAAAAAAAACGATGAAAATAGGGGAACAATTTATTTTTATACCTCTGCAGGCAACCCTAGTAAATATTGCAACTTATGTGTTTGACTGTTCAGAACATATGGATATGGCTCTCATCTTGCATTGATAGTGTATAGTTCGACATTCAAGGTGGTTGTTTTCGGGAATCATAAAGCTGCTACGTGGTGGATTTTTGGCAATCCCCATTTCCTTGAAATACAACCTTGTTATGGATCTGTGATTTGAGTAATAGAGTGGGATGGGAACATCATATCTTCCAATTGCTGCATGCACGTTGATTAACTTAATAACCACTTATTATTATGTGAGGAATGGAAGTAACATACTGAGGGACGAGACATTGATAGTTTTGGTTGGCTATAGTCGTTTGTAGTTGGGCTTGTGATATATTCTGGTAGTGGAAACTGGGAATGAGCCGACATTAGAAGGGGGAAAATACGCATAGAACGATGTTGGCAAGAGTTAAACTTGGCTATTCTGATGATTTGCCTTCAATTTTAAGTGATCTACCGCAGCAACTTTATAGTCTACTGAAAAGAAATAATCTTTGACGTGACCTATAAAATAATTACTAATAAAACCTAATAAATTTATCAATAAAAACTTAACTGTGATTGAATAATGTTGTTAAAGTCATTTAATTATAGTGACTAGTTGAAAGAGAAACACTTGTGTAATTTGTATTTTTCAAAACTAAAAGTAAAAAAGAAAAAACAGTTGGAGAAAATAATGGTCACAGTTACATTTTGAAAATTATGAAAGAAATGGAAACAATGTGTGAAAGAAATGGAAATAACATGCACACCAAAAGGATAATTCTTTTTATATACGTTCTATTCCTTCTTAATAAACTTAGTAAATTGGGCATTAATTGGCCTGCAGTAACACGGGTTTTGAAAACATAGGTCCAAGGCCTTTTCTTCTTGTACTCTTCAAAAATCATCCTACACCCTATTCTTTTAATATTTTCAAAATTTCTGAATTAAGCATTTTTTCTGTCGACTTGCTCTTCTTTAAGAATTACCAAATCATTAATGGTATTTTAAATGAGTTACGGAAGAAGTATTCTAGAATACCTTTCGAATAAGTGTATTTGTTCAGTAACACCTATTTTGTAACTAAAATATCATACTTCCATCTATTCCATAATATATTAAACAATAATTACAAAAGAGATATTCCAAAATACCTTATGAATAAGTGTTTTTCTTCTGGAACACTTATTTCATAACTAAAATATCATACTTCTGAAATATCTGTTCTAAATACATTCAAAAACAATTACGGAACATGTAATTCAGAACAGTAATGAGGGATATTGTGGGAGTCACACATTGGATGATGTTTGCTTTACGGATTATTTAGTTATTTATGATAATATTTCAAGGAATACAACACAGGAGTGTTATTCTTGGGTACTTTTAAAAAATGTGTTTGGTTAAGGAATCAACTTTTGTTCGCAAGGATGACTTCCTATCACATTGGAATGAACTTTCTCAACCCCTCCTCTAAGAATAAATAATGAGTGAACATGAGAATATGACTTTCTCATAAATAAAATATACCCGACAATAATTATTATATTACTTCCTAACAAATGCGGGAATGAATTTTCCAACCCATATTACTGTTAATAAAAAAACATCCTTGGAACAAACGCTCTCAAAGTTTAAAGTGAGTAGAGGCTGTAGGTTGGTTTCTATAGAGTGCAGAATGAAAAGGCCTAGATCCAAACTTTGTTAACTTTAAGGGATCTGACTTCCTACATTATTAAAATTCCTAATACATCATTTCATAACAGAGGAATATCAAAAATACCTTTCACATTTTGCTTCATACAGATCCGCATAATTCATACAGATTGGCAAATATGTAAATCCATAAGGTTCTTACTAATCTGTATGATTTTTTTATTTACCGATTGGATAATTCGTAAGTTTTTTTTATTTATAGATTGGGTAATCTGTAAATTTTTCTTTTACTGATTGGGCAGTCAGTAAAAAAAACTTACAGATTCACCAATCCGTAAAAAAAAGAAACTCATACCGATCTGTATGAAGCAAAACGCGAAATATATTTTTGGTATTTCAATATTATGAAATGGTGTATTAGAAATCTTTATGGTGTAGGAAGCAGATCCCTAACTTCAAAACAACCGGCCCGATCCGCATATCCAGGCGTAGCAATGGTGTCTGTGAGGTTAGGCGGGCCTATATTCAATACCCAATTCTTAATACCGTGTCTCTGTGACTGAAACTCGAAGGTGAAGGTGACGATGGAATTGGAAGTCGATGAGAACGACTTGAAAGCCGCCGGCGCTGAACTCTTCGCCGAAGGTGGCCGGCGAGGCATTCGCATCAATGGCTGGTTGATCGAGACTCGGAGGCACTCCATACTCAACTCTTCCACATTCCAAGAGTGAGCTGTTCTCGCATCACACTTAACCCTAGCTCCTCTAATTTCAATTTTCGAGAGTTAAACTAAGCGTTTTTATTAAGTTGGCTATTGATTTGTTGTATGAGAAATCCGAGAATTTTGTTTTGATGTTGGTTGTGTGTGCCTTGCAGGTGGGAACAGAAACTCGATACGTCTCATTTACCAGAAATGGTTTTTGGAGAAAACACTTTGATTCTAAAACACTTGAGCAGTGGAACCAAAATTCATTTTAATGCATTTGATGCTCTACGTGGCTGGAAACAGGAAGCCTTGCCGCCAGTTGAAGTTCCTGCGGCGGCTAAATGGAAATTTAGAAGGTGAGAGCTATTGGCATGTGCACTTTCATGGTTATGTCTAACCCAAAATACTGTTAATTTTGCTTAGATTTATTTGATATCTTTTTCTTTCTAGGAAGATATTTTTATCTAGTATGGAATTTCCTGGTAATTGCTTGCGCTGTCTAACCCTCCTATTGAATAGGATGTGTAAGTAAATGGCCATGCTGTTAGTCTCACATTTTTTTTGGGAAAAATGTGCAGCAAGCCCACTCAGCAAGTAATACTAGATTACGACTATACATTTACAACACCTTATTGTGGAAGTGGCACTATTGAGATTGATAAAGATCTGGTACGCGTTCCTTCTTTGTTTCTCCACAGACTAATCTGGTATCCTAAATGCCTTTTTTCATATGAGTCATATGTACAATTTCTCAGTATGAGTTTCTGATGCTCGGAGCTATATATTGGTGCTTTTGTTATAAGAAAATAAGGAAAATTGCATTAATATTTTTATTTATGCTTTATTCAAGATATTTATTTTTTGTATGGTAGAATGAGGGAGAGACTTCTAAGGAAACCAGTGATATCCATTGGGAAGACTGCAAGGATCAAATTGATGTAGTTGCACTTGCATCCAAGGAGCCCATACTTTTCTATGATGAGGTGGGTAGTGAGTACCTTGAATGATTTCTGAGCTAACCTCTATGCACACGATTGTTTTTGCATGCTAATCTTTTTGTGAGAAACAATTTTGCATTGTTTGTGAAGAAAGAGCTCAAGTGAAAGAAAGTTCTTTACCATTGTGCTCCTTTTTAAAAAATGATCATCTTGTTAGTCTGCAAAGGTGTAATAGTTTAGAAATCTGCTTTATATTAATGCTAGTGAAGAACCAAAAATCAAAATAGATATGTTCATGTTTTTACTTGCTGACCTATAATGAATTGTCCATATTCTCTTCCTTGATGGTATTTACTTTTCATCCTAAATGAATCCTCATCGCGAACAGGTGGTGTTATATGAGGATGAACTTGCTGATAATGGAGTATCACTTCTTACTATAAAAGTGGTAATCTCTAATTTGGTTTCTTCTGTTGATTGGGGGTTCGATTTTTGTTATGCAAATTAGTATGATTACCAATGACTGGTGATTTCGCCTTTTGGTTTTTACAGAGAGTCATGCCTAGCTCTTGGTTTCTTCTGTTGCGTTTCTGGGTGAGCTACTCCCTGTCTGTATACTAAATTAGTAAATTCCTTCTGTCTTTTAAGTGAAGTTTGGCTACCAAATTACTCTTATTATGGTTGATCTGCTAAATTGTGTTTGATCTTATAAAATACTGAAGTTATTGCTAAGGATCTATAATGCACCTGACAAACTTTGAGATTAGCGTCACTGTGTCAGCACATTTTTTTACATCACTTTCCGTAAACTTGTAATTTTAACTGATTACTTTGATACTAATACAGCTTAGAGTTGATGGAGTGTTGATTAGACTGAGAGAAACACGTATGCATTGTGTATTTGGTGGAAGTACAAATCCCGTTATACTTCGAGAGAGTTGCTGGAGAGAATCTACATTTCAAGCTTTGTCTGCAGTAAGTTTGTGCTATGCATCACGTGCTATGTTCTCTACACTAATTCTGAATGATACTCTTTTTCTGTTGTTGACCATAGTAAATACATAAACAAAGTGAGTGGATGCTTGTCTATTGCTCTCTGTGCTGAGCTAGTATAAAATAAGGACTTTAGGTTGTTTGTCCACTGCTTTTTTACTTCCCTATGCTTGTTTCTTTCTTTTTTTGTTGTATAAGATCATGGATGAAGTGCTATAGTGTTAACCAAATGGCTTCAACAACTCAAAAGGAGGGGTTAATTCAGTTATGAAGTCAAAATTCTTTAAAAAATTAATTGTGTTGTCATTTTAAGTCCCTATATATATATTGATGTAAGACTATATATCCATCAGAGACATCAATTTTATCATGAGTAACTGAGTTGGTTGAGATATGGTCACTTGTCCTTCAAGAAAAACAACATTTAATTATGTCAAGGTATTAATCCATTTTTTGGCTTATATAATCTATTATGATAAGCTAGTAATTGATTATTTTGATTCAAGCTTTTTGGAATTGAATATTTTCAATTTAATCAATTATGCACTTGTCACAGATTAAATCACAAAACAGAGAGCATGCTTTTAGATAATCTACCATATAAAGAGTGTAATCTGTTAAATCAATTTAATGTGATATTTGGAAATCATCAAGAACAATTGAATTTGTTGAATGCATCTTGTAATCTATTAATTCCTATGACAGAATGACATGTTTATCATCTTGAAGCTTTAATCTGTTAGCAACTAATATAATAGATTATAACTAAATTATTACCCATTTAATTGATTGATTTTATGTCTTTGAGAGCTAATTCATGAGCTTGAAGTTTGATCTCTTGTACTTGCATGTGATTGTCTTCACTGGGCTACTAATTTTGGGTGGGAGATATTGTTGGCATGGTAACTGGAATATATGAATAAATAATTCAGAGAGATATATGTTGAATATCTTGATTTTGATTACCAAGATTTTGCTAATGAAGTAACTGAGGAGATTAATGAAATAGCTAATTGAGTATGAAAGAGACGACTCCTGTGAAGCTACTGAATAGAGGGCAAGCTACTTTGAGTCAAGAAGGGAATGAAATAGAAATGCAAAATTGATTTGTTTTTTATTGTTGGTGTAGTTTAAAAGATAGTAAAATGATTTATAAGTTCTGTTAGATGTGTAAATAATAGAAGGGAAATGTCAATCTTATAAAATCATCAATTTGTTTATTACATAAAATGATAAAATAAAAAAATCCTGGTCCCTCACAAACTTGTCATATTTTCTGGTTTATTCTCTGCCCTGTCCCTGTTTGTTTGGATAGACAGATTGGAATACGAGGTCTCCTTTAATGCGTTTCCTCCGAATATCTTTATTTATCTGGTCTTTTTTGCTAATAAACAGAAGGAAAGACAGGGCTCCTCTTCAGTGAGCATTGGTGTATCTATGATAATTTATTTTAAAATACAACATTATCTTAATCTACTAAAACTTAAAGATACATCTCTAATTATTTTACTTTAGAGAGGTTTTTTCCCTTGAGAAAACATGTAATCTCAATTATTTCTCATTCTTCTCTTTAAAGTCTGTACAGCTCAAATGAGCCTGTTTTCAAGCCTTGTGACAATGAAAGCCGACCAAGTGACTGGTGGTAGTGCTAGACTCTATTTTGGTTCCTTTGTTTTAGTTTTTTCTAGTATCATGTTAGCTTTAGGTGATGCTTGATTTGAGTCCTTGTTTTCTATTTTTATTTTCTGAAAACAATTTTCATTTTCAAATTTTTTAGATTTAGAATGCATGTTTGTTTTGATTTGTTATTTTCTATTTTCAAAATATGAAAATATTGAAAAACTGGTTGAGGCATTTCAATAAACACCTTATCAACAACAAAAACCTTTTTGAACCCTAACGCACAACACTGTAACCACCCTCCACTGCGCCGTTGAACCACCCCCTTTGCCAGTGTCGAACCTTGCCACCAACAATCGGATCAGGACACCTCGAAACCTATCTAAAAGGGAACAGAATCTTTGAAGGTTGGGTTGCGGTTGTGATAGTAGGTGGTGCGCGGCGTTTTGATGGTGGAGGTTGAGTCGGAGTTTGCGCTGGTGGTTGTGGAGGACAGGGCGGTGCAGTGGATTTGGGTTATGGTGTGGTGTTTGGAGGTATGGGTGGTGGCCATTTGATGCATTGATGATGGAGTTTGGAGGTAGGTGGTGGTGATTTTGGGAGATGAAGGTTGAAGGAGAAGGTAGAGGAAGGTTGGGGGTCGAGGCTGCTAATGTTGGTTATAATTATGTCTCGTGCCACCGAGTTTTCACTTTTAGAGAAAACGTGGAAAATGACAAACCCTTGGTTTCAGTTTTCATCCTTTTTTGAGAATGTTTTCTTTGAAAATGTTTTTAAAAATGAAAACAGAAAATGATGAAACCAAGCACCACCTTAGCTTTTCGTTCCCATGTTTTCGTCTTATCCTTTTACTGCTTTTATCTGTCTACTTGCTTTGGCATGGCTATCATTTACAAGTTATAATTTATTGTTGAGCGCCTTTCTAATTGTACTTGACTGTCTGATTGATTGATGCAGAAAGGGCACCCTTTTGAATCTGGTGCGTATGGTGATCCAAGTTTCATCAGCCAGAAGCTCCCCATCATAATGCATAAGACCCAAAAGCTTGTAATTTCTTCTTAAAGTTACAAGACTGTAAATCCCCATGATTGAAAAGGGTTTCTGATCAATTCTTGTTCATATTTAATCATCTTTACCATGGCTGTTTGAGACCATAAATTGCTTCTTGTGAGATAAGCTCATAGATGCACGCTAATCATGTTCTGTTCTTGTACGAAAGGTTGGAGGGAGGGTTGGGGTGAGATCTAACTAATATGCGAGGGATTCATTTTACATGAAAAATTGAGAAGTTTATTACTTATAGGTTGAAGTTAATTCTATAATTTATGAATCGAACTTATGCATTTGGTCACAATTTTAATTGATAATTTCAAATAGCTATAACTTTTCACGTTCCTCTCAGAAGTAGTATTTCATTTTAAAGGAGCTAAACTCGTGGGGCAATGGGGCCAAAGAAAATGCTTGGAACCCAGCAGACGCTCTCACTTGCAATTGCCTTTTGGAAAGGCTTTTCCGGGTTGACTTTGTATGGTTCGTTAATTATGCTCAGGAAACGCTATTTTAAAGCAAGTGAAATGTTTCTAGGAGATGCCACTTTCATTAGATTGTTATTTCGAAGAAAAGCACGGCGATAGATAACTAAGCAAAACGTAGGTTGAGCAAAGTAGGAATATCTCCTACTCTAATGTTGGCAAGCATAAACGTATTTTGACCAGAGTCACTTCCATGATTTGTATTGTCAGCACAGCTATGGTTTATGAAAGCCTGTTAATTTTGAAGTTTGAATATCATAGTGACTTAAGCGTACTGTTATACATCAGAACTTTTCTCCGTACATGGACATTAGCAGCATCAACTGTCTTATTGGAAAGTTTCATCCTGGAAAGTTCCATTCTAATGTCATCTTTAATTAAAATCTAAGATTAGAATTGTGGCTTTACACATGCTGGAAGCATCCTATCTTGAACGTACCTAGCATCCACAAATTGTTTGTGGTAGTCCTTGCTCTTAACTTTGTCAACCTTCCGTCAATCGAATAAGATGTTCTAAAGTACATGCAGGGATGAAAATCAGGATTTTCATGTCGAAAAGCAAAATGTGTCGAAAAGCAAAATGTCCCTAAGTCAGTAACATGTCAATATCAGGAGTTATATCAAACTTCAAGGAACTAAAATAGATAGCCAGGAGTTATAATTTGGGTTTTCTGGTGCTAAACATGTAGTCATATATAGACAATGGAAACTACAAATATCCTGCCATTTACTATGCAGTACCATCTTCATCTGTTATTGACTCTTCCAGGTCAAGGGTCTTCTAGGTTCCACCCCTGTTCTCTTTTTCCTGCTTAGACTAACGAGCTAGCTCTTAAGGCTGAAAAGGAGGATAAGGTTCCAAGCTGAGCCCAAATACTGTTGTCAGAGTCTGAGGTCTAAATCAAGCTTGAGTGGCTCCTGTGGTGCCTGTGGTTGTTGTGGAACCAAGCGAAAGCTGCCTGGCCACACCATATCTGCTTGATCCTCGGTCGAGAAAGGTGTCCATGCCATCCCAAGCCTTGCATGTGCATGTGCATCATGAAAGCTTGGTGCCACCATTGTATCACCACCTCTGCATGGCTTGTGCACAAGTGAATGGGGCTGAAAACCAAGTGATCGAAACATAGTTGGTGTGTTCATGGAGAATCCCATTATTGCCATCGACCTCTGAGATTGGTATCTTCTGGCAGCTCCCCTTTCCCTCTTGTGCGCGTTCTGATGGCCACCTAGTGCTTGTGAGCTAAAGAACTTCCTCATGCAGAAATTGCACGGAAAAACTTTGGCAGTGGCTGGTGGTCTTGCTTGTGAATCAGTGTCTCCAGCTGTTGAGAGTGACGTAGTTCCACCTATGCTCAGGTTCAACCACTCTTTGGGGTTGTCATCTTCGCTTCCATGATTGTCCTTGTCTCCGTTCATCACTTCACTTTGTTGTTCTTTGCCTGTTGTGAGAGTTGTTTCATTTTCTGTGATCATCATTTTCTCCCTAAATTCTCTGATGAGTTCCGGTGATCAAGGGAAGTTGCATATATGCAAAAAGGCTCATTGGAATCCTTTTAAGGTTTGATCAAAAGCAGAAGAAAAAAAAAACTAATGGACAAGGGCATCAAAGTGCAATGGAAGTGAGATGGGATGTTTTTTTTATTTTTTTGTCATCCTAATCAGTAACCCCACCTGTTGATGCTTGCTTCTGTAGGGAACAATGCTTATGTCATCTTCACTGTTGCACCCCTTCAAGCTTAGGATTCCCCACTATTATCTTTTCTCCTTTTTTTTTCCCTCTTTTCTCCTTTGCAAAGTTCTATCCTTTCCTGGCTATCTCTGGAATAGCTATAGAAATATAAGGTTGACAATGCTAAATCATTCTATCCCTTGTCAAAATCAAATCTCTCATTTTATTTGAACTGCCTGCCATGTGTATGCTCCTCACACCATCATGTAACAAATCTATATGCTATACTTTTTTTCCTTGAGTAGGATAGATATCAGATGTGATGGGTTTCCAAGATGGAGTCTTGATATTTATCCACTTTGGTCACTGCTATTGCTAGTATTAATTGATTTGTTTATTTCCTTCCTTTTATATTCCTATTGATAGTGAAAGTAGGATCTGACTTCTGAGTTTAAGCATATGTAAGGTGGGGTTGGGTTGGGCTGGCTTTTCATTCCTTTTTGATTTGATGTTTTGTGGGTTCTTATTTCCAATAATGGTTGTAAAAAGTTGGAAACAAGATAGCATGGTCCATAGCTATTTTAGAACAGTTTTCTCTGTCGATCCAGGGCATCTACGTGGGTGTTTTCTTGTTGGGGCTTTTTGGTGTTCCTCTCCAAACTTTGTAGTTGGTGTGTGTATCATATGTGAAGAGGAAGAAATGCATGAAGGGTCCAGTTGCACTTGCACTTGCACCTGCCCTTAGTTTATCTTTTTTTTCAATGGTCCTATTATGCAAAGCCACTTGTTTTTTACTTGATCACTCTTTCCCTCATTAAACTGAGTCATAATGGGAAATTTCCACTGTTTCCCTTTTATGTAAAGGTGAGTTGTCCACAGTCCTCACACTTTCTACCTGAAGCAGACCATAGAAAAAGACACATCACCAACCAATCGCAGCTCAGCTTTGTGGAGTGTATGTAGATTGAAGATAGAAAGTGCTTGGTCCTTGGTCGTGCATTGCATAACACCGAATTCAAGGAACAGTGTCATAGTTTCTGTCTCATGGCCACTTTTGAGAACAACTAGGGGGAGCATGAGATATTTCTAGATTCTGTTTTCTGCTACAGATATTTCTAATTTTTTTTATGTATGGATAATTTCTATCTTCTGATTTTTGATTGGACAATAATTTAGAGAGATAAATAAGAATGAGTCCTACTTAAATTCATTAAACAATATGAGTTTATGAAGTAATCGAGGTCCAACAAGATCTAAGTACACATAGTGTATAAAGAAAAAAAATGAGATAGAGTGTCTTCATAAACCTACAAGGAATAGATAAGGGTAAAACAAAAGCCATTAACAACTAAACAAGTGCTTTAGTTTTTTGTCTGCATTAATCATGATGTGATCAAAGAACACACCACTTTTTCGTCACAATCCCTATGAAATAGTTACCCTAAATGCTGGAAGATCGAATCGAACAGAACAGCATTTTCTTCCAGGCTAGCTGCATTAGGCAAAATTAGGGAATGTTGCTGTTACACTCTCTTTCAGATAATCACCAAATTTGAGGGTTAACTTCTAGCCAAATCATATCATATACGAGTATTATGTTGTACAAATTTTTAAGATTTTAATTGAAGTATACTGACAGTGTGAAGGCATTTTACACTTGTTATCTTTTTTTTGGTAACAAAATAATAATTAAGAAGATATATACTACTTGTAGGGAAAAATATATTATTAAATCTAATAATATATGCTATCAATGATTATATACTAATTTTTTTTATTAAAAAAAATGATACACTTGTCATCAAATCACAATCTATCATTTTTTATAAATTTATTATCTTTTATGATAATTATTTTAAAAATTATATTAATGACATTATAATTAAATAATAATGTAAAAATATTTTACCTATGCATCATCATTAATTTTTTTTAATAATATTTCTTGCCACCATTTATAAGCCAACCCAAAGAAATATACACCAACTGCTCTTAAATCTATTAACTTGGGAGATTGGGTCCTTGGGATAACATGATGGAATATATTTCATATTATTCAATTTGATGTATAGATTTTGGCCAATATACCGAAATTCAGTAACATCCAATTCATTTAAAAAACAAGTTAAAAGAACTCGTTTATACCATTGATTTTTTTTGTCATAGCGGAGGCTTTATTATTATGTAGGTTTTATTTTACTTGTAATAAATTTTTATATGTTACATTTGGTATGTTCTCGTATCAACTGTATTGTTATCTAATAATAGATTGTGATGTATTATAAAATTGTTAATTTTAAGAATTATATTAGTAATATGGATTTTAATTAGTTGTAATGTAAAAATATTTATCACAGTTTAAAAACCGTAAAAATATTTATACTTATAATGGATAAAAATTAAATTCAATAAAATTCAAGGAAAGTTTGAATTAAACTTAAAAAAAAATATATGTAAATGCTGGAATAAAAACACAATTGTACTTTGAAAATTTTCCACTTTTTGCTACATATCAAAAAACTTTTCAGAAGTTAAAAACAAAGAAATATCATTAAAAAAATAATGATACACAAATTACCATTTTTTTTTCATTTCTTTATATTTCTTTCTTTCTCTCACATCATAAATATTTATTATACATATACTTAACTATATTTTTTTTTCTTCTCTCTCCAATTGTATGATAGCATATTGATATTGAGGGTTTGTCAAATATTTTTCTAAAAAAAACAAGAGAAAATGTTGTCCAAAAGGAAACTGTTATTCTCACTTACCAATAGTGTCATTGACACTACCAACCTTTGTGAAATTACTCTTATGGCCAAATTCCTACACATCCTTTCCTTCCCTCATACTTCTCTCCCGCACCACCTGATCCCCTCCCCTTCCCCTCAGACTTCCGCCTCTCCTTTGCATTGCATCACGCCTCCCACCCCAAGCCGTTGCACTACGCCACCGCACCCTAGCCCCGTCAAGACCGAACCAGTTGTGTCCAGCTAGGAAGCAACATCTAAGAAGGCTCTCCATATTTAGATCTCTCCATCTTCAATTCACAAAATAATTCCTTCTTAGGATAACACCTATAACTCTATAAGAGTTAAAGGAAGGAGAAATACACACTATATTGCAAATAGAACAAAATTTGATAATAGTATAATAAATTTAAAAAAAGACTAGTATTTTTTTTTTTGGTAAATTAACATGTTTAGTATGTTTTTGTGTATAAATGTATACTTAGTTTGATCAAATGCTAATGTTCTATAAAATAAAGTTTTCAAAAGGAAAATTAGATGCCAAAGTTTAATTCGCATTTGACATTAAAATCAATCGACACACAGATAATGTCTTACAAAAAATTAGTAAAAAAAAAGTATTTGAAAGTATTTGTACAACTTGTATAAAGTGAAATGATCCCATTAAATAATTGCAATCTTTCAATGTTGTAGAGTTCCATTGATTAACCTCGATTATCATAACTTCAATTTTTTTTATAATTTGGTAAAAGTTATAATATAATGATAATGACAAGGAAAGATTACTAAAAGATAGACATTGACGTATAAGATTAATAGTAAAGTTAATTTATAATTTTAATAAAGCTTAAAAAGTTATTAAAAAAAAAGTTAAGAAGGTACTCATTCCTGAACTAATTTAGTGCATTAGTTGATAAGGGATCGATCCACAAATTATTTCAAACTACTTGAAAGATAGGCAACAGATGTACAGAATTCAACCAAAAACCAGATACAAGAATAATCAAGAACTAATCCTGAATGCTGCTCCAATTTGGAAAGAAAGAAGAGGTTTTCTCTCGAGTAAGAAATAGCACAAATTAAAAATAGCATAACAGATGAGCCTCATCCAAGAATCCTACAACCGTTACTTCGCAGATAACACTATTAATAAATTATTGGTCACCAGTATCATCAAAGGCAACACCATGCAAATCCAACAGCTTCCTCACGTACCTGCAACAGCAAGGGAAATCACAGCAGCATAAGCATAAGAGTTACATGGCATTTAAGATTTTAGACAATATTGCTACACTCCTCATCAGATAACTGCTTACGAGTCTACATTACACATAATGGATACTTTTCACAAACTATATATCCTCATGCGCATGCATTGCATCTGTTACATTGAAAATTGAAAACACCCAAGTAACAGGAATTTCCAACCATATCCAGCAAATACTTGTTTGACTAAGAATGCAACTTCTAAAAGCAGAAAGCAATGTTGATTTTTTTTTAATGTTAAAAATACTTATAGAAGATTTAACATAAAAAGGAATAGGCAAAAATTGTAATCATCCTTCACATGAAAGGACAGACTGTAGTTTTTGACTACTCCCATGTGAGGCTTTCAAAGTGTCTTTGTAGGAAGAATTTCAAGGTAGCAACTTTACCATAAAAATCTTACATCTTTCTGAGCAAAGGATTTGGAGTTTGGATCAAGGAGATCATTTAAGTTAAACCATAATAATCAATGGGGATTTAGAACCTCACCTCAGGAATCAGGATCACCTGTGAAAGGAATGTAGTTTACAGATTAGTAGTATTAGAAAACTGATGAAAGGACTGTACATACAGCCCTTTCAAGGATGACTCTGGCATGGATTTTATTTCTGGTAAACTAAGCAAATTTATGCATGGAATTCAATACACTGAGAAAAAAAGCTCAAATTGTTCCATTCAAGTGGTTTTTTGTAGGAAGCCTCTGTAAAACTTGTTTGTTGGGAACCATAAAATATTTTTTATTTAGGTATTAGCATTTCCAGGGTGACATAGAAACTTAAAAACATAAAAGATAAATACAGTTAAAAAATTAATAAAGAAAAACCTGCAAAAGCAAAATAAGCAGGGATGCAATACAATAACTGCTCAAAACGTAGATTTTTCAATGCTAAAATTAATAATAAAGTATCGCATGCAATGGATTGACGAAATGTGTGCCCAAGCAGGGGGAAAAAGGAACAATGACTGTCCAGGAAATCTGACTACTGCTTCAGTTCATCTCCAAGAATAACCAATTACTTATGTATGGATTAACTGAAAACATTATTGAATTTATAATTTTGAACAAAGAAAAAAAAAGAAAAGGGAACCTACTATGCAGCATTCTTCTCTCGCCATTGGATGATCGATGTCCTTGCGCATCACCCATCTTTTCCATTCATCCCTATAAATTTGAATCTTAATACCTTCTTATGAACCAAGCTAGACAAACTCACAAATTCTACCCATCTCACCTCTTCACATAGAACAACACACACAGGACTACGACTACCCAATTTTAACATCTTCACAATTTAAGGTTTTCTATCATCCAGAACATTAGTAATATTTTTTTTTCAAAACGCATTTGAAGAACATTTCTCATGTAGCTGTTAGAAAAACATTTTTGATGCGTCCTAGAACCAAACCAGCAAGACTCACAAAGAGAATACTAGCGATCTTGACAAGAACGACGGAAGGTACCATGGGACAGCTCGCAGCAAGCACGCGCACTGACAGCAATGTGTGACGTCATGCAGGTTATGCCCAGAGGTAAAAGCGATTGTGTGCACCCTAATTGCCCCAAATTCCTGTTAAAAAATAATAATAACAACACATTCTCAATATAAGCACTACACCTGCAAGAAAATTACAAAAATGGACTCCAAATCACAAGTATTAAAACGACGGCTGATTCGAAATTCATTTTGAAACGATTTTGATTTCGTTGTCGTTAATTAAGAAAAAGGAAGTGAAACGGCACCTGGAAGCAGGCATGGAAAAGCGGCGGGACTGGACGCGAGGGGCGACGACTGGTGGCGGACGGAGGCGGGGAAGGGGTGACGACGGCGCCGCCGGTCGGAATGATGCCCTAGCTGTAGACAATAAGGAGCGAGACAGAGAACCTGATCGAAAAGCCATTTCTGTGTCTATTGGAATCTAATCTGAGAGATGAGAAACGTAGTTTTAGGGCTTTGCGAGGGTTTAGTGGTGGTGGCTGGTAACACAGAGAGTGACAATCATACTCATACCATAGGTTTTGCTTGGTATATAGTATTATGGAGCACATGGAACGATGTCGTTTTAGTTTACTTTCGATTTTTAATCTTGTAGTTCTCCTTTGCCTTTTTCTAATTTTTTTGGATGATTAAATCCAAAAATTTACTTTCCTTGTAATTAATGTAATGCTTATTAATCTGATCCTTTTAATATTTTATTTTAGTATTTTCAATGTTAAATGTATAAAATGCCAAGAAATAGTAATAATAATAAAAACATTTAAAAGACATACGATATCAATATAAAAGTTTTTACAATATCAACAAAAATAATCAATGATATAGTTTTTAGTGAAATTGCTATAAAATTAATAAATATATCATATATATAATGATTTATAAAACAATATAAAAGAATTTTAATGTATATTATTTATTCATAAATAAAGGAATTTGCTAATTTTTAAACGAAAAAGAAGTAATATTGACAAAAGAAGCGTTTAAAAAAATTAATATATTTTAGGAACTACTCATACTCATGACTTGAAACTATATTTGTACATTGCTACATAGAAGTCTTAGAAGTCTAGAACAATTTTATCCGATTTTTAGGTAGAATTGTCTTTCGTTAAACAAAAATAATATAGTATTCAACTTTTCTTTCTTCTTCTTTTTTTATTTTTATGTTTCTCTAAATTCAATCAAATTTAGAACTCCATCCTATTTGTACTCTTTTTCTCTCCTCGTACATCTTTCCTTTTTACTACTCTTCACATCTAAATGAAACATTAAAATTTCATCTTAATAGTTTGTGTAAATTACTAATATAAAACTTGAACTTTTAATTTGCTTTTGTTATCGCTACAATACCAACAAAGAACTTGCAACTTTATATAAAAAAAACTGTCAATTGAAGAACAACGTCAAAAAACATATATATGCCATAACAAAATGACAATAATATTACACGGGTCTTACACCGCAAAACGCAAAACAATAATATTACACGGGTCTTACACTGCAATTGCTGCTGAAAAACTGACACCAAACAATGTTTTTTCTCAGCCAAGCTAATTCAGAATTATTAGCATGTCACCAAGTTGTTAATGCTAAAGCAACAGTTTCATCATAGGCTAGGTTCCTATTTCTGCATGTAACTTCCGAACAAGTGGTGAACTAAAGAAAAATGCTATGATGTCAAGGGTCCAATTAAAAATTTAGAATGAAATGAATTTTTCTCCACATTTAAGAACCAAAAGTTTGGAGTTATAATGTGAATAAGATGCAATAGATTCAACAACAAATGATAATTGTACAAATGTTTAAAATCAGAAAACAAAACAAAAATCTTGCACTAGTACAACGATATCAGATAACAATGAAATTCATGAAACAGAAGTTGAAGCCTTAGTATAGAAATTGAAATTCTACCAAGAGTTTCATGATAGCTTAACTGTTTCTGCAACAGCAAAACTACCCCCTCCTTCCCCAAAAATGGAAATTGACAAGATACACAGATCACAGATGTGACAGTTCTTACACAAAGATTGGCCTTACCCAAAGTTTGCATCAATCTGGAAAGGGGGATGTGCTGTGAACAGGTTGCTGAAAAGTCCTCCTTCGAAACCAAATCCATGATCACGTTCCACCAAGACAATCAAGTGTTTTATCATGCGATATGCGTGCTCACTATTGTGAAGATGTGCCACAGTGAAGCTTTCCAAGTTGTTGACCACCCTGGACCATCATCTCCTGTAATACAGTGTAAGAATGTTAACTACTATTGAATTGTATTATTTATTTTTAGTACTGAATACTGAAGATGAAAAATATTAGAGATTTATGATGTCGTCATATATACAAGGTTAAATATAAACACAGTAATCCCTGATTTGATAAAAATATACATAATTCCTGGAGTACCATTATAATTATCTACTAAACTAACTATAGGCTTTTAAGACAGCACATTGTCTATCCATTTCTAATGTACTCTCAAGTCTCAACACACAAAATAATTTCAGTTATTCATAGCAACAAACACATGGTACCATTAGACAGTATTTTATACTAGTGTGTTCCAATGCGATATTAATAATTAGATATGGTTGTTCCAGTTCATCTAAGAATATGAAATTTCTACATAATAAATAAGAGCCGTAGGTCATACATATTGCAACAAAAAACAACTATTCTCTCTGAAAAGTGTTTAGCACTTAAAAGTTCTCATAAAAGACCTCTTTTAATTAGACTAACTTCCACAGCTTTACGGAGGTCTGGAGTTTTCTCGACACTAATTGTGTGCCCTGGAAACAGTCCAAACAGATGTGAAACATGTCGATGATGTACAGTTGGGTCCTTAAAATCTTCTGCCTGCCAAATGAGTAAGGTGTTATAGTTAACTTGGAATTGCTAGCCTACAATAGAACTCGGTCGTTGCAAATCAGAACAAGATATCAGATGACAAAAACTGGCCAAATGTTAAAGTGATGGAAAGAATGAATACATATATCAAACATAATTGCATACCCATTCCATAATGGAACCATCTCTAGCAACTTTTGTTGGAGGAAGTTTAGACTGATACTCAGTGGCTCTTTTGATAATAGTATCATTATGCCTTCCCAAAACCTGGTTTTGAGAAATTTAGTGACCAAGACAAAATTACGATAATATGAAACTAGTATTGGTTCTGAGTATTTAAGATCATTTTTCACCTCAGCAGCAGAAATGATCATAGAGAAAACTTCTTTTATGATTGAAATGTCCATGGTTGATGAATAGCTCACACTAGCAGTTTTTCCGTCTGGTGCAGTGAACATGTGCTCTGGGCAAGTTGATGGGTTAGTTTCCAACAATCCACCACTGCCCTCAATCAACCAATCCAACAAAAATGATGTACACCCTTCCAACAAAGCATATGCTTTATTTTTAAGAAAATCCTATTATAAAAGAAAATTCAACCATTACTCAGTAATTAATTGTCAGATGAAAATATAGATAAACGTGCCATGATAAAATATCAGATTTTTATATCCCTCGGTAGACATATCTAACAAACAGTCTATATTTAGAACCTCAAAAGTTCATTGATAACAATGACAGCATGTTGCTCCCTGGAATTATTAATCATCATGGCTGAACAAGGCATTATTTGGGTTGGTATCAATTTTTGAAATCTTATCGTGTACATAAAACATAAAAACCAAAAATAGATCAACTAGTTATATAGAACCCTATTTCAACATGAACATGAATAACATCTTTCAATATTTCAGGTCCAACATAGAGTTATGCCATGAAAATAGAAGCAGAAAAGTTAGGAAATCTAAAATTGTTGAATCTCCATAAACAGATCTTTTCACAAGATCAGATTTAGTCAATACTTTAAAATCAAGAGTTAGATAATTTGCTGAAAATCCAGAACTTACTTTGTCCATTGTATACGTATAATGCTCCCATAAATGGGTACAAAGCCAAGCTCCACCCATTGGCCATACAGCCCAAACAGCCTGACCTTGACCTGATGATGTTTTACCCCATATGTCAGAAACGTGATGTGCAACCCAACCATTTGCTTCATAGTTCACCTGTATGCGAGATCAAAGGAAAATCTGGATAGAACATATAAAATTCATAACACGGTGAGCAAATGATAATATGCTAGACTATATTTTCTTTTGCTTTTTTGCTTTGCCATAGATTTGTCACTATCACTTGTAATGACCCAGGTTTGCTTGTAGATAACCTTGTCACTATCACTTGGTCCGGATTAGAACCAAAATGTTCTCTGGTAAATTCTACATCACCCACGGAGTATTTTATTTTTGCTGTTGCACTGTCCAAATCCAGCTCCCTATTATATGACTCTTTTGAATAATTAAGATGGGAATCATGAAACTCTAACTTGATATCTCCGAGAAGTTGGTATACCTTCATATCAAGAGATACGTTATCAGTTAAGATTAGGAATGAGTGCCAACATTGTATAAAGCTTCCTTAACTCATTCACCAACTCCATAATCAAAAGGAACACCAATAAGCACATATTTAAAAGGGGGAAGGGAGGAACCATGAATAAGAATAGTAGTTGAATAAAATCATGTGATTTGTATTGTAGAAAATAGCACCTACTCAGATTCCTCTGTTCATATATCATATTGCTGGGTTGATAGCCCCTAACATCAGTCTAATTAATAAATAGCATAATTTCTCAAACCTTGGAGCAAGGATGGTTATATTAATTGTGATATATTACATACATCAGAAGGATCTCCTGACAACTTGACTGCTGCTGCCGTAGCTTCAGAGAATTTTCTATCATCAACCAGCTTTCTGACTTCAGCCAGCGCTTGTGGAGCACTGCGGTTGGTGAGTCTCCAGGAATCCCAGTCCAAAGTGTGTCCTCTACGAAACAAATTTATATCTTCACATTAGCATGCTTCATGCAAGAGAAAGACAGTTCTTATCACAAACTCAATGAATTTTAAGAATACACCCTTTTTTTCAGGCAAATATTAGTTTGTTAAAATGTTAGTTTTGTTAGCAAGAGGGAATTGAACTCGCTCGCGACTTTTCTCCTCTTCCCTTCTCTCTTAAACAATAAATCTACCTTATATCTCTTTAAAAATACACCCTTATACAGACTTGGTGATAAAGGGTATAAAATAAATCGCTTAAACGTAAATGAAGCGGAAGAAAACATATAGTATATTTCTGTTTATTAACAACATTTAACATTGTGTAATCACTAGCACATACAACAACATCACGTTCATTAGCATTTGGATCAAAGTAACAGCAACTAAACAGAGTTTTTCAATACCATTGAGCTGGAGAGCTTCTGAGGGTACGGCACCCCAAACCATGGCACCGAGACGGCCATTACCAATAGGGATGGCATCGGTCCAGTGAGTTGCAGGCTCAGCAAAAGTAACCTTCAATGGCCTTGGAGGAGGCTCATCATTCGTTAAACTTGGCTTCCACCAGTTCTTTTGTGGGTGTTCTCCATTTTGCACTGCCCTAGATAATGATAATGAGCATGACACGATAAAGTAAAGAACAAGTCGGTGGAGTAGGAGGAGCTCATAGCTGTGCTTGTTAGCTGTTGGCATCTCTGCATGCAACTCCTTAAGAGTTTCTACATACAACACAACATTTTATAGGACACATCATTTTGTCGTCTCATTTATCCTTCTTCCTCACTACTTTAGGCTGTATTTGGTTTAATTGAGAGAAATGGATAAGATGAGAATAGAAAAGAGATAATAAAAAAATTGTCTTAATCCTCCTATTCATATTTGGGAAAAGAAGACTAATCCAGATTAATGTCTAGCCAAAGAGATCGATAATTTAAAAATAGAAAAAGATTAAAAATAAAATGATATGTTTTATTGTTTGATTTAAGAGAAATAGATAAGAAATAATATTTTTTATGTAAAAGAAAATTGACTTTTTTGTTTAAGAAAACGTTTTTTTGTGCTAAAATTTCGATTTTTTCCCCTAAAAATCTAAGAATTTTTTTTATCTAAAAAACTGATTTTTAAGGAAAAAATCGATTTTTACTGTTTGTGAAGACAGAATTTGCAAACTTAACTCCCATCTAAATTGTTCTACCAAACAACTCCCTTAAGTTTTAACCTTTAATTCCTAAATAAAGAAAAGACAAAATTGTATTTTGAAATTACATAACTTTTTCATGTTTTTCTTCTACTCTTGTATTAACTCTTTAATTTTTTTTAAAAACATTATACCGACGCCTCTTATTCATTACACTAAATTCTTAATTATTTTAAAAAAATATTGTATGTTTATATTAATAAAAAAAAGTCTCATAGATAGATGTAATTTACTCTAAATCAATTTTTTAAAACAATTTACTCTAAATCAATTGTAAAGTTTATTTCATTTACAGTTTTTTTTTGTGATGGTTTATATATGAATTTCTCAACCAATTTACACCGCTAGAAAATGTTATTTGAGATTAATAATAAAGACTAAACTAAATTTGTATAGATATATAGAGTGAAATTTATAATTTTCTCGTAAGAACTAAAACTTAAAATGAAAACAATTAAAAAATCAAATGAATAATTTAATATACTTTGTAAAATTTATATTTTTCTGTAATGTGATATTATTTTTTATTAATTTAGGAAACTCAAATATTTTTTTAAAATTCTATAATTTAATACTAAAAAGTATTTTATAATATATTAAAGTATAAATAGGACAAAAAATGAGAGGCGAATCTTACTTCTTTTTACAATCTATTATTATTTTTTAATTGCTTTGTTTCTTATAATTTAGAAATTGTTACCTGAGTTGCTAATATAACATAAAATGAGAAAGCAACTCTTTAAAACTTGCTGTGAATCAACATGAAGTAGCATAGAGCCGGAGATTGATTTAAAATTCGGCACGCATTTGCAGGTCCACACTGACGGCATTTTCTCATTAAAGGACATGTGGAAGAATCTATTTTGAGTTATTAAATTATTTTTGTGGATGATATGATATTATATAAGAAATAAAAAAAATTCTCTCTTTTTCTTTTGTAAATTTGGTCAAACACATAAATAACATTGATTATAAAATAAAATTAATAAAAATGAAGATGTTAAGATAAATATATGGTTATAAGAAGATAAATAAAATAAGAAATAAAAATATTCAATAAAATATAGTATTAATATTGATGAGCGAAAAGATGAAGAAATATAAATTGAGGTGGTTTGGACACGTAAATTTACATTAAGAAAGGTATTTTAATAAAAATTTAATGAAGTAAAATATAGATTGACGGACAACGTATAAGGAGAAAAAACTATAAATTTGATAGATAATTAAATTCATTGTTATCTCTATGTTTCAGATTATCTATTTTTAGTTATTTTTTTTCATCTCCCCCCTCCTTCTTTTCCCTTTTTTTTACATTCCCATATTTATTATTAGATTTATCTACCATCAATTTCAATTAATTTAGATTAATAATATTGTTGATATTAATGTTAATAAATTTCATTTTAGGTTATTGAAATACTTTTGTGAGTCTCATAATAAATTTATTTAAATATATTTTATGAATTAATTAGAAAAAGAGATATTAAAAAACTATTTTTTTTAAAAATAATTATTTAGATTTCTTTTCTTAAAATTCAACTTTCTTATCGAAGAATTTAAAAGCATATCTAATAATAGATCTAGTAAAGAAGTATTCTTATGTTCAATAACTCATCTCAAGAATCCGGATAAATATACCCTTATATACCCTTAGTTTCAGTGGGCTTTCAAAGTGTCTTGGTAAGAAGAATTTCAAGGCAGCAACTTGTTTAGCGTAAAAATCTTACATCTTTCAGAGCAAAGGATTTGGAGTTTGGATCAAGAAGGTTATTTAAGTTAAACCATAATAATCAATGGGGATTTAGAACCTACTACGCAGGAAGAAAAAAACAAGCAAAAGGAAACCTACTATGCAGCAATGCAGCATTCTTCTGTCGCCATTGGATGATCGATGTCCTTGTGCATCACCCATCTTTTCCATTCATCCCTATAAATTCGAATCTTAATATAACGATGTCGTTTTAGTTTACTTTCAATTTTTTAAGCTTGTACTTTTCCTTTTTCCTTTTTCTATTTTTTGATGATTAAATTCATAAATTTACTTCCCTTGTAATTGATGTAATGCTTATTAGGCTGATCCTTTTAAAATTTTATTTTATTATTTTCCATGATAAATGTATAAAATGTTAAAAAATAAAAAAAACTGACATAATATCAATATAAAAGTTTTTACAATATCAATAAAAATCATGTTTGATATGATTTTTAAAGAAATTATTATAAAAATTATTAAATGTATTGTAAATAGTGATATATAATAACAATATAAAAAGTTAATACGATCAATATATATTATTTATTCATAAATAAAGCAATATGCTAATTTTCAAACAAAAAAGGAGTAATATTGACGAAAGAAAATGTACCTTAAAGATTAATGTTTTTGTAGGAACAATTCATAACATGAAAATAAATTTGTACAGTGTTGTTTATAACAATTTTATCCGGCTAGAACTGCCTTTAGTTAAACAAAAATAAATATATTTATACATTAGTTAAACAAAGTCATAACGTCTTTATGAGGAATTTTACAAAAAAAAAGTCTTTATAAGGAAAAATAATAATTTATTTTCTTATTTTATCCAAATAAATAAAAAAAATAACTTTTTTCTTTTCTTCTATTTTTTCTTTGTTATTTCTCTAAATTCAATCAATTTTAAACTCCACCCTATATTTTATCTCCTTAAACATCTTTCCTTTTTACTCCTCTTCATATCTAAACGAAACATTAAAATTTCATCTTAATAGTTTGTGTAAATTACTTAGATACTACTTGAACTTTTATTTAAAGAATTTGCTTTTGTTATCGCTACATTACCATAAAAGAACTTTCAAGTAAAGAACAACGTCAAAAACATATTTATGCCAGGCAGAACATCTGTGATTCATTCGTGTGAAGTTGAATTACAGAATGACAATAATATTACACGGGTTTTACACTGCAAACCGTAAAACAAATGCATCAATAAAAAAACTTATACGTTAAATTAGTAAAAATTCATTCTCCGTGACTAAATGACTCTGGAAGAATAATATTAGGAAACAAGATAAATGTATCTTGTTCCACAAAACTACATCAAACATTGCAAAAAGCAATGTATGTTCTTCAGAAGATTTATTGCAAAAGATTCAAGGATTCACTTCACTAAGGGAGTATGTCTTCACACACTTCAACTGGTTATCATATGAGTAAACTCTGCCGGGTGATAAACTTGCTAAGACCACATTTCCTCTATAATGTAGTCTCACTATGGAATTCTGGTTTTCTGTCCAAAGCCCAAATTCAAGCAGAACTCCTTCTTTCCAGCAAATGTTGACTGTCACCCCACCACGAGCTTTTAATCCTTTCACACAACCATTCGCCCATTTATCGCGTGGCAACGCGGGAAGCAAGTAGAGGTCCTTCGTTGTGCTTTGAACAAGCATTTCTGCAACTGCTCCTGAAAAACTGACACCAAACAATGCTTTTTTCTCAGCCAAGCTAACTCAGAATAATCCACATGTCACCAAGTTGTTGATGCCAAAGCAACAGTTTCATCACAGACTAGGTTTCTATTTCTGCATATAACTTGTAAACATGTGGGTGAACTAATGAAAAAATACTATGATGTCAATGGTCCAATTAAAAATTTAGAATGCAATGAATTTCTCCACACTTAAGAACCAAAAGTTTGGGGTTATAATGTGGATAAGATGCAATAGATTCAACAAAATAAGATAATTGCACAAATATTTAAAATCAGAAAACGGAAAAATTCTTGCATCAGCAGTACAATATCAATAACAATGAAATTCATGAAACAAAAGTTGAAGCCTTAACATGACCTATAGAAATTGAAATTCTACTAAGAGTTTCATGATATTTAATCTTAACAGTTTCTGTAATAGTAAAATTACCCCATCCTTCCCCAGAAATGAGAATAAATATACTTCAGCTTGAGCTTTTAAATGATAAAATGAAATCGGCAAGATATACAGATATTACAGTTCATAAAGATGGGTCTTACCCAAAGTTTGCATCAATCTGGAAAGGGGGATGTGCTGTGAACAGGTTGCTGTAAAGTCCTCCTTCGAAATCCCTTTCATGATCAGGCTCCACCAAGACAATCAAGTGTTTTATCATGCGATATGCATGCTCACTATTGTGAAGATGTGCCCAAAGTGAAGCTTTCCAAGTTGTTGACCACCCTGGACCATCCTCTCCTGTAATACAGTGCAAGAATGGTAACTATTATTGAATTGTATTATTTATTTTTACTTTTTAGTATTGAAGAGGAAAAAGAATACAGATTTACGTCATGCTGTCATATATACAAGGTTAAACATAAACATAGCAATCCCTGATTTGATTAAGGTATACCTAATTCCTGGAGTACCATTATAATTGTCAACTAAACTAACTAGAGGCTTTTAAGACAGCACATAGTCTATCAATTTCGAATGTACTTTCAAGTCTCAACACACAAAATCACTTCAGCTATTCATAAGCAACAAACACATGGTACCACTAGACAGTGTTTTATACTAGCGTCCTCCAACAAGATATTAATAATTAGATATGGCTGTTCCAGTTCATCTAAGAATATGAAATTTCTATATAATAAATAAGAGCCGTAGTGCCATACATATTGCAAGGAAAAAGAACAATTATCTCTGAAAAGAGTGTAGCTCTTAAAGTTCTCATAATAGACCTCTTTTAATTAGACTAACTTCCACAGCTTTACAGAGGTCTGGAGTTTTCTCGACACTAATTGTGTGTCCTGGAAACAGTCCAAACAGATGCGAAACGTGTCGATGATGTACATCTGGGTCCACAAAATCTTCTGCCTGCCAAATGAGTAAGGTGTTATAGTTTACTTGGACTTGCTAGCCTACAGTAGAACTAGATCATTGCAAATCAGAACAATATATCAGATAACAAAAACTGGCCAAGTGAACATTAAAGTGATGGAAAGAAAAAATACATATATCAAATATAAATGCATACCCATTCCATAATGGAACCATCTCTAGCAACTTTTGTCGGAGGAAGTTTAGACAGATACTCGGTGGCTCTTTTGATAATAGTATCATTATGCCTTCCCAAAACCTGGTTTTGAGAAATTTAGTGACCAAGACAAAATTACGATAATATGAAACTAGTATTGGTTCGAGTATTAAGATCATTTCTCACCTCAGCAGCAGAAATGATCATAGAGAAAACTTCGTTTATGATTGAAATGTCCATGGTTGATGAGTAGCTCACACTAGCAGTTTTTCCGTCTGGGGCGGTGAACATGTGCTCTGGGGAAGTTGATGGGTTAGTTTCCAATAATCCACCACGTCCCTCAATCAACCAATCCAACAAAAATGATGTACATCCTTCCAACAAAGGATATGCTTTATTTTTAAGAAAATCCTATTATAGAAGAAAATTCAACCATTACTTAGTAATTTATGAATATAGTATTTACAAATAAAAATACAGATATATGACATGATAAAATATCAGATTTTTCATCCCTCGGCAGACATATCTAACAGCTAGTCTATATTTATAACCCCAAAGGTTCAATGGTAACAATGACAGTAAATAAGTTACATCGTTAAATGAAACTCCAAATCTATAATTACATTTTCTGGTTGCGGTTTCAAAGTCCATTTGAACCTAATAATATTTATATAGCATGTTGCTCCCTGGAATTATTAATCATCCTAGCTGAACAAGGCATTCTATGAATTAGTATCAATTTTGAAATCTTATTGTGTACATTAAACATAAAAACAAAAAATAGATCAACTAGTTATATAGAACCCTATTACAACATGAAGATGAATAACATCTTTCAATATTTCAGGTCCAACATATAGTTATGCCATGAAAATAGAAGCAGATCAGTTAGGCATGCATCAAAGGCAACTCTATAAACTATGACAGTTCATCATCAGAACGTTCAATAACTAGAGGAAAGCTAAAATTGTTGAATCTCCCCAAACAGCTCTTTTCACAAGATCAGTTTTGAGTCAATACTTTTAAATCAAGGGATAATTTACTCAAAAACCAGAACTTACTTTGTCCATGGTATAAGTATAATGCTCCCATAAATGGGTACAAAGCCAAGCTCCACCCATTGGCCATAAAGCCCAAACAGCCTCACCTCGATCTGGTGATGTTTTACCCCATATGTCAGAAACTTGATGTGCAACCCAGCCATTTGCTTCATAGTTCACCTGTATGCAAGATCAAAGGAAAATCTGGATTGAACATATAAAATTCATGACACGTTGAGCAAATGATAATATGCTAGACTATATTTTCTTTTGCTTTTTTGCTTTGCTATAGATTTTCTGGCATGGGGAGCAGGCTACAAAGTTATTAATAGCTTACAAGCATAAAGGATGTACTTCTTTCTTAAATAAAATGCCAAGAATAATATGAAAGGAAGAGGGAAAAGTACAAAATACCTTTGCAGTTTTTTTACCAATGACTGACAAAGAGGAAATGAAGTCAAATAAGGGCTCTTGACACTCGTGTAGGTTGCAAGCAAGGGATGGCCAATAATTCATTTGAAGATTAATGTTCAAGTGAGGAGCACCACTGGATGACAAAAAAAGAAACAAATTACAAACTCTCAAGAATTCTTCATGAAGTTACTTCTAGATATATATTTAATTCTCCATATCCATTTGAAAACTCTAAGCCACCTTAAAACCTAAAAACTATAGCTAGAAGAGGGATGAAAAGAGAAGGGAAGACATACTCCCATGCAGGCTCAACATCTTTGTTCCAGATACCCTGTAGGTTTGCCACCTGAGTTCCAGGACGCGAACAAGAGATTAGAAGATATCGACCATATTGAAACAAAAGCTCAACAAAGGAAGGATCTTCATCAGTTTGAAAAGATTTGACTCTTGCTGAAGTTGGAATGGTATCATCACCTCCCTTGTGAGAGATGTTAGTTTGGGAGGAAACCAATTTTCTTCCGTCCAAAACAGATTTTCCTGAAACAGTCTTGGAGCTTTTAGAGAGTTGCAATGAGACACGGTGAAATAGATTTTGATAGTCAGCCAAGTGGCGTGCATAAAGATCAGCATATGAAATTTTTTTCACAGACACCATTCTACTGAGGGACTCAGAAGCAGGATCCTTCTTAGAGTCTTCAGGCTTAGTAAATGGGCCATCAAAGGAAGAAGAAGCTGTCAAAAGCAAAATAGCCCAATCAGAACCTTCAACTCTTAGCTTCTTGTCATCCAAAACATGTATAACCCCTTTATCTTTACTAATCTGCATATCAAGAACTGCAGAAAACTGAATTCCCTGTGGATTATCGATTGAATTCACTCTTGGTCGGATCCTACTGCCAGGACATCTCCCTTCGATTTTTATCTGATTTTGGCCACTTACCCTTGAATCGTGATGCATCTTGCTATCAAAATACACTGTAAATGATAATGACCCAGGTTTGCTTGTAGATAACCTTGTCACTATCACTTGGTCCGGATTAGAAGCAAAATGTTCTCTGGTAAATTCTACATTGCCCACGGAGTATTTTATTTTTGCTGTTGCACTATCCAAATCCAGCTCCCTATAATATGACTCTTTTGAATAATTAAGATGGGAATCATGAAACTCTAACTTGATATCTCCGAGAAGTTGGTATACCTTCATAATAAGAAATAAAAGTTAAGATTAGGAATGAGTGCCAACATTGTATAAAGCTTCCTTAACTCATGCACCAACTCCATAATCCAAAGGAACACCAATAATCACATATTTAAAAGGGGAGGGACCATGAATAAGAATAATAGTAGTTGAATAAAATCATGCGATTTGTATTGTAGAAAATAGCACCTACTCAGATTCCTCTGTTCATATATTATATTGCTGGGTTGACAACCCCTAACATCAGTCTAATTAATAAATAGCATAATTTCTCAAAACTTGGAGCAATGATGGTTATATTAATTGTTGATATATTACATACATCAGAAGGATCTCCTGACAACTTGACAGCTGCTGCCGTAGCTTCAGAGAATTTTCTGTTATCAACCAGCTTTCTGACTTCAGCCAGTGCCTGTGGAGCACTTCTGTTGGTGTAGTCTCCAGGAATCCCAGTCCAAAGTGTGTCCTCTACAAAACAAATTTAAATCTTCACATTAGCATGCTTCATGAAAGAGAAAGACATAGCTGATTTGGTTTCGCTAAGCATAACATAGTGCAGCATGACCATGTCCTTGACATCTCAATTATAAAAATTTACAAATCCAATTGCCTATAGTATCGCCCATTAATGAAAAAATAAAAAGAACTTTCAGACCACAAATTTCTCCCTTGGCCCTGTTTGGATAAACTTTTCTATAAGCATTTATAGGAGAAGAAAAAGTGAATTAAGCTTATCTCATAAGCTAATTTGGGCTTATGGGAGAAGCTTAATCCACTTTTCTTCCTTATTTTCTTATCCTGGAAGTGCTTATTAAGTAGTTTATCCAAACAGGTCTCCATTGATTCCAACAAAGATTGATAAGAACTTTAGAAAAACCATACCACAAAAATTAGCCATTCTAGATGCAGATGCTACGGCCTTATGAACCTCAAACCAGAATCCCATACTTCTAATTGAGACTCAAGTCGCATACCGTACAATTGGATCCTAACAAAGATCTTGAAGGAATTAAGAACAACATCTACATGTCCTGTGTCGTTCACATTATTAATCACAAACTCAATGAATTTAAAGAATATATCTGAATACAGTTAAACTTAGTGATAAAGGGTATAAAACAATATGGTGAATGAAAACATATAGTATATTTCTATTTTTATTAATAGCATTTAACTCCGTGTAATCACTAGCATATGACAACAACATCACTTTCATTAGCATTTGGGTCAAAGTAGCAGCAACTAAACAGAAAGCTTTTCAATACCATTGAGCTGGAGAGCTTCTGAGGGTACGGCACCCCAAACCATGGCACCGAGACGGCCATTACCAATGGGGATGGCATCGGACCAGTGAGTTGCAGGTTCAGCAAAAGTAACCTTCAATGGCCTTGGAGGAGGCTCGTCATTCGTTAAACTTGGCTTCCACCAGTTCTTTTGTGGGTGTTCTCCATCTTGCACTGCCCAAGATAATGATAATGAGCATGACACGATAAAGTAAAAAACAAGTCGGTGGAGTAGGAAAAGCTCATAGCTGTGCCTGTTAGCTGTTGGCATCTCTCAATGCAACTCCTTGAGAGTTTCTACATACAACAACATTTTATAGGACATTATTATTTTGTCGTCTCATTTACTTCTTCCTTACTATTCTAAGTTTTATTGCCTACATAAAAAGAGTAAATTATATTACATTATGTAAGATTTTTCATGTTTTTTCTATCCTCTGCATTTTTTTTCATAAGAAAGTTCAGGTGAATTTAATATTTATATATTATTTACCAATAAAAAATTATCATATTAACAATCTCTTGTTAATAATAACTAACAATACTAATAATTAATATTTGTTAATAAAAAAATTATCATATTAACATTAAAATTTTAACTCATATTTTTTTGAAATATGAATTCATTCTTTAATTTTTTCACTATAATATATATATATATATATATATATATATATATATATATATATATATATA
>CM023960.1:24292822-24303563 GCA_013407115.1 Glycine latifolia | reverse complement strand
ATTTTCTCGTAAGAACTAAAACTTAAAATAAGAATAACCGCAAAAGTATTTATAATATTTTATACTTTTCTTGATATATTTTTTTATTAATTTAAGCTACTCAAATTAAGTAGCTCAAATATTTTTAAAAAAATTATATAATGCAATTCTAAAAAGGATTTTATTAGATATTAAAGTATAAATAGGACAATCTATTTTTTTTAAATTTGCTCTGTTTCTAATAATTTTGGAATTGTTACCTGAGTTGCTGATGACAAAATAATAAAGCAACTCATTAAAACTGACTTTGAATGAACATGAAGTACTAGCCGAGATTGCTTTAAAGTACTTTATATGATATATTTAAGAATAACTCAATAACTAGGACAAAAAATGGAAAACTGTTACTTCTTTCTACAATCTATTAGTATTTTTGATGTTTTCTTTCTAATAGTTTATGAAACGTTACCTGAGTTGTTAATATGACAACTAATCAAAACAAGTTGCTAATATGACATAAAAACCCATCAAAATTGGCTGTGAATGAACATGAAGTAGCAGAGCGCCAGAGATTGCTTTAAATTCGACACGCATTTGCAGGCCCACATTGACGGCATTTTCTTTAGGAACCAGGCAATGCAAGTATTCAGCATCTAACAAATATTACAAAATATAAATCAAACAAATATTATTGTTTATTTATATTTTATAAAAACCTTTACAATTACTGAAATTTCATTTTTAATTTTTATTTATTTATTTAATAGTTTTATTTAAAGGTGTTTTATAAAAATTAAGTAATGCAACTAATAATTTTAAACAAGTCTTTTAAAAAGATTTAAAAAAATTAGAATAAAAAAAAAGATTATATTTTAAGAATAAACTGAAATAATTAGATGTTAAATTATATGAAATTTATTAAAATTACTAATGTGGTTAATAATATTAATTGATTTGAAAAACCTTCAACTCTCGGATTAAGGATTTGTTAGGTAAAATAAAAAAATAAATTGGAATAAAATGTTGAATTAAAGTAGATGAAAAAAATATGAATTTTATTTTATTTTATTTTATTATTTATTTTCTCTCTCTTTTAACTCAAATAAATGGATTATCCTAAAGTGCATAATAAAAATAATAACTTAATATATTCGTATATAATATGGCATCAACCTCGAAAAAAATAAACTGGATTCGACAATCGCTGTGTGTTTCTATATCTTTGTAGGGATAAAAAAAAAAAGGGAAAGGTAATAATTTGCACGTGAAAGTTGGTGAGTGGTGAGATACAGTATCCAAGATACAGTAGGGCAGGCAGCGTAATCACGAGATACAGTATCCAAGATTTAATAAATAAAATATAAATTAAAAATGACAATCTTGGAGAGATACTCAGAGAGTCACAGTCACACCACATGTTCTGTAAGATAATGTTAAGTTTTTTGGTAAGTATAGATTAATCAAAAAATACGTATTACGGAAAATATTCAAACAAACAACTAAGTTAGTCTTATATCTTACTAGCTGCTTTACCAATTACATACAATCATAACAATTTTTTTTTTTAAAAAAAATACAACTTATATAATAATAATGATAATACAAATACAATTTATTTGGGTGAAATTAATTTTTAAATTATAATTTAATTGGTAGAAAATATTAAAATTAATATTAAATTATTTAGTGACTTATATTATAATTTAAGACTATGCTTTTAATAAATAAAAATATTTTTTGATGATAAAAAAATATAAATTAATAATTTTATTATTATTTTTCTTTTTTCTCGGTATTTTGCTAATTTAAATACAAAATTAATCATCAAAAATAATTTTTTAGGTCATTTTATTATAAACTTGTTTGT
This sequence comes from Glycine latifolia, assembly GCA_013407115.1. Taxonomy (NCBI): domain Eukaryota; kingdom Viridiplantae; phylum Streptophyta; class Magnoliopsida; order Fabales; family Fabaceae; genus Glycine; species Glycine latifolia. The sequence goes on along the minus strand of CM023960.1, from coordinate 24,301,717 downwards.
TGTGCATTTTATTATAAAAATTTATTAGAGCATTTATGTAATTTTATTTGAACAATCTAAATGAAATAGATTATTTTAAAAATACTTGTCACTTAATATATCTAAATATAAAATTTATTTCATGTAATATATTAAATTAATAATTATTATTGTTTCTGTAATTAATTAAGGAAATAATTTAATTTTGACAACTAATTCAATCACACACTAAAATACGTGGCTTCTAAATTAACACTTTATGTGTAAGTAATTTTATTTTTATAAATGTATTTTGTGTATATTTTAAAATTAAAGAGGAATAAGATGTTTATACAAACAATTTTGTATCAGCAACAAGCCAATAGTCTACAAACTCATGTTTCCAATTTGGGAAATCTCAGCTCTCAAACTCAATTGAAGATAGATGATGTGAACTTGTCAAGTAATTTAACAAAGAGTTATATTATTTATAGAATAACTTTTACAAAAAAAAAAATTATTTATTTATCTTTTTCTGTTATATTAGTATTTATTATACTACATACTTCCGTCATTATTTTCCTTTATACTTTTCATTATTGTAAAAAGTTATAAAAAAATTATTATAAGCTTAATGATAATTTTAATTTATTATATTTTAGTATTGTTTTACTTTAATAAATTAAATTTTAACGTTTAATTTTGATATTTTGTATTTTCATTTTTTTATTTTTTTATTTTCTGTAAAAATATTAGAACTCTGTAAACTTTTAAATTTTGAATTAACTAATTTAATATAATGATAACTAAAACTCATCCAGCTTGTTTTTCCAAAAAGAAAAAAACATGAATCACGGCGGCATGGTACACCACCATTTTTTAACCAAATCCAACCCTCCTCACCCTCATCCATGATGGCAGGAGGATCAAAGCAACCCTCTCATCGGAGAACGTGACCCCTCCATTGTCGTCCTCCGCTGCCAATTCTCTCTCAAGAATTGAAATTAAAGCAAAAAATAAAATCAAAACCAAAATCCACTCTCAAAAATCAAAACCAAAAAATGAATGGCATCGTCGCAATGGACCTTTTGACAGATTGACACCGCTGTGAGACACGATCAACCTTTCTCCTTGATCCCTCTGGTCCTACCTTCGTCTTTCTCCTTGGTATATCTTCTTCCCATGAACCACACGTGCGACAAACGTGAGCCTTATCCGGTATGCAAGCGACACCAAACACGGGCAGATCCAATCCCAATCGCGTTAAGGAGAGGCAAGAATGGCGGAGCCACATCACACGCGCAGATCCAGTGCGCAATTAGGGTTGACCACGTTTTTGGTTTGCAGGGGAGAAGTAAGGTTTTACGATGGGGGAAATATGATGAGCGTTGGTAGTTTTACTTCTCTGCCACCTCCAAGTGTCCCCATCGTCGTTTGTTATTTTAGTTTCCCTTCATCTCCAGATCTGGTTTCTAGATCTACAAAGAGAGACATTTCGAACCCAAATTTAGATTTGGATGTCTATGGCGTTAGATGGTGTGGTGGAAGGAGAGGCTCGGCAACTTGATGCTAATATCGATGAAGATGTGGCCAGAGAGACAGCAACGAGGAAGTGGGAGATTGGGGCGCGTTGGCGAAGGAGACGAAGGACTAGGTTAAATCTCTCGAAGATTAAATCTTTTGAGGTAATATTATTACAAGTAATGATGTTTTTAGTCGGTTATTATGCTAAATTAATTAATTCAAAATTTTAAAATTGAGGGAATTTTAATATTTTTTAAAAAAATAAAATAAAAAAAATAAAATTTTAAAAAATATAAAGATTAAAATTTAATATATTAATATGAAATAATACTAAAATATAATAAATTAAAATTTATATTAAATATTTATTCTATTAAAAAAAATCTCAATCTCAGGAGGCAAAGAGGAAAGTGCGAAACTCGCCCCATCTACCGAGATCATCAGAAATTAACTGTAATGTACGAAGCTTAGGTTTCGTAAATTGTCTAACATGCATATATAGAATTATATAAAGGTTAGAATTATAATCCATACGCTTAAAAAAAACCTTTTGTTAATGTAAAATATATTTTTTTACGTGAAGTCTTTAAAGTTTTTTATTTTAGTTTTTTAAAGATTAATTTTGTTTAATTTATTTTAGTTCATTTTTTAAATAACAATGCTAATTAATATAATAATAATATTGACAATTCATTAATTTATTATATCATAAAAATCTGATAAATAATTATTTGTAGTTTTTTAGTAAATTATATTTTTAAATTTCTCGTCATCTAATCTAATATTATCAACTTAATACATGACTGTCCTATCAAATTGCATTTTTAAAAATATGGCTTATTAAAATAAATTACAGATGATTGTTCTATCAAGTTTTTTTTATTTATGATATGATAATTGATAAGTTAATATGGTCCTAGCTCATCCTCATTGATGAGATGTTTATTCTACTGGTCTGTTGCAAATATTTTTTGCCAGTATCCTAAGTAAAATTGTTATCCCTAACCATTTATTCATTGATCAATTCCACTAAAAACTTACGTGTTATTGAAAATCATTTTTTCTGTAATAAAAAAATCTGACATAACACTGGAAAACTCTTGTCAAACTAAAGTTTTCCTGCATTGACTAATCTAATTTGGTAAAATATTTCAAAAGAGTCATACTTTGATAATTTGTTTGTAAAATTAACTCCGTTTGGTCAATTAGCCTTCATCTTGGTCTACATTACAAAATCATTTCAATCCTAATGTCTGTGTTTGTTTTGACTTAATTTTAAAGTTACCAAAAATATATATATATATATATTTTTAAATTAAAATAGACATGCTTTAACAGAAACACAATAAGCATATTTATTACCAATGTTCTTTGGAGGAGCCCCTAATTTTATTGTCACGTCAACGTTAAGCTTGAACCTCTGTACCTTATTTGTAACAGAGGTGATAAAGTAGGTTCACTAGGTTGGCCAACTCCTCTCTTTTTTTTGTCATCCCGCCAAAAGATTAAATCGAGTGCGAATTGATATGTTCTTTGAAAATAAATTGGACAAATAATAAATTTACTCTATATAATGAAAAATAATAAATAAATAAACATTTAAAAGAAAAAAGTCAATGTGATGAGATAAGGTCTGAATGAAGTAAAAAATGAAAAACAATAAAACTCCTATTTTCATTCAAAATTCTGGAGGACTTTAAAAATAATAAAAATGTAAATAATGAAATTATCATGATGGTTAAGCTTATATTAACCTTTGCTAACTTTTTTTGGCCATTATTTGTGCGAAATATGTATATATCAATTTTATTAATAATTAATTTCTATTGATAAACTTAATTAGTTATCGATCTCTCTTTCATAACTTGAATCAAGTGACACTCAAACTAATAATAATTTATTAGTTAATATTTTATAACTTGCAAATGATACAAGATTATGTATTTTGGTAGGTTATTATATGTAACATTTAGAGATGGCAATGAGGTTAGATGAACACATGTAATAACTATTGGCCCCCCTAGATAGAAACCTAGCTTATACCTGTCCTGTTACCCGTTTAAAAACTGCCCGTAGATTTTTTTGATATTTGCGAGTATTAATGGAATATTTGTGAATACTTCCTAAAAAATTAAAAAATAATCAACAAAATCATTTTGTGAGCTTAATTTGGACAAATAGGCGCTGCAAATACTACTATGAATACTTTAACCTTTTTTTTTTAATAATCCTTCCAATTTTTCTAAAAAAATTGTTTAAAAACTTACAAATTTATGTATTTTTCTCCCGTATATAAGTGTATAAGATTTGTCATGTTTTTTTAAAATAAATTTTTTTATCATCCAAAAAATACTTTTTCTAAAATATAAATTCAAATAAAACTACAATCTAAAACTTAAATTTTCTATAGGTATATCTATATTAATAAAAGAGCATGTAAATAATGTATATTAACGGATAGCAAGTTCACAAATGTACAATTATTATGATATCTGCCCCACCTGGTTTGCAGATGGGTAAAGAAAATTCCGTTTAAATTATCTGCATATATTTGTTTTTTACATGTGACAAATTTTACCAACAGATATCCGCAGTTTTTTTCCACATCCATTAACATTAACTCGTCAAAATTGCATATTGAATGACTTGACTTGCTCAGTTAAATTTATTTTATCATTTTTACTTATTTGTATAGTGTATTAATTGAACTAATTCATAATATCCATTTCTATTTAGCATAAATATTCAATAAAACAATAATATTTTTATTCATTAATTTATTTTAAATAAATATTTGTTCTCTAACTGTCTTCATTAAAAGTATCGAATGTAATAGCATTTTCATCTTACTTGCCATCAATTATTATTGAAATTAACCATTTTGAAATACTGAGAGTATTAAACCATCCATTTTTTAGTTTTAATTAATAAATTGATTTAAAATTTTTGAATGTTACTAAAAAGTGACTACAAACTAATTTAGTCACAAATTTTGTATTAAAGTAGAGGTCACAACACGAGAAATTAATTAATATTGTAAACTAAACGTGCCCTTAAAAGTTTAACCAAGAGTTATATATTATAGCTTTATTCATTTATTTGACATTTTAACTAAGGAATCCTACATCGAACCAGACACTATAGATGAAACATTTGCTTAATTAGATAGTGCACTAATGACTATTTCACATATATTGATATATAACACTTAAACAGCAGTCCCATATAGGCATATACTAACCTTGCTAGTCGCTAAGTTTAGTTCTACGTGCATTTATACACAAACCTCTCCTTTTTTCGCGTGGGTAATTTGGTGAGAGAATTAAGGGTTTCAACATTTATATGATTATATATATATACTTGCAGGCTTGCTTAGGTTGTTTTTCAATGAATAAGAGGCAAATCAACTTCATCACACCACTCCATATACCTAGTTTCAAAAGAAGAACCCTTTGCTTGGTTGGGCAAATAGCTAACCCAAAACTCTCCCCCTATTCTCCACTTCATCACACTCCCTTCCATCTCTTTGCAAAGCCTCCAACCTACTTCCTCTCCATATTCATCCCCTGCAATAACCACCGACCCGCTTTTATTAAACGCTCTATTTGCCCTCGCATATCTCCCTCTCAGCCCATGAACCGGGTCACCACCCGTTTCACTAATGGGCCTCCACGAGCCCATTTCCTGGCCCGTAGTGTTATCATGCAAAACTACGTCGAATATCGCCGCGTTCCCTTCCGCGTCTTGATCCATTCTCCAACTCCTACTCCGCGTCCTCCTTGACGACTTGGCTAACGCTTTCACATTAGAACCCTGCGACTTCTCGAAATTGCCCTCCACAACCCTCTTAGTTTCCACTTCGCTCTCTTTGTTCTCCGTGGACCGTCCCAAGCTCAGCCCAGCGCAATAAGTCGCTCCGATCTCCGGGCCCACCCAAACCCGAACCCGGGACGGAAAGTGCTTCTCCTCAACGAAATCATCCACGTCGTCGTTTTGGGTAAAACCCAACCTCGCCACGTGGAGGCGTATGTTATCGACACGTGCACGAACCTGAATGAAAGCATCGAAAAACCCAACGGTGTATTCTAGCTGAACGTGTGCCTCAAGTTGGTGGTGCGCGAGAGAGTAACGGAGAATTGACTCCTTGGCATCGATGCCAGAGAATTGAATTTTTTTACCGTTATTGGTTCGCGCCAGTTTCATGGTCATGACTGGAGCGTAACCTTTGAGAATCCAAAGACCGTGAGCCTCGTTGGCGTAAGAGAATCTGGGAGAAGGCAAAAGCGTTTTTAAGCCCAATCCAACGCTGAGTTCTTTGATCATTTGAAGTTTTGTAATGATGTAACCGAGGGTGCGCATGAAGCAGAGTTCGGTGTCGACGCCGACGGTGATGAAGAAGGTTCGGAGGACGGAGGAGGCGAGTTTGGACGACGCCGTTTGGAGGCAGGGGGCGAGGAGGGAGTGGAAGTAGAGGGAGCCGGCTTCGGGAGGCGCGTGGCAGGCGCAGAGCCAGAAGAGGCGCATGGTGAAGACGAGGTTGAAGAAGGTGGAGAGGGATTCGGGTGTGTGCGAGTCCATGATCCATGCGATGGGGTCGGGCTTCAGTTTCTGGAGCTGGGAACGGGGGCAGGTGCTATCGTGCGCCGTGGGGGAGTGGGATATGATTTCTTGGAGAAGTTGCAGGAGGAGAGGGAGGAAGGGCTTTTCTGATGACAGGTGGCATTTTTCGGAGACCCATAGAGGCTTGTGGGCGTTGTGTGGGTGAAAGCCTTGCAAGCATACGGTGAAGGTCACCGCAGCTTCCGAGTCTGAGCCGGAGGTTCGCTCGGCTTTCAGTTGAATGGAACGAGTTGAGTTCTCGTTCTTCTCACTCGCGAGTTCGAACTTCATGGGTGGCGAGTCGGACTCGGTCCACTCTACCGAGTTGGGGAGCTCACATATCCATGACCAAACATCCATAGTGTTTGTTTAATTGTGTGTTGTGAATTAATGTGGAGTATTGAGTGTGAGGGGGAACGGGGTTTTAAGGAGGGAATGAATATGATAATCGTTTGAAAATATAAGGTTGGTCTAGCTTAATAACTAACAATTAATATTTCGTGATTAAAAAAAGAATATGATAACGGTTGGAAGCAGTCTAAGCCATGCAGGGATGAGGAACTGGTGATAACGGTTGGAAGCAGTCTAAGCCATCCAGGGATGAGGAACTGGTGGTTCTGACTGAGAGGCTGTTTCTGTCTTCTTGTTTGAGGTTTTAGTTTGGATGCATTGATAAGGTTAGTTTTCTTTCACTTTCTTCTACTTTCTATGGCTGTAGAATCGAGTAGAAATTCTTGTCGTATCAGTGTGATAACTGCATACGTAGACACTCAGATTTTGTCATGGTTAGTTTCTGGGGCCTGGCTCCTTACACGTGTGGCCCAGTGAAGCTGGCAACTAGGCGTGCATGCTACCAGGTATTTATGAATCACACAAAGAAATAAATAAAACAAAAACTTTTAATTAATTATTTGTCTTTCGTGTAATAGTAGCTTGCATGCACATTAATATTTATCATGATCCGCGATGATTTAAGACCCGATAAGTAAACAAAACTAATTTTTGTGATCTAGGGAGACCTGTGACCCACAGAAGAAAACTACAAAACTAATGAAAGCGTCGAGTGTTTCTGAATTCTGATGCAGTAAGTCAAGCGTAGTATTTTTCATTTGTTCAATTCAATAACTAATGCAAATTTTACATATATACTGTGTAAATTTAGTTAACTTGAGAAAAAATACTCATGCGAAATCGGACCTGATATTAATTAATTCTATATCTCGCAAAAAAAATTTCCCCGTATGCATGCATGCATCTTAAAAATATTTTCCAAAATTAAAGGAGACAGCAAAATTTGTCCCACACTCCAAACACGAAAGACCTCATTCTAAGAAAAAAAAAACACACTCGATACTTCACTTATTTTGAGATATGATTTCTACTCCTACATTATATATCTGAATGTTTTCCTTGTATGAAATTGTTTTTGAGTTATATGAGAGTGCTTACAATAGTTATTTCATTATTCTTGAGTCACGTGTTTTATCTTAATCACATATATTTAATATTTAATTTCTATATTCCTTTCAAAGGAAATTAATTGGTGCTTATCCAACAAGAATAGGAAAGTTGAAGCTCAACAAGAAAAGGAAATTAATTGGTGCATCATCGAAAAGAACAATTTCAAAGCTTTAATTCATGAATTGCACTCCAATTTCAGAAAGGAAAGTTGAAGTTCAACTCAAACACATTATTCCTTTCAAATTATTAATTTAACCCGAGTTTGGATGGTGGGGAAATTATTCCTAGGTAGTTTAGGTATGTCTTAAACCCAAACAAAGTATCTTCTTTGTGTAATAACGAATAACACTTTTGTATACTGGTTATAAAGAAGAAAATAAGCAAGGATATGCAAAGGAAGAAGAGAGAGACGCCTATTTTAGCCATGCTATAGAAGATAAAAGGTGTATTCGATTATGTGAAAGAAAGAAAGTGAAAGAGAGAGAGAGAGGAGAGGAGGATAACACAAAATATATCGTGTAAAAGAAATTAATAAATGTAGAGAAAAATGAGTGAGAAATAGTGAATTGGATTAGAACTTGATTACATGTCCATTTAAAATTTGAAAACTAACACTATTTTAGTACTTAAAATTAAAGGCACGTGTTGATTTCAGAAGCAAAGAAAAAGCTCATTGATAACTATAAGTAGTAATCCATCTATTTTAGATTATATAACGTTTAAAATTTTAACATAGATATTAAAAAATATAATTAATTTTATTAAATTTAATAAAAAAAATATTAGATAACTTTTTAATATATCTTTTATCTTTTGACCTAATGATTTATTTACTCTTTTTATACATCATTCCCATTAAGTATTGATTAATGTTAATGTTAGAAAAAGTATTTAATACAATATTAATTTTGAAAAATGACATCTATTTTGTAATAACTTTTTTTTCTTCATAAATGGAAGGAGTAATTTATAACATCAATAGATATTCATTAATACATCTCAAAACTCACATGTTGAAAACAACATTCATGTAAATTTAATACGGAGTTTAAAAGGACCAATTTAACCTTATTAAATGCAAAGATTTGAAATTACTTATTTAACCTTAGTTTGGACAGGAGAAATACCCCTAGGAAGTTTAGATTCATCATAGACCATACCTAGTCTCTTTTTTGTTAACAAGAAATAACATGTTTGGATATATGCTATAACCAAAAAAAAGATGCAGATTAGAAACACCAATTTCATTACGTTATGAAAAATAAAAGATTTAGTTATTTAAAGAAGGAAATGAAAGGAGAATAATATATATATATATATATATATATATATATATATATATATATATATATA
>CM023960.1:24196648-24292812 GCA_013407115.1 Glycine latifolia | reverse complement strand
TATATATCATGTCAATTAGAAAGAAAGTGACGGAGAGAAAATGAGTGAGAAATAATGTACTACAACTACGTTCAAAATCAGAAATCAAAAATTGAAAACAAACATTATTTTAGAATAAAAAAAGGACGCGTGGGTTAAGGAGCAAAGCAAAAGCTCATTAACATCAGTAATTATACATAATAAATAGTTGCAATAAAATACTCATAAATTCATCTCAAAACTCATACGTTGAAAATAACTTTACAATAAATTTAAGTGAAATGTCCTTAAAATATTAGTTAAAAAATTAAAAAGAGAATTTTTTACTGAAATACATAAATTTATAATTTTTTAAGATGTTCATAATAAATATTTTTTCTTTTTAATTTATTAACTAATATCCTAAGAATATTAATTAATAAGATTAAGTTTAATTAGTAAAGTTTGAAAATACCAATTTAAGCTTATTAAATGTAAAGATTTGGAATGACTAATTAAACCCTAGTTTGGGTGAGAAAAAAAATACCCAAAAAAAATTCGTCAATCCTTCTTTTATACATGTATAGACATAATTTTTTTTCAGTTGATACATATTTTTAGTTTTAGATGAAATTTACGTGTTTCATGGATAGCTTTATGATAAAATATTACAATATTTCATTTTTAAATAACCAAATGCTTCATTTTTTATAATCAATATGCATGATTCCAAAATGTTACTTACTGACAATAATGATGACAAGTACTAATTAAGTAATTACCATGACAACGGCGGTGACAACTGGTGATAATAATACATTTTGGATTTTTTAGAGATGATAATAACTGAACAATTTGTAATGAAAATAAAAAACAAATCAATTTCTTCTATTATAAAAAAAAATGTCCGAAAAATGTTTCAAAATTGAGTTTAAAACTTTTTATAATCTATTTTATAAAACAATTTTAAGAAAATCGATTTTTAGAGTGTAATAGTGAACGAAAAAAATGTAAAAGTGAAAGAAAGGACACGGGTAATAGAAAACTAGAACAAGAAAACCAAAATAACTTAGAGATATTATGTTTTATTTTAATAACTAAAAAATATTAATTTTGGATTTTTTTATGAAAAAAATCTCTTATTAGACATCTTTTCTGTTTTTAATTGTTAAAAATAAAAAAAAAAACAATTTTTAAAAGTCCCCAAAAAACATAATTCAATTCTATTCTAACATAACACATTTTATTTTAAAATTTAACTTAAAAATCAAAAGTTGAAAGCTTACAATCACTTACAACATACTCTAAAGAAAAGCAAAAGTTTTTTTAAACACATTATTTATTATTAGCTAAAATCTAGATATATTAATAACACGTTTTTTAAGGTACACTATTTAGTAGTATTAGCTAAAATTTATTAAGATTCACAAAAGTATATATACCTGAAATTCTTTAAATAAAAATTAAATTCGTATATTTTTTAATTGTAATAAATTATCTGTAATAACAAAAATAGGAGTGTATTTAAGATATGATGTTTCTAAAGTTTCTCCAAAATCTTAATGTGCAATTTTTACATGCCTATGTTCATCTTTTGTGGTAGCGTCGTTGCTCCCAAAATCTCAAAAAGAATATCCAATACCCAATTCTACAAGGTAAAGCATGCTCTAGAATGCTTAGAATTAGGTACGGTAGAGTTAGAAAGGAGGCAATTCTATTGGAAAATCACGACAAATGAGTGACATAATACTACACTAGTACAGTAGTAGTACATGGTAAATATAAAAATACTAGTAATTTTGCGAGTTCGTAAGAAGTGCTTTATATTATGGTGCTCCTTAGATAGTTGCTTCTTTTTCTTTCCTTTCTGTTTTTATTTTTCCTACTTAAAAAAATATTGTGTTGAAGGGTGAGATGAAATGGCGCGTTGGAGGTCTAAAACACGGTTTTCTCGGGCCAGGTGGGTTTGACCATTGGTTGCCGAAAACCGAAGCCGTCCTTGGAAAGAGCCCAGTCCCCCCTCCCTCACTCAGCCCAAGCCTGTAACGGCTGCCATTTACTACTTCACCCCAGCGCTCCTTAATTTTTTTACTCTTTAATAATATCTCATAAGTATCAATTCTTTAAATTAATTATGAGACTAATTCTCAATATCAAATTTAATCACATTTAAAGCTGATGATCACTTTTCAATAATATATGATGCAAAATAGTTCATTTCTCACAAACTTCAAATTTTTTTTTTTTTTTACAAACATTGACTATTTACTTCTATCACATAAACATAGTTCCAATTTACAAATGTCCCCTACATTCTTTGCCACTTGACACTTGTTCCTCTCTTTTCATGACTCCCTCTTTTCCGTTTCCCTTTCTCCCAAAAAAGTGAAAAACCAAAAGCTCCTCTCCTAAAAAATAAATAAAAAAATCCTCCCACATTTCCCTGTGAAAGTGAAACCAACCCAACTAGAGGTTAGAACTTAGACCCACCCATTTCCATTCCCATTCTTATTGATTCCAACTCCTAACCATTTGATGGAGGCCAAGAAGGAATATGAAGTGGACCATCTGAGCACACCCACAGGGACCAGTTTCTCTCAGTTACTATTCGGAGACGACGACGACGATTATGATGAAAGTGCATCGGGACTCGCTGTGGACCAGTCTTACACCCGTTCACCTCTTTTCTCCATTCACAAGACACCCCAAATGCTTTGTTTTGCCAACCATCAAAACCAAGGTGACGTTTTGCTTCCTGAAACCAACGTAACCCCTCAGAAATCTGTCATCACTTCTAGTGACTCCTCTTCTGCTAGCGCTTCCTCCTGCAACCACACCAACACCGCCTTCAATTCCTTACCTAAGTCTATTGTCAGTCATAGTGTGACTATATATCTTTTTTTTCTTTGTTAGCAATTGGAGAATGATCTTCGTGGTGGTGTTAATATTTTTCTTTTCTTTTTGTCTCTTTCTGGTTGAAGAGTTTGCAGAAAAAGAGAAATGGGATGGGGCAAGAAGCAGTGACCAAGGTTGGTGTTGGAAGCCAGAGACAAACTAAGAAGAACAAAGCAGAGAACCCCACCTCAACCGGACATGCAAAGGTGTGGAAAATCAACTATGGATTGTTTGCATGCCATTTTCTTTTTTTCTGTCTTCACTTTGAATGAAAGACTCTCAGGGTCACAGACACAAGACCTGTCATTTTCTAATAAAATAAACGTGCTGTGATTTTGTAAGTGAGATACATGTTATATATTATTGTTCTATATCATCATAGTTTCATGTAGTTTGACTTATATTATTCTGAATAGCAGAGGAAGGAGAAGCTCGGGGAACGAATTGCAGCGTTACAACAGCTTGTTTCTCCCTTTGGCAAGGTGAATGAGATGCAATTTTCTTAGCACTGGAAGTTTGTAAATTTGTGTGATCAATGAATATTCAAAAAGGGGTTGGTTGAATTAATATTTTGAATGTTGAAATTGCATGTGCAGACAGATACAGCATCAGTGCTTCACGAGGCCATGGGTTATATAAGATTTCTTCATGACCAAGTTCAGGTCCTGTGCTCTCCATACTTGCAAAGTTTACCTTCCTCGTACCATCAAAATCAGCATGTGAGTCCCATCCCATCTTTCATCATTCTCAGATTCTTCTACCATGTTGCAAGATTTTAAATCAAATTTACAGTTGTTTCATCGCGGTCTTTGAAACTGAAAAATTGTAGACATATGCAACAGATATGGCCACAATTGCAATTCTGTTGCAAAGACCCTGATAATGTGGCCGAAATCACGGTGTTTTTTTTGTGTCACAATCTTTGATATTGTAAAAAATTATAACAAATACAGTCATTGCGATCACAATTGGGGTTGCAAAAAGCCTGATGTTATTGGCAGCAATTGCGTGTTTTAAAAACCTTGATCATGAGTATGATTTATTACACTACTAAACAAAATCTACAACTAGCGATGGTCGGTTTGAGAGAGTAAGTTAAAGGGCCCGCTTGATGGGGACAATACTGCACATTACCTTACTTGAAAATACTGACCCGTGTTTGTGGTCACTTTGCCATTTAAGGAAACTCTTGATGACTCGAGATTTTGTGATGTGTATGCGGTATTTCAGGGGGACGGAGGTAACAATGAAGAGGAAGTGAACAAGGTTTTGAGGAGTAGGGGTCTTTGCTTGATCCCTGTGGGATGCACCGTACACGTGGCAGGTAGCAATGGTGCTGATTTCTGGTCTTCTGCCGCAATAGGGAACAATGTTAATTTCACCATCAGCCAAGCAGTGAAACGAAACCAAGATCAATGAATCCTTTTAAAAAAATTGTAGCCTTTTGGGAAATGGGTTCCTCTGTCTGCCCAAATTGGAGTTGTACCCAATATGGAGATGGATGGGTGAGGAGGTAAAATACAAGAAATGGCAAAGAGGTATAACATTTAAAAAGAATGGTTCAAAGTTCACACTATGGGTAAAAACCAGAGGTCATGATTTTGTCCTTAATTATGTAACATCTGTTTTGGTTTTTCTCAGGACACCTATATCTATATATCAATATTCTATAGAAGGAAGGAAGGAAATATTTTATGTAGGATTTAGGGATGTGTGGTGGCCTTGAACCCTGAACTAGAGTCTAGGATTCCATATATTTTAATCTTTATTATATATTTTGTCACTGTAAATTTCGGTAGGCAAGGCAATTAATGAAGTTATTATTCCATATATTTTAAATATATACACATCACAGGCAACGTTTTAGCAAAGGAAAAACAATACAATAATCTAGGCTTGATAGTGCTAAAATTTCACCTGACTATATAAGTAGGAGCATGTCCAGAATATTCAACTATATGATATGTTCATTGAATAATCGTATTAGGATATTTAATTCTTGGTGTCGTCACATGTGACGGGATTTGCTGTGTTTTTTGTTTGGACTTTGGTGTCTTGTACAAAATAAACAGTAGTGGTGCAAGATCAGTAACTGTTGGTGCAACATCCGAATACGCGTGATATTATGGCACCATTTCGTAATGAAGTGATCGCGACTTCATTGATATGAATGTGATATTGGAGTTACATAGCAATTTGCTTCCCACATTACTAAAAGGGAAAATCACAATTTGTTATTTTTACATGCTTAGTTTGCTTGTTATCTAATGAGTATCACGTAGTTTTTAGTTTGGTTAACGCCTTTCTTTTTTTCTTCTTTTTTTTTTCGTCTATATTTTTTCTGTTTATGATAACTGGTCATTTTTCGTGCAAAATTTTTTAAAATTGAAAAAAAATTAAGAAGGTAATAGATTTTTTTAATAATTGATGTTTTATTACATAAAATATTAAAGAGGCAATTTTAAAATTTAAAATTATAGATTAAACTATTAAGATGTTGCTAGCGTCCTGCCTGCGTAGACAATTTGTGAGCGAGATTTTACATCACAATTGACTAGCAAGTTTTATAAATGGCTACATTCTGTGCCTTTGATTTTGTTTACTGGATATTGGGCAATAAAAGCTTTTGAATATGAATAAAATCTTGGACTTGTTTTGAAAAGTAAAGAATACTTTTGGGATTACGGCTACTTCAACTTATTGCCAGCCAACTAATTTTCAGGATTGACCGGGTTGAGTTAAAGCCAAATTTTGGTTAAGATTTTCAAAATAAATTCACCATCGAGCTCAGAACATTTTTTATACATACCACGGCTCATAATGAACAGAGCACACCCTACTGACCAAAACAGACAGTTGCTTCCTACACCTCCTTAAATTGCCACCTGCACCCCATGTGAATTTTAAAATAAATCAAACGGGCAAAAATGTTCTTGGGTGTCTCTTATACTGAACTTGCAATCCTAGCAAACCCTAATCCCCACCCCCTTCATGTTTGTGCTCCTCGGGATCTCCACCCTGGCCTACTTTCTTCTTCATTTTCTTTTTGCACCCACCACATCAGCAACCACCGACAACGGCAAGGCAACCATCACCGTTGAAGGAAGCTTGCAACAGTTCCAGAATGCAATTCTATTCGCATCAAATCTTTCTGGAAATCTTAATTCCAATCCTTAACAAATAACTTTTGGATTAAGGTGTTTGTAACATATATTCATCTGTGTACATTTTTGGGAAATGCAAATCTAGAACTTGTTTTTGCATATTCCGAATTAACGAATCTGTAACACAAATTTTGTTCCATGTTTCTGGATTTGTAAATCTATAAGCGTTCAACAAAATTTGTGTTACGTACTCAGTGTTCCAAAAGAAAAAAATATAAAAAAGTTACGTCCAAATCATTCTACTATGACTATGGAGAATGACCTCTGTGGAGAGAATAACAAACGAAGAGAGGCATTGACAGAGTAACCGTCAGAAGCAAGAGAGGGTGAGGCTGAGGGGTGAATGTAGTCTGTATGAGGAAGAAGAGTAACGGTGGCATATTATAAATTATGTAGTGCAGGTGGCAATTGAAGGAGGTGTAGGAACAACAAAACACACACACCGAACGCCCGTCAACGACTCAACGGTTAACCCTTCACACTAGCCTGGTTTAGTTTTTGTTTTTTTAAGGAAAATATCTAAGTTACATTTTTTTATAGTTTCTTTTCTCTCATTTGGGAATGCATTTCTCACACTACTCCCGCAACCAACCAAAGCATTTCTAGCAGCCATTCAATTTAGTTTTTCATCTTTATTTATATTTTGATCTTTATAATTCTATTTCTTTTAATCTACCATAATTCATTTTATTACAAGAGAATCTTAATAGTTAAAAATAATCATTTATTACAATTCAAATTACATTATAAACAAAAAACATAATTTATATATTTAAAATATTTTTAACTATGACTTATTTATATATCATCCAAAGATTATACCATTAAACACATAGATCATCTAACACATGATTGTTTTAAAGTAACGAGACATTTTGATTTCCAGTCTATGTAGTTATATTAAATACTAAAAGAAAAAGTTTGTCGTATTCCACAAAACTTGAATATGATTATTTCAAGTAGAAGATACGTGTTATCTATAAAAAAAAATTTATCAAATTTGCCAATTATTAGGTAGGGACAGGTCCGTTTTTCCCCCTAAACTCATTGGTAAATTTGTCCCTCGCACATATGAAAATTGTCAAATGATAAAGAAAACTCTGACGATCATCCAAATAGTTGTACGAGACAAAATATTTTGTATTTAAGCCGCATGCTGCTCTTCAATTTAGAAGCTTCAATTATTCAATTACTGAACATTAGATAGTAAGGAATATTATCCATGTCATGGAAGTTCTTTTGTATTATTTTTTTTACTGCAAAGTTCTTTTGTAGATGATATGAAATTTGGTAGATACTTCTCTCGATGCAATCAACATAGGCACTCCGATCAGTCATTCGAAAGGCAGAAGATTAATTAACTTGGTGAAAGTCATGTTGGGACAATATATACAATTTCTAGTCAAATTCAAATATTACAGACACATACTTGAAAGAGTGGCTTTCTTGCTGATGTCAGTTGTAGTTTGCAATAATAACCATTCCTATCTCTCCTGCATGACATCAGGAACTGGAAGCAACGTGAAACCAAAAAATTTGACCCGACAATTTTATCCTCAGGAATCAGCTGCCACTAATTCAATTTGGCTTGGCCTATTCATAACCAATTCATATTGAGTGTAAATGTAGGTGTGAATACTGAATTGGCTTAAAAGTTGTTTGCTTCAAAAAATTGTTTTGAATGCCATTATGTCAAGAGTGTTTGTAATGCTTGACTTATATATATATAATAATAAGAACACCATGAATTTGATGAGCATGGATTCAAAGTCTGAAGCCTAAATAGACCGCCGAGATGGCGTTAGACCACTGACTGGGGAGGATAATGTCATATTGATATTGAGATATGGATCAATCTATATATGAAAATGCTCAGAATAAAGTATAGACCAATTCAAAGTCAATTCCCAATACTAATTAAGAATTCCTTTTAATAAACTTCACCTGCATGGCACGCTGGCTATCTCAGCAAACTATAGTTAAGAGGTTTTAATTAATGAATTTCACTTCATAAATCATGATTTTATACAACTCTCTCTATTTATGTAAAAGTAAAACTATAAAAATATATACCATTTCTAACAACATACATCTTATTTGATTTTTCTTTTACAGTTATATGAATGAAGGGAAATTAAAGCAATTTAAGAAAATGATAAGTATTAAACTGTAATTTCCATAAACTATAGAGAGTGTAAGTGTAATTATTTTATCATAGTACTGACCGTTGATGTAATCAATGGTTATAAAATGCACTTTAAAGGTGTCATTACTTACATTTATTTATAATATAAAAAGTACTATGAGTATAATCGAACTGTGAAAGTATAATTTTAGAATAATTAATTAATTGAATTCTATTTTTGTTCAATATTTTGAAGATTGTTTGGGTTTGATTTTTAATGCAGGCAAATAGGAAGTATCTACACTTTTAGAAACCATTTTAGCTCTTTTAATTAATTCATTTTCCACACCTTTTACTGAGTCTTATTTCAAGATTAAAGTATTATTTTCTTTGGTCTTATAATTCAATGCACTTCAAATAGTAATAACCTTCAAATTCCGCTACCTAGACGTATAGGTCCCCACAATAATTAACTAAGGCACAAAAACATACTTTTTTTAATTTCAATCTACACACGCGCACGCTGTATATAAATATGCTACTCATCATGCTTCAGACTATGCCATCCCTAGTTAGTACCATCCAAATTAGCAGCTACAAAAATGAAGGGTTACTCTCTTGCAGTGGCATTTAACGCAATCTTTCTCGTCATCTTCTTACTCTTATTACTCTCAAACTCCAACAATGTAGAGGGTACGAGAACTCTCAAAGATCAGTCTTCTTCTTCCTTCATAGGTTTAATAATCAATCGGGCTTATTCTGGACCTAGTCACAGAGGAGCCAGTCATTGAACAAAGTATTTAACGTTGTCTTCTATTATTTTCCTTTGCTTTTTCTACATTCTCGTGTGAAATACTGTAGTGTTTTCAGGATTTGAAAGCTTCCAAATGTATAATTAATAAAGAACTTTTCTTTCGTTGTTTATCTTTGTCTGAATGAGTGAAATGCATTTTCCAGATGATATAACGCTATTTATGCACTAGATTTTTTTAGTTAAAAGAGTTCACAAATATGCATGCTCAAGTAGATGGTTATAGATTTTATCTATTGAATTTAATTTGTGATAATTATATGTTGATAATTGTTCTCCTTTTTTTTGTAGTTGATAAATTTATCTCAGAAAAATAATGATCAAGAGTAAAATATGATATCAGTGATTTGATTATACTGATATCTCACAGGCCCACTCTCACACACTCACTGGTGCACTCACACAAACACAAACACACAAATTTACTGGGGGCGGAAACTCTCTAATATTATTGATAATAGTCTGCCAAAGCCACACAGAGCTCTTTACATAATGTGCTATTTATAAGCACCAAAACCCTAAAACAATTCAAATTCAAATCTAAACAATATCTTCTATAATATCTTTCTATATTATCTTTATTCATATCTTATCTTTCCTCATATCTTTTTCTACCCATATCTTCTCATATATCTTTCTCATATTTAAAATTCAAACTACGTAGCTAACTCTATTTAAACGTTTATCCTAACAAAATAATTGGTTTTTTTCAAAAAAGAAAACTTGTGAGAAAGATTAATCAAGAATTGAAAGAAATGAGAAGCAAGTTTTCAAAGTAGCATATGAGATGAATTTGAGAATTCTTTAAATTGAAACTTCTTACTCGATCAACTAAAAGATATAACATAAAATAGTGGTATATTTTCCTCTTCACCATACCCCCCTATGACATGGATGGCGTGAATTGGAGAACCAATTGCTATGGTAATTAAGAAAAGTTCAAATAAGCTGTAGACAATTTAGTCCAGCACTTGTTTCAAGCTTGGATAACAGCAAATACATAGTTTACAAATGCACAATAAACATGGCATATTGGATACATCGTACGTAACGTATTGACGATGAAGACCAAAAGCGACTATGGCAGGTAGAGCCGTAGATCAAGACTGTTATGTCTTTGTAAATTGTAATCGTTACTATCTAAGGATGTTGGTATTCGGTAATAAGTACGTACTTTACCCTTCTCAGTTACAAAAATATAACAACTTATTTGAACATAAATACTTTAAAAAGTAAACCAAAGTCAAAATAAAGTCAATAAAATAATTGAGATAAAATTATTAATGTGGAAGCCTAGGGATTTAAGAATGAAAAAAAAATCTTTAGTTCCACATATCCTTAACCATTTATTAAAGGAATATTGTTTTTGTTTAGTCATATGTACTTATTATATAAAATTAAAATATCTTCTAAGGTAATGATTACTTAGCTAAAACATAACTAAACTAACTTCTAAAATTAGTTTTAACCTAGCCAAAACCCTTAAATCTGAATCAGTTAAAGTGGTATAAATAGCTTTGGCATCCAGAATTTTTGCACATAACTTTTAGCTCCAGAATCTATCATACTACCACTCACTCTTTAAGCCTTTTATTCTCTATCACCTTTGTTTGCTAAAAAAGTGGCCTTGATTCTATCGTCTTATATATTTCCATTTTCTTTCTTCAACATAAAGACTTCATTGAAGGACAACCATTTACTCAAACAAACAAACTCATTGCAGGTAGGCTAGACTTCAATCTCTAATTCAGTATTTGTTTAGATTAACTTATATGCTTAGTTGGCCAGACTTATAATTTTTATTTAAGCTGGAAATCTATGTTTTGAAGGTTATTTTATGATGAGAATACAGTGATTTTAACCCCAGAATAGGTGAGGATTTATAATCTGAATTATTAGTGTTACAGGAAGTTATACTTGATGATTTTTAGAAGCAATTTGATAATCTATAGGAATTGCTAATATTAACTTTTGGAAGTAGAGGTTGAATGGTATGAAGATCAATGGTTCAAATACGTAAAAAAAATAAACTTGAGGTTGAAGTAGTAAGAAGGTAAGTGATGATTTACTTATGTACGAAAATAGCGAAACCCCGACAAACCGGTCACAATTATTCAAGTTACATGCTTCCTGACTTCCACACGCCCCGACCATCCTGTTTATAATTACTTATGATACCCTATCCAGGATGTATACAACTTGGTCAACCCGGTCATAGCTATATAAATTATAACCATCCCGGTAATACTACCCAATCCGGATATAATAACCTGATTGTAACCATCCTGGTCACAACTAATGATATTTCGTCCCGGATGTACATACACCGACCAACTTGGAACAACTATATAAGCTATAACCATCCCGAGTGCACCTACCCTGGACATCCGGTCACAACTAATGATATTCTATCCCGGATGTACATATCCCGACCATCCCGGACATAGCTATATAAGTCAACTATCTGTTATAACCATCTATATTAAATCATGCCCCGGACATCTCAGATACTTTACCCATATTACAACCAATCTGAATACACTACTCATACTGTAACCATCCTGGATAACTCTATCCAGGTTATAAGCCCCTAAGTTAAACCTCATCCTGGCTACCTATGACATACCCATCTCGATTAAACTTACCTCGTCTATCCTAGATAAAATTACTTATGATACACCCCTCCAAGATAAGCTCACCTCGGATATTCTGGATACGCTATACATGTTGTATCCATCCTGGATACATTGTGTGTTTTATAACCATCTTGGTTCCACTTATCCCGGCCATCCCAGATATAAACATCCATGATACAACCATCTAGATTCAACTCATTTTGGCCATCTCGGACATAATTACATCATTATAACCTTCCTGGTTAAACTTATCCCAGATATTCCGGTTACATGTTACATTCAACTCGGTTACCTAGTTAGTGTCATTCCTTATAGATATCCAGCACTGGTTAGCACGTCCCGGCTATACCAACCTGGCCTCTCAGTCAATCTCCTTCCTGATAGATACCAGCCTTATGTGATTATAGGAGCATAATAATTGATTAAAACAGTCAACACATAATTATTATAATATACAATATTTTTGATGTATCATTCTGTGATAACCCAAAGTTATGGCATGATTGGTGCCCTACTTCCCCGCGCGATAGCGCGGGGATTCACATCAGAAAACCCTGTTAAGGGTGTGGCGCGGATGGCGCCAGGTCTGGCGCTGATGGCGCCAAAGTTTTCCAGCCCACGCGGATAGCGCCATGGGTGGCGCGGATCGCGCAGCAAGTGGCCTGGAAAACCTTTTCTCACTGGAATTCCACGCGACCAGTGCCAAGTGTGGCGCTGATGGCGCCGTAGGTCAGGGAAGGAATGGCGCGGATAGCGCGGGGATGGCGCTGACAGCGCCAAGTCCACCGACATTGTGGCGCGGATCGCGCGGGAGGTGGCGCGGATCGCGCGGGAGCTCGGGCAGGATGAGTATATAAAGGGCAGAACGCGAAAATGGAGAGGGAAAAAGGTTTTCTTCTTCCCTGGACCTCCAGCCTCCATTAATGGACGTTCCAAGCTCCCTAGTACCTTATATACTAGCCTAAACACCTTCCTTTGACCTAGAAACTAGTTTTAACCGATTGAAAACGAAAATCCTTCATCAATTCCCTATATTTAAGCAAAATCCTATCCCTCAGAGAAACCTCAGAAACCTGAGTGTTGGTAAGGACCAGAGGCATATAGTGAACGACAGAGCTTGGGAAAGCTGTTCTCTAGCCTTTTGGGCCGCCACTGAGGTAAGAACTCAAGTTCCTTTGGGTAATTGTGAATTTGGGATTTCCTGAGTAATGTGACCCACAGTGAAATGGGGCTAGAATTAGCCCAGGGTCCTGTAGAGAAACTTACTCAGGGCAATGTAATGATGAAGGATTAGCTTTCAGTTTGTAATTCTGATGACTTTGAATTTTGGCTCTGTGGTATCTGTGTGACCTGTGTAATGGTCACTTATGATTATCTGTTGAGATACCAGAGCCTTAGTTATGCTTATGTTGAGTCTGAGAAAAAGCCTTGTGTGGGCAGATATTGATTAAACCCTAGGATAGGGGATTTGAGATCTGATACATTCTGTAATTGAATGTTTGTGACATGGATTTTGATATGAAATTACTTATGCCTTGATTAGGCATTGATTCTGAGACTGTTGGCGGTGGAAGCCACAGACCTGGGAAGGAATTACTGACTGAGACCGTACCAGGTAAGTTCTGTGTCCCTGGGAATGAATTCCCGCATAGTTGCACACCACACTCCGGGGGAGTGTTGGTCATAATTCATAATGCATGCATTTGGTTGTTGCATTACTGAAATTGATTTGTATGCACTTGAAACTGATTATGCTATTATTAAGGCGTTGAGGGTTCTCCGCCACATGATATGAGACATTGAGGGTTCTCTGCCATGACTTAAGCGTTGAGGGTTCTCCGCTAGGCATTGAGGGTTCTCTGCCATATGATTTTAGGCGTCGATGAGATCCGCCATGTTTGGATGTTTGATATGTTGATATGAAGGCCAGGAGGCCCTTTGGTTGTGTAAATGCCTTGTGTGTGCTTTATGGATTGTGAGCCAGGGTGGGAATGATTTCCCAAGGACCCTGAGCTTACTGAGATATGTTATCTCACCCCGTGTGGGGGTTTATATGATTTCAGGTGATATTTCTGGAAGAGAAGAGCAGTCTCAGGGCAGGAGGCCCAGTCGAGACTAGGCTGCTTGATGTAGGAGCCGCATGGAGAGCTTGGAAGCTCTGTTTTGACTTTCATTTTGATGTATAGTCTGTACTCCCTCCTGGAGGGCTTATATTCTTTTGGTATCCCCACGATGTGCTGTGGACTCTGATGTATATATATTTGTGTATAGGACTGGTTCTGATATGTGATACTTTTCCTCCCGAGCATAGTGTTGGCTATTTTGCTTATCTGCCTACCTTTATTATAGTAATGTTAAACTGGATCAGCAGGGGTGTGAAGTATATGTTTTATTGCATGTGTTTATTCCACACATAATGTATCAAGAAAACGATCATATACTTCCGCTGTGCTATCTAATGTGTATTTTATGTACTAATATGATATTATTAATGATAACACGTCGGAGGCCTACGGGGTGTTACACATTCTGTTAGAATACTAACATGATTATTCTAGTTTGAGGATATTCTATTATTCCGACTAAGTTGGTATAATTTTGCTTAAATAAGATATGGTGGTTTAACCATACTTTTGGAATAGGTGATGCTATGGTATCTTTTCATACGTAATTTGTTTATGAATCTTATTATGGATGAATTATTGATATTATGATATGATGATTGTATGTTTTCAAAATCCAGTACGAGATTTGTGAAACATACTATGATACTACATCTAGTACGAGATGTAGAGACCAGGTGCAAATATATAACATAAATCATGCATGTTTGCGTAAGACGATCGCGGCGTCTAAATCCAGTACGAGGTGTAGCTACATATAGTACGATATGTAGAGACCATGTGCACACTAGGAAAAATTAATTTCATGCATTCATATAGTTGCATAATTATTTTGTGATGATTTACTAACGTATTAACGTATTTTGGTGGTTTAGTTTTACCTACTGAGAAATTTATTTCTCACTAGATTTGTTTCATGTTTTCTATATATAGATGGCATTGGTAATAATCTTTCTTGATGGATCTGGACTGAAGGTGAAACAAAGATGAAACTATCATGAGATTTTTCCTAGTACTCTTTATGTTTTAGAATATTAGCAAGTATGGTGGACTTCGTGCTTGTATAGCAAGAAAGAATGTAACAAGGACTGTGGCTAAGTATAAATGATATATTAGTTCAAAAACTTCTATCATATATACGTTTTAGAATTTATACTAGTATCCGTTTAGCAAAAAAAAATAGTTATCTAACAATTCTAAAGAGTTTAACCTTAATAAAAATATAATATTTAGAATAATTTTATGTCGTTATAGGTAGCAAAGTGGTTGATCCAAATGAATAAGTTAACAGGAAATGAGGAATAGTTTTAAGAGAATGTTAACATTGACTAGCTAAAACCTATTGAGGATTATAAAATATTGTGAGTTTAATTTAATGATTTTTTACTTATAATTTTTAATTAATAATAGAGTGTGTTAGAAAATGTAAAAAAAAAGGTGTGTTAGAAAAAATATGCTAATAACACAAGTTCTAATTATAGGTCATTTTGTTTATTTTAATATTTTCTGCCTTGTTAATAAGAAGTTGCAACCAACAAGCATACAAACAAAAGGAATGAAATGGAATATAGTGAGTTAACAGGTTCGTTAAACATAAGTTGAGTTTGCTTTCTTTTTTTGTGAATTAGACAAAATGTAACCCAACTAGACTCATCCTAAATTGGGGGATAAGTGAGTTGACTTGCATTATTAATTTTTAGGAAAATAATTGAAGAAAAAAAACTTAAAAATATACAATAAGTTTAGTATTTTAAAGGCAAATAAATAAATCTAATATATGTAAGTCCAAATTCAAATCCAATATTTGTGGATTGAGTGAAAATATGATGAGGTTTCTCAAAGTCGTGAAGTTTTTTTTTAAGTATTACGGATTGGACGGATTGCCCAATCAGTAAGTAGGTTTTTTTTTTTTAAGTTAAAATACATTTTTTCAAATAATTTAAAATAATGGAGCATGCAGGTCTCGAACCTATGACCTTTAGGTTATTAATGCAACACTCCAACCAATTGAGCTAATAAGTCAATTATGTTAAAAAAAAATTAATGTTGATACATATAATACTAAAATTTTTAATGTATATTTAATACACATATCTAAATCTTTAATTGTTTAGTTTATCTAATTTCTTTATTTTTTCTTATTTCAGATTCTTATTTTATTAATTAGGGATATTATGTTCATTTTATCAATTAGGATAATTGTTAGTTATGATCATATCAAATAAGATTCTCTTTTATTTTAATTTTATCAATTAATGAATTATATATAATTATTTTAATTTTATTTTGATTATTGAATTATTTCTCATATTATTACTAACTTTAATATCCCTAATTAAAATTAAAATTAAATTAATGTTAAAGTTAAAATATGAGAAATAATTCAATAATCAAAATAAAATTAAAATAATTATATATAACTCATTAATTGATAAAATTAAAATAAAAAAGAATCTTATTTGATATGATCATAACTAACAATTATCCTAATTGATAAAATGAACATAATATCCCTAATTAATAAAATAAGAATCTGAAATAAGAAAAAATAAAGAAATTAGATAAACTAAACAATTAAAGATTTAGATATGTGTATTAAATATACATTAAAAATTTTAATATTATATATATCAACATTAATTATTTTTTAACATAATTGACTTATTAGTTCAGTTGGTTGCAGCGCCGCGTTAATAACATGAAGGTCACAGATTGGCCAATCCATATAGGTCATACGAATTGCCCAATCTGTATTACTTAAAAAAAATTACGGATTGCCGATTCGACAATTCATAATCCGTATTCGTAACCTTCAAATCACGAAGGGCATTTTCGTCCATACACTGTTCAATATAGCGTATGTAGAAATTTGTATAGTGTATGTAATAAATCTCAGGACCCTTTTACCTAGTTCTTAATTTTTTATTGGATTAATGGGCTGAAGCAGACTGTCTACAAAAAATAAACTGTACATCTATGATGTAGATGTAAACTGGAGGTTTTTTTACTTCTTCAAAAATTAAAGAGATATTTAAAAAAATCAGATAAAATAATTACAAGTGTTAATAATTTGTTGTTTATATGTAAACATAATCTCCGTATATATTTATGAAATTAATTACTGATCATTTTGACCATTCTTGTAGTTTTTTCTGTCACTACTATATTGAACACTAAGGGTTCGTTTACTTGTTTGTATTTTTATTGTTCTTTTTTGTTTTACTTTTGATTAAAAACTTGTCACATTATTTTAATATGTTTCCTTTTTTAAAGATTTATATAGGAAGCAAAGAAAAAGAAAAAAACGTTTTCTGTATTTCCAGTAGAAATATTTAAAAATAAGAAATAAATTGAAAATAAAGAAACAATTTTGTAATTAAAAAATAAAAACACACAAAGCTAATGATTATTATGCATATTTAATGGGCATTTATTTATTTAAAAATGAACTAAAGTCTGGTACAAAGCAACGAAGCCTAACTGCTATTAGCTCCAAGGAAAGGCTTTGTCTTTGCTGATTAGTGATTAGTGACTAGTAACACAACAAAGTAAAAAAAATCAAGTACCCCCCCATTTTCAACCCACATCGATCGTGTAATCTCTTGTACGTTTTTCTCCGTCAACTCAATTCGTTCTCGTTCCTTGTCGACCTAATGCGGTGCTCGCGGATGCACTAAGTAGTAGGATAGATTTACAAAAGTTGGATTTGAGTCATTATTTACGAATTTTTGACACCAATAATATAAATAAAATATATATTTATCCAAATAATACAAATCAATTATTATTTATATCCATAATATAAATTATTATTTATAGATGATAAATCGATTCAATTTTTTTATTTAGTGTTAACTTTCATTGTAAACTTTATAATTATAATATACTCTTCATTTTTTACTTATATTTTGTAATCTTAACAAAAAATTGAAATAGAGATTAAAAAAAAACATATGAATGAAAAAAATACTTATATTTTAAATGTATATTTTTTTTGTATTATTGGAGTAAAAAATTACATTATTTAGTTGTTTAGAATTAATAGACTAGTTTACTTCTTCTGTAAATTCAAAACGATCCAAAATGAGATAAATGTGTAAAAAAATAATGATAGAAGAATGATATCAAGAAATTTTAATGTGAAAACTTCTTCAAAGTGAGTGAAGAAAAATCATGAGATCGACCTAATCTAAAAAATCTTTCAATGACAATATAACCTCTAGGTTAATTAAGAGCTTTTGGTTTAAAGAATAAGCGAGTATATATCGCAATGTCTTTCAATGACAATATTGTATCAGCTCTTAATGGCCTGCTATTACAAGTTATGGTGGAATGGTGAGTTTTATTTAAATTAAAACAATTCGGACTATTGAACTATAAGCGTGACAAAATAAGAAAACGATTTTACAGACGGAAATTAAAAAAGCAGAGAATGTTTAGACCAATAGCATTATACAAGAAATGTTTACTAATGGGTGATGGATCACCGGTCATGCTCCCTCAGACACTAGAAAAATACGAGTTTATTTTTTAGGCTGATCTTCTTATTTAAAAACAAAAATATTTTTAATTTATTTATTAAATTTAATTTGATTCCTCTATTTTTTTATTTATAAAAGTTTAATCATATTCTTTAATTTTTAAAACGCGTTTAATTTGGTCCCTTTTTCTTTCCAGCAGCTTCCAACATTTCCAGAAAATGAAACCAAATTGAATTTTAAATGGGATCAAAAGTGAATCTATTTTTTTTCAAAATAAAGAACTTAATTGAAACATTTAAAAATAAATAGACTAAATTGAACTTAATAAATAAATTAAAAAAATTAAATTAAACCTTTTAAAAATAAGAGGATTACATTAAACATAAAAAATAAATTAAAAAAATAATAATTAAACTTCTTTACATAAAATATAATTGAGTGTTATTATTTTTTATCCAAAACTTTTCACTAAAGAGTCACTTTTGAATCCAGTTCATGCATCCAAAAATCACATTTTGCATTCTTAGCAATTCGTTATGCTAAAACAAAATTAAATTTGCATTATTTATTTCAGTTTACTTTTTAATATTTTTTATTATCTTATTCTGGTATTATTTATGATAAAAACAAGGTTAAAATTTTATTTTTTTTACATTCTAAAATTTAAAAATTTCGAATAATAAATTTCTAGGTACTAAAAACTTATTTTATATGGATGAATTAACGTGAGATTTTTCCAATTTAATTACAAATCTTATGTTTTAATATTAAATATGTACTTATTAGAGATTTTTTTATTATCATTTATAATAATTTTATTTGATTTGAAAATGAGTGTGACTGCCTCAGTGCCAATTAAAGGACCTATTTGAAGTGTGAAGTGATATCTAATAAGATTGCCCCACTCTTTGCCTTTTTGTAATTTCTAGAAAGAGTTGACCATAGACACTCCAATTGTCTGAAAATTCAAAATTAAGTTACGTACCAAGCGAAACAACCAAGCATTCAATGTATAAAAATAATGGCGGTGGAAACTTGGAAGGAAGGGATCTTACTCGTTTTCTATATAAAGCAAGCACCGAACGGACCCAATCCTTGTGAGGTAGTAATCAACCATAAACTTATTCACCAAGAGAAACCAAAAGGCTCCAAACACAACCATGATCAATCATGCTCTTTGTTTCTTAGTATTCCTATCTGCATTACATGCAACACATGCAGTTGAATACACTGTCACTAACAACGCACTCTCAACTCTTGGAGGCGTGGCTTTCCGTGACAAAATAGGAGCTGAATACGCCAAGCGAACACTTGACTCCGCCACCCAATTCATATGGAGGATCTTTCAGCAAAACAACCCTTCTGACAGGAAAAATGTGCAGAAGGTAAGCTTATTCGTTGATGACATGGATGGTGTTGCATATACTAGCAACAATCAAATCCATCTCAGTGCAAGATACGTTGGAAACAATAGAGGGGACGTAAAAACAGAGATAACAGGGGTGCTGTACCATGAAATGGTGCACGTTTGGCAGTGGAATGGGAATGGTCGTGCTCCTGGTGGATTAATTGAAGGTATTGCAGACTACGTGAGGCTGAAGGCAAACTATGCACCTAGTCACTGGGTAAAAGCAGGGCAAGGACAGAAATGGGACCAGGGTTATGATGTTACTGCACGCTTTTTGGACTATTGTGATAGTCTCAAAAGTGGCTTTGTGGCACAACTTAACAAGTTGATGAGGACTGGTTATAGCGATCAATACTTCGTTCAGTTACTGGGAAAACCTGTTGATCAGCTCTGGCGAGACTACAAGGCCAAGTATGGCAATATTGCCTAATATCCTAAGAGCTTTTTAATTTCAAGAATAAGCGGCTATATCGCAATGTTTTTCAATAAGATTGTATCAGCTCTAAGATTCTGCAAGTTCTGGTGTTTTATTTAAAATAAAAATATTCTGTGTTTTTAACCATAAGCATGACAAAATTAGAAAATGATTTAACAAACGGATAAAAGGGAAAACATTCTTTTAGAGGATATAGGCTATTTACATGATTAAGGTATTGTTACTTGAGGATTACATTACTCCAAAAATAATTTTTAATAGAGTTAACTAATAAAACTTTGTACTTGATCCAACCATTGGATATTTTGATATATGCTAAGATCGTTTCATCATTAGATTTAGTAAAAGTTTCTGACCACCACAAAGTGAATAGATAGTCTTAGTAAATTTTTAACTGCTAAAAGGTTTATATGTTTATATTTATTTAATATCAAAACTGTTGCTATTTATCAAAACTGTGTTGATTTCAGAACACAAACAATTGTCTACATATTTTTTGGTAATTTTTTTTACATCACAATTTCATACTTTCCTTCTTACTTATATATTGTTCAAATTAACCCTTGAATTCAACATATTTTTATTTCTAAAGAATATCACTAATCAAGTTGCTACTTTTCTTTAACTAAGAACAGAATTTCCATCAATTCTTTACCGCACCCACTTAGTTGTCATTTTATAGCATTATGACCTAAAAATTTCCAAACAATTAGCATACAAGTCAGTATTTTCCCCATGGTCTAAAAGAGCATAATAGAAATATTTTCTAAAGAAACAAGACAATCATGTTTAAGAGCAAAGATAATGACATTTATATAAAAGGGTGTGTCAAGAGTTTACCTAACTATATCAAATAATTGTAGGTGGAAGTTTTTTTTTCGAGTTTTACCTAAAATAATCATGTCCGCGGTTCCATAAGTAAAAATGTTTGTCAGTACTAATAAGTACACAGATCATTTTTCTTTTTGGGTATTTGGTAGAAGATAAATTTTATTTTTTGGTAATCATAGATTGAAAAATTTAGTTTCTCATTTTAGTATGTATTTTAAATAACATTATTAGAAAATAATGTTTTCTAAATTATTTTTTAATCAATTTCTCACAGAAACTATCCAATGGAAGAAGTGAGAATCTTATTTTTTTGAGTTTAATTTTTTTAGTATAGTAAAAATATCTTGTTATATTAAATTATATGAAATGATAAATAATTAAAATAATAAATAAAAATATACATAATTTTTTATTTCTAAAAAAATTATATATATTTTTTAATAATCATTCAAATAAATTTTATTCATTTTTATAAAAATATGATTCCA
This sequence comes from Glycine latifolia, assembly GCA_013407115.1. Classification (NCBI taxonomy): domain Eukaryota; kingdom Viridiplantae; phylum Streptophyta; class Magnoliopsida; order Fabales; family Fabaceae; genus Glycine; species Glycine latifolia. Next base: position 24,271,456 of record CM023960.1, on the reverse strand, counting down.
AACATTCATGATTTCTGAAAATATTTATCTTGTACCGGAGATCCTTTTATTGTATCATATTAAAATTGGATGCTTGTCTTTCTCAGTCCCGTGCTTTCGAGGGAGAAAGTGGATATATACTATGTAGTCATGGAAGATTGTCGCTAGCCGCGGCAAGATAGCGTCTAGAGACATTGTATTATATATAAAAATATTTGGATATAATTTTTTTTTAGAAATATTTTTTAAAAAAAATAAAAAAAAATTTATAAATTAAAATGAGTTTTCTATTGAATGTTATTTCAGATATATCCATAAAATTTTAAAAATTATCCAAACATGTCCATGTAGCGCGAAAAAATTAACTTCATCTGATTTTTATCCCATTCACGACAGATAGCTAGATGGAAACAACATTTGCCTTCCGCCTAACTTCACATAGTCAACCAGAATAAAATGCAGGCTAATCATATGTATTTAGGTTTGATTTTGACTATTTAGGAAAACCAATTAAATGGAAGTTGGCTAGCTAGTCTATTCTGGCGCCAAATGCCTTACTTCTCACGTTTCATGACTCAATATACAGTAAACACCCTAAACTCCAAAATAGCTCTTATAATATGATACATACACATTCCAAATGGCACGTAAAATTGTCAAATCAACCATCTTTATGATATTAGATTTGACCAGCATTTCATGAATCGTGACTGCCCCAACTCCAAAACAGCAATATATACTTTACATATTATATCTTTTCATTTTTTTATGAATAATTATACAAACATTATTTTACTTTAACTTTATTTGATTTTTCTAAATTGTATAAAAACTAGTGAAATATTTTTTTATTTACTGCATAAATATTTAAAAATAGAGAAAAATATTGTGACATTTTTGTACTTATTTATAAAATAAAATAAATATTTTTAAAACTAAGCATACCTTAAATATAGAGGTAATATCTTATTCGAATTAATTAGGTATCTAATTCTAATGTAGTATTTGAATATTAATCTTAGACTAAAAATAATTACAATAGTATTATATTTGTTTTTAATTAATATCAACAAGCGGTTGGTTTAAATTAAATTATAAAGATTAATTATTGATATAATTATTTTATACTCTCTATAAAATGTATTTTTAATGCTATATATTTTCTAAATAAAGCGAAAAGCAGACATAAGTTCATGAAAGGAAGTTATAATATTAGTGGAACAACTATAGAAAACATATTATACCATCAAATTAATAAGAAAATAATAATTAATGAGATACTGATCGATGTGGCGCATTCCATGCCTTTTCTTTTTCTTTTTCTTCACCACAAAGTAATTAGTGTTTGAACACAAGAAACTGAAGAAAGAAAGGGTACACATAAAGAATTAGCATCGGCATTAATTGATAGATATGGTTCATGTGGTATGGGCAGACGAGAAAAAACCCTCTACAAGAGAAGAGTCGAACTCATATTTTCTGGTTTCCCACCGCGCAAGATATATGGGTTTTGGTTTGGTTTTTTTTTTTTATCATTAGGAATGAAGACAGTGTAGTAAGGGAAAAGGTATTTTTTTAAAAAAAACTAATAGGAAAGAAGAGAAAATGAGTAAAAACAAAATATTTTTCAGTTTTTTAAATTGAAAAAAATGAAAAAAGAAGTAAAAATAAAATTAAGGATGTATTTGATTGTGTTTTTGTTTTTTAGTTTTTAAAAATTATTTTTATAAAATAGTTTTTAAAATTGAAAAAGAAATATTCATTTTCAAAATAGTTGTCAGATACTATTCCTTTTAAATGATTTTTTTTTCTGTTTTCTCATTTTCAAAATAAAAAAGATAATTTTCAAGAATTGAAAAAAAAGCATAAATTTTGTTTCTTTTTTGTTATAATGCACAAATTTTCTTTTTTACTAGCATAGTTAGATAAAATAAAATAATAGAAAAATTATTTTGATATAAAACATTTACATATCCTTCCACTATATTTTTTTCTACTATTTCTTACACAATTTTTTTTCTATTATTTTCAAAATAAACATATTTTTTTGATACATGGATTCAGATCTTCTCCGATTACGGAAAAACACCTAAGAGAGAGAAAGATACATACAACTTGTGATATTTATTTCTCGTACACAAATTGCATGTGTATGTCTTTTTCTGTCTTACGTAATTTATATTGGCAAGACTCTTTGCATTGCAAAAGCAAAAAGTAATCGTATAGACCATGTTACCCTCTCCTCTGACTCTTCTAACTAAAAAATTGGACTAGGTCATAAAATACGCCACCGCGATTACCTGGAAGATGCAAAATGTCGTTACGTTAATGGCGTGGAACGACCACTAGCTTTCTTTTTTTTATTATATAAAGCACCCCACACTTTACTACAACAAACAACCAAACACTTGTTCTCTAAGAGAAACCAAAAGCAACCATGACAATGCGTTCCCTTTGCTTCTTAGTGTTTCTAGCTGCAGCAATGCAAGGAACACTTGCAGTTGATTACACTGTCACCAACAATGCCCTCTCAACCTCTGGTGGCGTGCGTTTCCGTGATGCAATAGGGGAAGATTACGCGAAACAAACGCTCGACTCAGCCACCCAATTCATATGGGGGGTGTTCCAGCAAAATGCTCCTACTGATAGAAAAGATGTGCAAAAAGTAAACTTGTTCGTAGATGACATGGATGGCGTTGCATATACCAGCAACGATGAGATTCACGTGAGTGCAAGATATGTCAATGACTATAGTGGAGATGTGAAAACAGAGATCACAGGGGTGTTGTACCACGAAATGGTCCACGTTTGGCAGTGGAATGGGAATGGCCAAACTCCTAGTGGATTAATTGAAGGTATTGCAGACTATGTTAGGCTAAAGGCAAATTATGCACCTAGTCACTGGGTGAAAGCAGGGCAAGGAGAGAAATGGGACCAGGGTTATGATGTTACTGCTCATTTTCTTGACTATTGTGATTCTCTCAAAAGTGGGTTTGTGGCACAATTGAACCAGCAGATGAGGACTGGTTATAGTGATCAACTCTTTGTTCAGCTACTGGGGAAGACAGTTGATCAGCTTTGGCAAGACTACAAGGCTAAGTATGGCACTAGTTAAGAGACCATGAGAGCTTTGTACGTTATTTTAAAAAATAAGCGAGTATGTCGCAATCTATTTGTAGGTTAATTTGTATTAAGTTTATGTGTATTCAGCGGAATGGATGTTGTACCTAATTCTGATTTGTAAGCCGTGTGTGTGTGTGTGCCAATAATTGAAAATGATGATTCTACTGATGGACAAGTTAAATAAAGAGACGTTTAGAGGATATAAATCATTGTCAGCTATTCTATATTTTTGCTGTTGATGTTTTATTAGCACATATAGAAAATAAAAAGGTAATATACTCTGTCTTATCCCAGATTGATTTTCTAATATGGAAAAGACGTTGCCAAACCTATTTGGCTCTTTTTTTACTAATTGTCTCTTTCTTTCAATAGATTATGTTAATAGACATTATTTATTTATTTTAAATCTTTTATAATAATTTTATTTATATATTTTTTGTTTCTTTCCACCTTTAATAATTAAATTATTTTCATCAAACAATTCAAGGAAAAGTTGACTTGAATTTTTTAAATAAGATCTGAAATTCAAATTTTATAGATAAAAATATATAATTAGAATGAGAGTTCTTATTAAAAATGATCAATTATTTTTTTTGATAAAGATAACCAAAATTATTTTGTAGCAACAACTTAATGACATAAAAGCTATTTCTAATTAATTAAATTCACAAGTTTTATTTAGACTTTTATAAATATTAATTCTCTCAATATATATTTTTTCATATATGTTCAGACAACTTAAATTGATTTTTTAACACATTTTTATTTTCTCATAAATGTAATCTCAGCCTTTTTTCTATTTGTTAAATATTTTATGTCATCGATATTTTTTTTGCAATTTTTTTTATCTCTTGTCTATATTTTAGGTCTTAGTTTATTTTTTTATGTTTTATTTGGTAGAAAGGATGAAAATACAGAGAATAAAAATAAAAGGAAGATATTTGAATTAAAGCAAAATGTAGAAGGTGTAAAACCCACACTATTTCTTTATTTCTCTCTCCCTACCCTCTAATTTTTCCCTACCAAACAAAGCATTAAGTTTTAAAAAAATTGAGCATTAATGAAGTCATTTTTATTGACGTAACAAACCATAATTATTTTTGCACGCATAGTTAGATAAAAAATAAAATGATAGAAACATTATTCTGATAAACATTTTTGTCCTTCTATAAAGAATTATATAATTTATCTTACACTAAGAAAATGTATAGTGAGTAAAGGATAAATTAGATAGTTTATAAAAATGGTCTGCACTTTTTTAACAATTAACAAAGTTTTTCATCTTGTGGAGAGAAAAATTGTATGGGAAAAAATTATTATTATTTTACTATTTCTTATATAGATTTTTAAAAATAAAAATGTAATAATGTTTTTACAATGAAACATAAATAAAAAACCAGTTTTTCTTTACTTTTGATCTTATTATGTCTTTTCACAATTCGGAATCCATTAATACGAAACTTCCTCCTAGGCTCCTACCATATTGCAAGACTCTTTGCATTGCGAAAACAAAAAGTAATTGTGTAGAACATGTTGACCTCTAGCGGCGAGAAGCTATATATTAAGTACATTGGTATGGGATTACGGTAATAGTTGCGATTAATTTCTACGTGACATGATATAATTAAAGTGTTATTTGATAATAAAAAAATAATTAAGTGTCATTATTTTTTAAAAATTGAAAATTCAAATACATATTTTCAGCTTGGGTGGAAGAAGGTTCGCATACCATAAGCAAAATCTCATGTGAATAAAAAAAAGTGATTAAAAAGAAAACTCACTAGAAAGAATCAATCTATTTTTTGAAGGAGAAAAATATCAATAAATTATTCTTGTTTTCTGATAAGATTAGTAGTCGACAACCAATAAATATTTAGCATCAACATTATAGCGATTCCAAAAGAGTAGAACTGCAGACATTTAATGTCTAAAACAACCTAATGATTTTTCGTGACCGACATTTCTCAGAAGAAAATTGGACTAGGTCATACGATATGGCACCCCAATTACCTGGAAGTTTCAAAATGAGGTTACGGAAACGACCACCAGCTTGACTTGACTTTCTGTTATATATAAAGTACCCAACGAACACTACACTTTTGCAATGACCAACCAAATCATGATTCTCGAAAAGTCTCTCTAAAAGCAACATGATGATGCATGTGGTTTGCTTCTCAGTGTTCCTAGCAATGCAAGGAACACTGGCAGTTGAATACACTGTCACCGACAACGCCCTCTCAACCCCTGGTGGTGTTCGTTTCCGTGATGCAATAGGGGAATACGCCAAACAAACACTTGACTCTACCACCCAATTCATCCGGAGGGTCTTCCAGCAAAACGCTCCTGCTGATAGAAAAGATATTAAAAAAGTAATCTTATTTGTGGATGATATGGTTGTGCCAAATGATGTTGTTGTATATATAACTGTTAATCTAAAAAAATTTACTTTTTGAAAGAAATATACATATATATTTATAATAACTGAGTAATTTTTATTAAATAATTTCATTAATAAATAAATATTTAAAGGTACAACATAAGATTATTTTTCGATTATAAGTTATTTTTAATCAAATTAGTAACTTTATAATTTTCAACTTATCAAAGAATTGTTTACTACTTAGTATATGTAATTATAGTAATTTTGATAAAGATATTCATAGTTTTGTAATATCGTATGATGATTTATAAGTATATTTTATAATATTGTTTTAATTTAAAGGTTATTTTTTATAATCATTTCAATTTTGATAGTAATTCTCTGAGTAATAAAAGGTAGAAATTGAAATAGTAAAAGTTTCAAAAAGAAAAGGGACTTTAAAAAGTAAAGGATTTACACAATAAAATAAAGAAACATAAATTCATAAAATATGAGAATAAATGCATATATGATAACCTTTTGAATCAATAGTCAATTTTGATATGGGTGTTTGAGGGGTTAAGTGAGAATAATTCAATTGATAGTCAAATTTCATATTTATAAACTTCTAATACTAACCGTTGAATTCTATGATTTTGACATATGTATAATAATATTCCTAAATACACAAATACAATGTTATTTGATGTTTTTATGTAACTTCTTTATAAATGCTTCAACTAAGAAATTTGAAATAGCCTTACTTTCTGAATGCTTATAAATTCTATGCGTGCTTTAATGAAATCTTCAAAAATGTCAATTTCTATCAAAATAAATTTTTTCGATGATGCATTCAACTTCTTTTATAACTACTTCAACTGATATTTCAAATGCACCTTCTATTTCTTTCAAAACAAGTTCATCGAAAGGAAACTATACATAATTTCCATAACTTAACAAATTTTAAGTAACTGAGATAACAACAAGCAACGATGAGATTCATGTTATTGCAAGATATTTAATGACTATGGTGGGGATGTGAAGACAGAGATAACAAGGGTGTTGTACCATGAAATGATCCATGTTTGGCAGTGGAATGGGAATCATCAAGCTCCAAGTGGATTCGTTGAAGGTGTTGCAGACTATGTTAGACTGAAGGCAAACTATGCACCTAGCCACTGGAAGAAAGCAGGGGAGGGACAGAAATGGGACCAGGGCTATGATGTTACTGCTCGTTTTTTGGATTATTGTGATGGTCTCAAAATTGGGTTTGTGGCACAATTGAACAAGCAGATGATGAGGACTGGCTATAGTGATTAACTCTTTGTTCATCTATGGGGAAGACAGTTGATCAGCTTTGGCAAAACTACAAGGCTAAGTATGGAAATATACCCTAAGTAAATGGTTAAGACCTTGTTAATTTTAAAATAAGCAACTATGTCGCAATCTCTATGAGTTGCAACAAGAATGATTCTGATTTGTAAGCCATGTGTATGCCTAAAATTAAAAATGATTATACATATTTACAAGTTTAAGAAAAATCTATTTCTATATTTTTTATTGATGATGTGATATTGGCATCATATAGAAAATATAAGCTACAATATACAATATTCGATCTTGACCCAGATTGAAATTCTGCGTCACCAATTTGAAACCTACTTTGCCCTGTTTTTACTAATTAAACAATGTTTTTTTAAGATGCGAAATTTCAATCTATTTTTGTCGTCAATATCCTCAAACATAAGTTGGTTGTTCTAGAGATTCGGTTCAACAAAGTTTTTAATTTGAGAAAAAAGGTTCAAAACTCAAGGTTAAGATGATGGAAGTTAAAGGAGGAGAAACAAATAGAGTTTAAGGAAAACATGTTGCGTGAAGGACCATTGAAGTTTATTGGAGAAACTAATGAAATTTGGAATAAGATGACTATGTGTGTTCAAAATGTGGGAAGGAAGGTGCTAGGTGAAGGCAAAGGAAACAAAATTCTTACAAAGGAAATATGGTGGTGAAATGGAGAGGTGCAGGAGGCTATTAAACAGAAGAATAAATGATTCAGATCTTTGCATAAATGTCCCAATAATGAGAATTTGCAAAAGTTTAGAGTAGTGAGAAAATTGCAAAGAAAGCAGTGCGGGAAGCTATAGACAATGTTTTTGATGATTTATATAAAAATCTTGGGAGTAAGGATGATGAAAAATGTATTTACAAACTTGCAAAAATGAAAATTAAAAACTTTTGGTAAGGGATGAAGATGTAAGTGAAAGATGACTAAACTACTTTAACGAACTTTTCAATAGGAATGGCGAAAAAAGTGACATGGATGTGGAGGACGTTTTTTATTGTCTGAATATAAGATTTGTGCCCATAATTAATATACATGGAGTTAAGGAGACTTTAAAGATGATGAAGAATAATAAAGCTTTGGGACCCGATGACATCCCTATTGAAGTGTGGAGATGCTTGGGAGATATGACAATAAAATGGTTGACCAATCTTTTCAATAAGATTCTTCAAACAAATAAGATGTCTGATGCTAGGAGAAAAAATATGTTTGTGCCTATTTACAAAAACAAGGGAGATATCCAGAATTGTTCTAACTATAGAGGCATCAAGCTCATGAGTCATACTATGAAGTTGGGAGAGAGTGATTGAACATCGCCTAAGGAGGGAGACCAAGGTTTCCATAAATCAATTTGGATTTATGTCAGGAAGATATACTATGGAAATTATTTTCTTGATGCGACAATTAATGGAAAGGTATAGAGAAAAGAAGAAAGACTTACATATGATGTTCATAGATCTTGAGAAAGCATATGATAGGGTCCCAAGAAAAATATTATGGTGGACTCTTGAGAAGAAAAAGGTAGCATTAAAGTATGTTAATGCAATCAAGGATATGTATGATGGTGTTACCACATGTGTGAAAGATTGTAATGGAACATCAAGGTATTTTTCTATCACGGTAGGTGTTCACCAAAGTTCAACTCTTAGTCCTTATCTTTTTGCCTTAGTGATGAATGAACTAATGAAAGATATTCAAGAGGAAGTGTCATGATGTATGTTTTTTGCAGATGATATCGCGCTTATTGATGAGACCAAAGATGGTGTTAATAGGAAACTGGAATTGTGAAGAAACACTTTGGAGTCTAGAAGATTCACGATAAGCAAGAGCAAGATGGAGTATATGAAGGTTGAGTTTTCGTGGGTAAGAGATGTTGATCAAGACACAATGCATCTACTTGGTCAAGAGGTACCCAAGAAAGATATTTTTAGATACTTGGGATCAATTTTGCAAAAATGTGGTGAGATTGATGAGGATGTAAATCATAGAATTAGAGCAGGATGGATGAAATGGGGGAGTGCATAAGGGTTTTTGTGTGACTGCAAAGTTCCTCTTAAGTTAAAAGACAAATTTTATGAAACAGCTCTAAGACTGACAATGTTATATGGAGTGGAATGCTGGCCAGCAGATAGGCAACATGAACATAAAATAGAGATAGCAGAAATGAGGATGTTAAGGCGGATGTGTAGTTATACGAAGATGGATAAAATAAGAAATGAAGATATTTGACGAAAAGTAGCAGTAATACCGATGTGTGAAAAGATGAGGGAGCATAGATTGAGGTAGTTTGGACACGACAACCACTAGATGCTTCCGTAAGAACAATAGTTTGTTACCAAGAGCTCGACACAAAGAGAGGTAGAGATCGACCGAAACTTACCTGGGGAAAGGTAGTTAAACAAGACCTAATGGAGTGGAATATAGTGGCGGATGGTATGTCTTTGAACCGAGTGGAAAAAAGCTATAAGCTTGATGAATGATTAAACTCATTAGTATTTCTATATTCCAGTCGTTTTTTTTAGTTCTTTTCATTTCTCCCCTCCTCCTTTCACCCCTATTTTATTTAACTTATTTTTTTCTCTTTTTTTGTCTTATTTCCACTTTTTCTTCCCCTCTCCATTTATCTTTCTTTGTATTTTTTCGATTTATCATTGGATTTATCTACCATCGATTTCAATTAATTTGGGTTAAAAGTGTTGTTGATGTTAATATTGATCCTCAAACATATGTTTTTTTACTATTGACGGAATTCTTAATTAAAATTAATAATCGATTTCTTTTGTGCATATTTTTTAATTGATGACATTAAATTCATTTAATAGTTTATAAATAAGTTTCCCTTTAACATATTTTTTTTAAAAATGATATAGAATGTGACCGTGTGCAAATGAATATTGCAATGCATTTTTTCTCCTTTTCATACTACTTTCCAAGACAGGACTGCCAAGACCAGTCATAGGAGGCTTCCCTGTTCCCACTCTACACTAGTCAGCGCGTATGAGTTTACAAATCTCTGACGTTATTATATCATTTTAAATTTACCAATTTTATTTTTCATGACAGAATTTACCAATTTTATAAAGAATTAAAAATGATTTTATTAAAATGTATTAATAACATATTTTGATATGATTTTTAATTTCTAGCTAGTATAATTTCCAGTAATTTTTATGGAGTTTGATTTCTATATACTGTTACACAATAATATTTATACAATCAATATAAAAATTTATTCAAAAATCACGGTGGATATAATTTTTAAGATGGTCCACACAGAGATGTTTGTAAGAGAAATGTTATCAGTATGGATATTAATTAGAAAGTACTAAAAACTGTTCTAGAGCAACTCCCGGATAGAAGAAACAGAGATATATATAAATATAATTTGTCTTCATAATGTTGACAGGAAAACTGTTATCTATTGGTACGTACACACAGCCAAAATGTTGGGAAGCACGATACATTACGGAGGTATTGTACTATTGATATAGCAAAACCTTGTTATGGCTAGTATTGCCGAATTGCTGAAATAATTTCAGCAATGCCTTCAAATTTTCTTCTTTCTTTGAGAAGCATCTTAGCTAAATCAAGTGCCCGCCGTTCACAACTTGCCCGTTTAGCTGCATCAGCAATGGATTCGAAATCCTCAACATGTGCCACACCAACAATTCTCCTGCCAATCAAATAATTATGATGCAAGTGTTAGCCATTCCACCCAAATTAAGGATTTTCATGTTCTTTTGTGAAGATGGTAACACTAATCAGCTCTAGAAATTTTAACTCATTTTGCTCAATTTTGGCCTATGTTTGGATAAAAAGTTTGAAAAGTACTTTTATGAATTTCAATGCACAATTTTGAATTCTAATACACAAGATGGAGAAGGAAAATTTGTTTTGCTTTGGGAAAAAAAAAATACTTTTGAACTCTCTCAACCGGAATCCTTAACATATATTCCCTCTAACCCTAATTATAATATCATTTTCAGAAATTTGTTTATCTTATTTAGACCATTTTTTAATTTTTAGATGCATTAATTATTTCTTTCCTTACATATTTTAACTTAATTATTTTCTTTCCAAACATTAATGAGAAGTAATTAAATGGATAGAGATATAAAAAATGCTAATTTTGAATAATAGTACAATTAATTGCCAGATTTAATGCAATTAACTACTTTTTTTAAAGGACGTGAATTAGTTGAAAAAATCTTATAATTAGGAAAGGAGGAAGTACTAAAGACCATAAAACAAAGCTAGTCTGGACTTTACATCGGGTGTGTTAAGCATTATAATGTTGACCATATAGCCTAGTGAGAGTAACATCAGAACATAAGATGCACAATGGTCCAATGAATAATTAATGATGGATATCTTCCACCCCGAAGAAATAATATGGGTTAAGGAGAGAATATGGCTCTAAGGTAGGGGCAGCCTCAACCAAACAGTTACCTGAGACGACTCTTGACATGTACCGCACAGGCATTCTAACATTGTCATGCAAAAAAAGCTTGTTTTAAAAATAATTTTACGAGAAAAAAAAAATCAATCAAACATTTAAAGGGCAAAAGATTAGAGGTACTCATAATACGACTAAACATGGATGTGTGATCAAATAGAATTAAATCTACAGGCACCACTGCCCCTATATATATTTGTACATATACAGATAAATTGCACTAATAATCCATGTCAAATATCCAATTAGTTCCTACTGAAAAATCATGTACCATACTTTATATGAAACCTTCTGACATTAGTCATAAAAAAAGATCAGCAAAACTTTTTTTGAAGGAAAATAATGTCCAAATATATATACTTGTATACCAATTATTTGAAAAGAAGTGTGCAACTGAGATATTGAAATGGAACCGAGCGATGAAAACACAGAAGATACAAATACAAGGTCTAAATATGAAAAATAACACAAATATACAAATCAACAAAATTCTATAGTCATTTACTAATATTATAATAATGAATAGTTAGAAAAAAATGAAAAACAATATGTAAATTTAATGCTTAAAAACTCTTGCTTAAAGATTTTGTTTATTGCTAAACAAACTGACAATAGAAATGTAAGAGACAAACTACCCCCACAATCTTAAGCTATCAGCTGGTGAAAATTCATCAATGGTTTTATATATAACATCCCTTCTCAAGCAAGAGCCTTTCTGTGTGAAGAATGAATAATGCATATGCTCAATTTTAAATAGTACTGAAATTCAATTTTTTTATTAAAATGATGGATGCAGCTTCAATTGAAGTGAACTTCTAACGAATTTGGTCAGAAAGAGTAAACCATATCAATGCTTAAACAGCAACTGAGCCTTTTTCACTAAATGGGGTCGACTACATAGATCAAAAGAATGACTATCTCAGGAAATTTTCAGTATGGTACAAGGCTATACCATATGAATGACCATCTCAAAAGTTGAAGTTATTAATTATAAGATCAAGAATGGTTATAGAGCTAACATAAACAAGAAATCCCAGGAATCATGAATGCACAAATTATATAGCATTCTAGTAAAAATGATTATCTGCAATCTCACATAGTTTTTGTTACAAGGGGGAAAAAATATTAGAGAAAAAGTCTCACCTTATCATTTTAGCAGCACCAAATCCCAGACTGTCGTGAAACAAATCTGTCATGTATTTGTTCTGTACAAGCAGTTGAACCTCAGGATTGTTATAGATTGCTGGAAGATATGCTTCACCAGCACCATCTTTGTGCTCATCCCAAAGTGAAGTGAATTTTTTATAGAAAAGATTCCAACTGTCTTCAATCGTCTTAAGAATCCACTCCTTATAGGACTGCATAATGTAGAGTTTTAGATAAGGAATAACACTTTTTTCCTCTACAATCAATTGTCTTCAGCAATTATTTAGGATTACAGTTTAAATGCCAAATCTCATTATTTCATGCATCCTGCAATGCAATGCAGTAACTCAAATGAAAGGAAAAGACCAGTCATTGGCACCACATAGACAAAACAAGAGAACAATACAAGGTAATTCAAAACTACAAATAAGCAAAGACACCAAAAATTATAAACATAATGCCATGATATCTCTAAGGATATGTAGGACCACTTAATGAAAATTGGCCTCTGCCATGAAACCAAACTACCAAAGTGAAATAAAAATTATAATATTAAAAAAAAAGCAAGAGAGTTTAAGTTGTAGTTAGATTATGGAGAATAACAAGAAATGTGACTAAATAACAACTATAGTATGCAAAGAAGAGGACAAATAAGGACCACAGAAGACATGGAAAAAGGGGACCTACTTTTCGATCATTTGCTTGATCAGCATGCCCATCTTGAGCAAAGAAAGCCAAAATCAAGTTTCCCAAGAATGCTCCAATATCAAAACCCATTGGTCCATAAAATGCAAATTCTGGATCAATAACTTGAGTTGATTCACGAGTAACCATCACAGAACCAGTGTGTAGATCTCCATGTATTAGTGCCTGGGCCCTCTCAATGAACCTACAGGAACATAAATTCCTATAAAGAAAAAATCTAACCACAAAACTACAGCATATAATGGGTAAAAAAAATGTGAGTCACAATACTTGGATTTCAGCTCAGCAACTTCAAGCTTCAGCAGATTGTCTTCCCGAACAGCCTCAGCATCACGATCAAGATAGGGGGAAGTCCAACGATTATATTGTGAAACTTTATAAGGGTCAGAGAAAACGACCTGCTCGGTGAGCCTGCATAACTCCACATTCCCACAAAATTCGGCAACTGCATGAAGCCAATATGAATTCAATTCAATCCAAAGGTAACCCCAGTAGACAATTAAATGTGTAAAAACTTCCTTATAGTCACAACAAGAAAATATCAGTCAGAGCTAATTTACATAAACTTCACAATGATACACTTACAAAATGAAGGTTAACTTATTCACTTGGTCCCTATACTTATCCTCATTTTAAGTTTTAGTCTCCACATGAAAAAAGTGTGAGTTTTAGTTCCTACATGTATATAAAATTTTAGTTTTTAACCTTATCGCTAACACCAGAGAAAACATTTTAGTAGTTTAAAACCGCTACAAAGACTCTCTGCCAATGATAAACCGTCACAAAAAATTGTATAGAGACTAAAACTAATAGTTTTCTTGCACAGGAACTAAACCTTAAATTGGGAACAACTATAGAGACCAAAGTGAATGGTTTAACCTAAAATGAACTAAGAGAGACAAAACGAATCAAACTTCTAGCATATATACATCCTAACATGTTTAGAAGTTCCTCATCTAATTAACTTGTCTATAAAGTGACAAGGGTAAGGTTATACCGTCCCGTTTATGGTCAGCAGTGGAACGGAAAAGCAGAGAAGTGAAGAAGAGTGTCTTCGCCATGAAATCAGCCATGTGTTCAGCCAAAAGAGGGTACTCAATCCCAGCAATCAACCCTTTTCTGAGGATTATATGTGGGGGCTCCAAGTAACGCATGCCGATCAAAGACATGGTACGGTCAAAGTGATACACTTCAGGAACATGTTCGGGGCTTAAACGACCCTCTTCTTTCAGTGCCAGCGACTCAAAATACGCTCTCTCCTTCGTCATAGGCCACGATTCTCCTATGCAACGAACGTACGGCAGAGCCTATATAAGAAAGAAATGAAATTGGCGATTGCCCGTGATTTTGTGGAACATAAAAAAAAAAAAAGTGCTTTTTTGGGTTTTGGCTGAATCGTGAAAGTGTTTGTTTGTTACCTGTTTGATGACAAAAGATCCTGCGGGGTCGGAAACAATGAAGACGAAGTTAAGGTTGCCATCTCCGACCTCTTTGACTGATAAGTCGTCGAAGTTGTCGGCGAGTTTGGAGGAGAGGGCGGGGACGGACTTTATGTATTCGATGAGGGACGTGTCGTCGAGTGGTCGGAAATCCGAGAAAGACATGGTGGCCGGCGACGGTGGAGAGGAGGGAGCCGAGTGGAGCAATGGTACTCTACTCTACCAAGTCCCAAATGGATGGAATCTTTAGTGCGTTTTTCTATTCCATTTGGAGCAGAGACGCTAACAAATTCGTGGATTTTTTAACAGGAATTTGATTCTTCATGTCTAGTGTCATTTTATTTTTAGTTTTTTGAGAAAGCTAACAGATTAAAATTATTGATGAGAAAATTAAATATTGGAATAATTATTTTTAGTAATGATCGGAATACTTCAATTTTATTTTCTTTGAAATAATTAAGTAATTTCAAAGAGTCAAATAAAGAGAAAGGTGATGAGTGATCGAAAGACTTTTTGTTTTGAAAAAGGAAAATAATGGTAGTGCAATGAATCTGGAAATACTTTTTTTTTCTCTAAAAGGAAACAGAATTTTGATTAAGTTTGGGGTACTTAAGGAATGGACCACGTTAATTTTAGGAGAATCCTAACATTTTGAAATATATGAGTATGAAGAAACTAATTTTCTTTAATTTAAAATACATTATAGTTCTAATTCATTAAAAAGGTAGAATAGACATATATTATTCGTGTAGCTAAAAATTTCATAAAGGAATTTTTTCTATTAATAAGTAAAAATTATGCTATAAGGTTTCTTGTAAAAAGTTAGAATATTTTACTTTACATTTTTTTACAGCAATATTATACTTTACATTGAATAGTATTTATAAAAAAGAATATTATTATAGCTGTCAAAAAATAATATTATAAAAAGTACTACATGATTACTTTATATTTAAAATAATAACATGCTAATTATTAACTTGTATAGGGTTAAATATATATATTTTTATACCTGAAAATATTATAATTTTTTATTCTTTAGAAAAATATTTTTTTGTTTTAGCAAAAACACATGTTTTTAGTTTTTGGTGAGAAACCAAACTTACGCCACTTCGACAAATATAAAAAAATAAAAAGTGAGGAATTTTTTTTTACATGGAATCAAACTAAAGTTTATGATATTTTTAGAAACTAAAAACTTATAAATTTTCACGGATTATTTAAAATAGTAAATAAGAAAGAATAAAGGTATTTTCGTGAGATTCACTAAAATAATTCCACTAATACGTAGAGGGAAAACTTTCCACTTTTATTTTATTTTTTTCACCCTTTTTTCCATAACGTTTTTCTTCTACTTCTATCTTCTTCTTCTTCTTCTTTTTGGACCTTTTTTCCTTTAATTCTTGCCTCTTTATTTTATTCTCAATGCAAATATATCAAGTAATTTAGGCCTTAGGGGCGTCAGCTCGATCATTCTTCATCAAATTTATTTAAGGCCAGCTAGGATCTTGAAAGAAATTACATGATAAAGCATGCTTCATGGTTGCTATAATGCTATCCAATTACTGTACCAACTTTAAAGAGTCGTATTCCACTACACAGTACATATCTTATTTCTTTCCATTTTTATAATCATAAATTAGATACATGGATCCAAGGTAGAAACTATACACTTCAAAAAGTCAGCAAAATGAATACATAAATTACACGTGTCTTTACTAAATTAAAAAAAATTACACATATTTTTTTAAAATCTACATAATATTTAACGAGATTATACAGTTTTCATTTTATTTTTATAATTTACACAAACCTCCTAAATATCATCTAAATATTTGACAATAACATATTATTTTTATTGACAAATGTGCTTAAATATATTTTTTATTCTTATAAATATAAAAATCGATATATGTCACTAAAAAAATTATCTATTTTTCATACTCGTAAAATTTAAATTTGTCATTTTTTACTTAAAGTTAAGTTCATGTACATTTGAATCTAAATGTATATTAAATTTTTTAACTTTTTACATCGCTTTTTAAATTCTTTTAATCAAAAATTGTAAATAGATATAATTTGTTATGGTCAAATATTTAAACATTATTTAAGATATTTGTGTAGGTTTTAAAAATAAAATAAAAAATTTATGTAATTCTTTTAGACCTTGGAAGAAGCATATATAATTTTCTTAAATTTAAGGATATATATATATATTTAAAAGGAAAAACATATATAATTTTTTTTTAAACATCCGGAGGAAGCATGTGTAATTTATAAATAAAAAAAACTATACACTTCAAAATAATGAACTTAAGAAAGAAGACTTTAACATAGGAGCGCTAACATGAGAAACGAATACTTCTGAAATTTAGGAACTAAACTAAGATTTACTCTAAACAAGCTAAGTTGTGTTTTGATTAATGTTAAATAATCTAAAATATAAACTTTTAATGTAATTTTAAACAATATTCATATATTTAGTCTAAAAAATATTGAATTAATTTTAGGCCCAAAACTAATTTTAAATTAAAATAACTTAGCATAATTTTTATATCAGATGAAACATTTTATATTTAGTTTTACTGTTAAATTGTTTTAAAATAAAACATTCTAATATAAATTACTTTATTTTAAAATGAATTTTATATTAACCGAAACACAAACGAACAAGTTTGTCGCGTTGGAAAGTGGTGTGAGCACCAAAAACAAAAATGGCCTCTGAACAAGTGAAGATGGAGATGCTCTATAATTAAATTAGGAATCATCATGTCTAATCCTTCACTGCTCTCAAGTGCGCGTGGATATCGTTCATGCCATGCGCTGTTCCAATCCATGCATGGTATCATTTCACCATCCCATTTCCACCAAGTAAATGCGTTGTTCCGATCCATGTAACTTCCGCAATCGTCTACTTCGAAATTTCCCGAAAATTACTTGCAACGGAAACTCATCCCATTTCAAAGGTTGCAAATTCCCAATTAAGGAATTGACTTCGAAGTGATTATGGTATGTTCAGTTAAACGCCACCTATGAGGACACAGAATAACAGAACAAGAGGACAATATAATAAAGTTTCAGAGGTTCATTTTCGAGGACTTTGAGGTTTCTAATATAAATAATTATTATATCGAGATCCTCAGTCCACATGTATTTTTCTTTACAATTTGATCACGGGGTTCGATCCCGATTAAAAATTAAATACATAAATAATTATTATATTATAGATTCAAGTTTCAAAATACGTAACTAAATATCTTTTAAATATGTCTTATTCTAATACTTCTTAAAGTCATATATAAGTAAAAAGTTATTTTGATTCTTAGATTTAAATATAATCAAATCTAAATCATTTTATTTATATTTAATGATATTATTTCTAAAATATTCTTTATTTAATTGTAACTTTATTTTTAATAAATTTATTTTATTCCTGATATAAAATTCTAATGAAAGATATTTTAAAAATAATTTTTTTTATTTGAGATTATTAAAATTAAATTATTTCAACTAATTTTATTTAATATGAGTAAAAATAGTTACTTTTTGTTTATAAATGAGTCCAGAGGGAATATATCTTATGAAATTTTATATTAAAGTGGTTATTCAAAAAAAATTAATTAATACTTAAATTTACTTAACCAATTTATAAAAAAATACCAACGAACATTCAATATAATAAAATATTTTTGAATCATCATTGAAACAATATTGCATTAATTAATTTTTAAACTCTTTAAGTTTAATAATTTTTAATATATTTTTATATTCCAATATATATATTTTATTATAATAATAAAATAATAATAATTTTTTCTTTGATAATTTTATATGTATATTTATAACAGTTATGAGGTGTGGTGGTGATCTTTCCCTCTTATTTGGTAGTTATGAAGACGTACACACTGTGTGAGAGGCGCGTCGCGAGTCCATCCCCGAAGCATTATATGTAAAGAGTTGCGAGTTGCACCAAAGGCAGAGGATGTAGTGTAGTTGAGGGATGGGGATGCAGCAGAGGTTGTTGGCGACCGTGGGAATAATTACTCTCTCCATTTTGTTGGGAATTCGAAACACTCTTGTTGTTGTTGCAGTTGCTGAGAGCTTTGACCACCCAAATCAACAACATGATTTGTGTGAAGAGCTCATTATCCCCTCCGGTTACCCCTGCTCCCAATATACGGTACTCTTACCATTCTTCATTCACTCCTTAATCCAACTCATAACCAAACTTATTCTGTCTTTCCATCAGCTTCACGTAACAAAAAATTAAGCCCACAGCTATGTTGTTTAATTTTGCAAGAATTGATCACGTGGATCACTCATCACTCCCCTCTTTAAAATTATTTAATTAATACCTTTGACTGAAATCAAGAAAAAAGTTTCCGTACTCATAAGCGCACTCCATCTCCATTTTTAAATCAATATTATTTCGTATTTTTCTGTATCGTAGCGTACGTTCAGTTTCTGTTCAGAATCTGAGAATTGAATAAAAAATTATTCCTTTGTTTGCTTTAGCTAGCTAATGGATAATTGCATGGCTAAGAAAGTGTTGGCTTCTTTGTTTTGTTTTGTTACGTTTCAGGTTCAAACGAAGGATGGTTTCCTGCTAGGTCTTCAGCGCGTCTCTTCTTCTTCTCTTGGGCTTGGGTACGATGGAGAACGAGGCCCTCCGGTTCTGCTTCTGCATGGCTTATTCATGGTCACCTCCTCATTTTACTCTTCCTAACCATGCCTATGCAATAAATAAAGTTAAACAATGCAATTTGTTGCGTGCGTCAATCACATACATGAATGATACATCCAACTTTTTTAATTTGTTTTCAATTTTCCCATTCCATTTCCTATCTTAATTCAACTGGCTTTGGCTTAGGGATTTCACGGTCTATTATTATTATAAGTTATTTCCACTTTTTTTTTATATATACTTATTTTACTGCTGAAGATCCAAATGGCACGGTGGTTATATCTTATATTTGATTGTAGCGAGTTTCCAAATGTTGTTGTAACTACATTCCATTGTCATATTTGCAGTTTTTGTGCTACACGTGTTTGGGTTAGTGTTCAAAATTTTGTATCAAATTTTAACCTTTTTTAGGGGGAGCAGACTGCTTTAACTCTCTTGTTAGTGTGAAAAACCTTTCCAAGTTTTAAACCGTTTGAATGAATCTCAACACTGATTTGTTAATTCCATTTGATACAATCAGGCAGGTGATCATGCATGGTTTATAAATACTCCAGATCAATCACTTGGCTTTATACTTGCGGATCATGGTTTTGATGTTTGGGTAGGAAATGTGCGTGGAACACGCTGGAGCCACTGGGTAGCTTGCTTTCTCCTTCACGTTATAAAATTTATGGAAGAGTAACTGTACTGATTTATCGTAAATGCTAGAAACACATTATCAGTCACATACTCTATTATATTATTATATTATTGATTGAAATTTATTAAAAATAAAAAAATTGAATCTTATGTCTTATTTAATAATTCTCCCCTTTAATTTTATAATTTTAAATAACAAGAAATAATGTGGAATAACTATGTTGATAGTACTCTTCTTGTATTTAAAAATGAACACTTTTCACCCCATTTATCACATATACCAATTTGTTTCTTTTCACTTATTTATTTTCTCTCTTTTTTTTTAATGTACAATGAAAATATTAAGAATTAAACCTAAATTTTGATACATAATTACATATTACCCAAACCCAGTACTAGGCTGACTTTAGTGAACTATTTATTTCATTTTATTTCCTCTTTATCATGATCTTTTGAGAAATTATTACATGATATATAACTATTATAGTCTCAGACAATCTCTATATATGTAACACATAATTTAGTTTTATTAAAAAATTTCATAAATTAAAAAAATTAATGATGTGTGATTATCAAGTATTATGATCACATGGTGATTTTGGACATAATTTTCTTTCTACTCGTATACCCAAAAATAAGGGAAAAAATCATTAGATAGTTTTTATATGCAATAATCATTAGATAATTCCAGATTATTACATACCAATGATTTTAATTAATTTTTACATTGTAATCGAGTTTTTAATTGACCAGAAAGAATTAATAACAATAGTATGTGTAATGTGGATATTGATTGGTTGAGACTATAGTAATTCCAAACCAATAATTTCTCTAAAAATGGGGTCTACTATTATTAACATTTTCTTCTGTGGAGTATAAGTGTTTGTTTATGAAGTAAAAAAAAAAAAACTATTTTAGTTTTTAATATATTAATGTCTTTTATGCTATGAAGCTGCCGCTGCCTTTTCTTTTTAAATGTAAAACATGGGGTAAATATTAAGTTTAGCGGGAAGACTCTATTCTTTTCTCTATAGAGTCACTAAGAATGTGTTATAAACAGAAATTTTAGCATTGAAAGTTCAGAACTGAAATTTAGCTATGAAATCAATAATTGTACTGAAAATTGTTATTTTATTAGTGTCTTTCTAGGCGGTTAGGGTTCGAATTTTTTCACCGTGAATATGTGAATTGCCTAACTAATTTGAACGTGGGACCCTTTGTAGCCTTTTTGGTATTGGAGTTGGCAGGACTTAGCCATGTATAATCTTGCAGAAATGATCAATTACATTAATTCAGTAACAAACGCAAAGGTATTTGTACTCGGGCATTCACAGGTATTTATGATTCTTGAAACCATCGTTTTTTCACCTGCTCTTTGGTGGTTGCTAGCATATACATTTTATATATTTCCCATTCTTTGTAGGGTAAAATGTCTTTCGCTGCCTTCACTCAACCGGAGATAGCAGAAAAGGTTGAACAACTGAACCACCAAAGGTTTGATATTTCAGTTTTCCTTCTCTATTTTTTTTTTCACCTTTTCTTTTGCATAATGTTCTTCAATGTATTTCTAGCTTTCCTATTTTTCAGAATTGAAAAATTAAGCATATCTTCCCTTTCCCTCCAAACCCCTCCACCCTAACTCATACTACAAGTGAAATTCATCATTAATTCGCAACTAACTAATGCAATGGGGATAACAAAGATTGGTTGGAAGGCAACAGGGGAAGGTGACGCCATTATTCTATAGCTTAGGGCGTCATTAACTTTTCTGGCTTTAATAACAATTCTTTCTTTCCACCAAACAAATATTACAGGATACAAAAAGATAAATTTTATCTTGAAAATTGAAACTTCCCAGCTTAAGAATTTACAACAATCACAACCAGCCTAAACATGTAATCAGTTCTTTGAGGCTGATTGGAAGATAAAAACTGCTGTCAAGACAACCACCAGTGCTGTTACTGCAAGGGCAACTGTAGGCAGTGGAGTTGGAACTCCGAAGTTCTGCAAATCAAAGTACAGGAATACTGTTATTCTTTTGCAAATGATAACTATCATTAGGATTGGTGAAAGGGGACAAAGTAAACTCCATAAAACCAAGTATCAGCTAAGGATTCAGTGTGTTGCACTTGCATTCACTTAGAAAAGCTTGAAACACTTCTACTTAGTTTAGATGCATCAGAAACCTGTCTGAACCTATATGTTTGATTCTAAACTTAATAGTTTAAATTTTGAAAGATCAAGAACAAATACTCAGAGTCTCAGACCAGGTTATTTATCAATGATAATATTAAAGTACGGGTGAGAAAGATTGACATATTAGGTAGAATATCAAATTAAACTTTCGATAGGTGGAGAGGTTATAAAATGGGAGGCCAAACCCAATACATAATTTAATGAAAATGATAATTCTTCTCCTGGCTCAAAAGATGGCAAGATGGAAACAAATGTTTTCCATCTAAATCATGCCTGAAGTAACTCAGTAATTATTATGTCATATACTTGGTAAAATTAGAACGAAGCCTGTACGATAGCACACCCCAATATTCAACAGGCTCCTCTTAGGACTTGGTTAACCCAAGGCACAAGGAAGAAAAGGAGTGACGAGTGCGCAGAAAGAGCAGCACGATAAACCTCAAGATACCAACAAGCAGGATCCTCTTCAGAACTTGGTAATTAACCCCAAGGCAAAAGGAAGAGAAGAGAGGGAGTGAAGAGTGTGCAGAAGGAGCAACTGAAATAATGGTAAAAAACGCTTATAATGGTTCAATGATTTGAACTATAGGCCCGAATCTTCTTATGCAGACAAGTCCATTTCCTTCTCTAGCTCTAATATGAGCAATGGTAAATGGATATGCAAAAATGCTTTATGAGTCTTTCATCTAGCTAATGTTCCCTTGGAAACACACAGAATTTTGAAATTCCCGACATTCACACGTACAATAGTATCATACCTCTAGGAGTCCCTTTCCAGTAGAAATTTCAACAGTGATCGCTACTGCAAAGCCAACCATGGCTAACCTGCCTAGCCACACATCCAGACCATTCCCTTGTTGGGTACTTTGCTCACATCTTATTGAAACAGGCATTGCTTTGCATGCAGCTTTCCTTCCATGATTTCTTTGAATCACTACAGACAAGTAAAAAATAGCTTAGCTTATTAATTGGGATCCTATTTCAACATTACTTTAGTTCCACCCTGCCCCCAAACCCATAAATGGAAAAGGCTTCATAAACATGATAGACGAATAAAACCACAAGTCTCAAGTCTCAGACTTGAAATACTCAAATAGCGTGTTTGGATTCACGAATCACATCGAAATACCGGTGAACATGATTTTATATAAATATTTACACATTTAATTTCACGTTAAGGAATTGATTATGAGTGGAATCAAATTTAATTGTTGAATAATTTTTTTTATAGAGCTTTACTAATGACATACTTTCAGAATGAAAATATTCAAACCTAGATCACATCAATTCGTTTCAAAATCTATTTTAAAAACACTCACTCAAACACACACAAAATGTTTGTCCTTAGAATTATTTCAAGAACTAACCAGAAGATAATGGTAAAAGAAAAAAGGGGAAAAAAGAAAGTGACACTCCATAAAGAATGCGGAGATATTGCAAATTCATAACGTCACAAAAAATAGGCAGCAATATAAGAAGCTTTAACTCACAAGATAGAAAGTATTTTTCTTTTCCTTATATAGAAAATACCAGATTTTTGCAGTAGAATGAAACGAAACTGTAAATCATCTGTTTATTGAAGATATTGACAGACGGGCTAGCATTTATAATTGTGGCTAAAATTAAGTCTAGGATCCAAGAGAAGTGCTAAGTACTATTAAAAAGGGAAGTAGTGGCCTATAGTAATGATCCTGCCGCAAAATTTATGAACATATGTTCATTCAATTTGAAGCACAAAAGACATAATATGAAATTCTAAGACGTTAGCATACTCTGCAAAGAATTCTAGTTCCCGAGTTCTACTACAATTCGATTTCCAACTATGAGATGGAAAAAAAAAGTTCTTTTGGTTAGAATAACATGTCAGAAATTGTTTTAGGAAGAACACAAGATTGCTAAGTTAGCAGAGAATTAAATTTTGAAGTGAAGGGTAGAAATTGTTGAGAATGGAATGCAGTGTTCAGTGCAAATTTCACCTTCTAAAGTGATAAAATATGATAAGGAGTAAGCACAGGAACTGGAGTTCTTACAGAGTGGGGAACCAGCGATGAATGATGGTCGAGTTGCAACAAAATTCCGATGAGGAAAGTGAGCGGTGGGAGAGCATTTTGGTGGAGTTAAAAGACGAGCATCTGCGACACACTTCAACTGAGAGTTAGAAATTGAACTGAGACAGTTTCTTTCTGTTTGCAACAAAAGAGTTAACAGAAAGGGAGGGAGAGAGGTTACCACGAGACGAGAAGAGATTGAAAGAGAAGCAGAGGGCCTTTACCCCCGTTAAGGGGTTACCATTTGGAGATAAGTTGTGCCACTTGGCACAACTTTTCAGTTAGAAGTAGTAACACGTGTTATTATTTTTAACTTTTTTTTATTGAAAATAATAAAAATTGATTATTAAAAATTTGGTCGTTGGTTTAAGTTTTTATTTTAGTCTCTAATAATTTTTACAATAGAATATTATGATTTATTGTGTAATTAAATTTGTAATTACAATATTATGTCGAAAAAAGTATTAGAGATTAAAATAAAGATCAAAATTAGCGACAAAATTTTAATGATTAATTTTTATTTTTTTCAAAAAAATTAAGAATATTACCACGTGGCACAACTTTTGACTATAAATGGTATTTTTTTTTCCTTACCCTCGTTTGATAAATAAAAAAAAAAAAAACCGAAGCAGAGGCTTGAACAAGTGCCATAACTCAAGTCTCAAGTTCTATTGTTTATCTCTTGCTTTTGAGCAATCGCGTAGCGTCACACGTCAGTGGCTCATAGCCTCATACTGGTTTACCTATGACCATGACCATTCATATATCACACTCCTTAACTTCCACGCCGCCTCTTAAATGATTTTTTTTTCCTGGTTAAATGATTTTTTTTCACTGCATTATAATAAGTTCAATAATCAGAGATCCAATATTTAAGTTTAGTTTTTTATATATTATTATTTTGATTCTTATTATAAGGTTGAATTAATTAATTTAACAAGATTAAAAATTTAGTTAATTTAACTGTAAACATTAAATTTATCTTAAATTATTTTTTTTCTAAAAATTATCCATGTGAATAAAACTAATAAATATTAATGGATTATATTTTTTAACTATCCCACAGTTATATATTGTTAATCATGGTAAATTTTTATAATAATTAATAGTAATGACTTCATAGTCAATATTTCTCACCAAACGTGAGAATGAATTGATGTATATAATTCCTAATAGAATTTAAAGAATTGATATAGTGATGTACATGTAAAAAATAATATATTATATTTTTAATAAAACAACTTGTATTTGATTTGTATTAAAGAATTAATTTTTTTAACGGCAAAAGTGATATAAACTATATTCAACGAAAAGCAGGATTTCTAACATTTAATAATACTAATAAGTAATAACTTAACATTTTTAACTATTATTAATATGAAAAACAATAATTATATTTTTAATATATCACTTAGCATAAAAATGAATTTATATGAGATATGTTAAATAAGAAGTAAAACTAATAAATTTCATATAACTTTTATGTTTTATCTACTAATAATAAAATATTATATAAGTATTTTAACTCTTGAGGTTGTCTAGAATGAAATAGGTTTGAAAAATCCAGTTTCTTCTTATTTATTTATTTAATGTGGTAGAAATTTTCAGCAGTTTAATAATATCTAATGGTACGATTGAGTGGAGGGGAGGGGAGGGAAGAAAAATAAAATAAAAAAAGAAAAATTTAAATTGTAAAGAAAAATGAAAGAAAGAGAAATATTTATTTTTATAAGTTAATTTTTTATATTTTTTCTTCCATAGAATAAAGTGTTTTATTAATTATTGTTTTTTTCTTTTTTTTTCGTTTTATCCATTTTCTCTCCCAGCTAACAAACCGACCATAAAAATTCATCTCATCTCTAAAAAAATTCTGACAAATTTACACCATTAACTTGACTTAGAAGACAAGTGATTAGAGAGACTTGTGTTTCAACTAAACACACCGTTATTGTTGGTTACTGTAGCTTGAGTCTTTCATGTTCCAGCATTTGCGTAACTCTAGACTTCCACTTGATGGCGTTTGCACAGTTGAAACCTCACCCTTCTTTGGCTCCTCTTCTTGCAGAACCACTCTCACGTTGCTCCGTCATAATGATAAAGCCAGAGATCCTACTTCTTTGTTTCAGCCTCAACAAAGTTCACGGCAACACTTTCAGGTTCATAGAATACCTATTTAAGCACTCTGGTCTGCTAGTATATGAATTTGGATATTTGCTGTTGGTTTGCTAAATGTGGGTGGGTTAAGGCCTTATCTAAAGGGTGCCTCACTTTTCCATGAAAGATTGCATATAATTGATTGAACATTTGAATCCAAACAGTTCTTATTTGGAATTAGCTTTTTTTCTGTTACGATATTTTTCATGGAGGCAACTATATACTTTTTCACTGTAATGTTTAATGGATTGAGTATTTCTTTCAAAGATTAATAAACTGGGTGGTTGAGTGAGCTTTAGTAAGAAACTAAAAATGTAAAATCAAACGATTAATTTTGGTGATTTAGTCCGTTAACGCTAAAATCGTGAAAAAAGTGCGCATTAGCACTGTTACAAGTTTGCAAAATCTGCTTCTTATATGCCAATTCTCACACTGAACTGCACTTTGAAAATGGTTTAAGAATTTGACGCCAGAATCTGGAACTTGTGATCCCCTATCAATTTCATCTTACCTGATTTCACTACTGCACGTTTCACAATGGAGTATATGCATTTGGGAAATTGTCTCTAAATATACTCTATTTCAATAGTTATTATGACATTGCACTGTAGGGTCTTGCTATGGCATTGCTATTTCTAATAGGATATGCAGTCATCATATTTGAAGAATATCTAGGGATCAATAAAAGCGGAGTGGGACTGTTGATGGCTGTAAGCTTATGGGTGATACGGAGTATTTGGGTAAATGACTATCTTTTCTGTATTTTGACTTTTGAGATTATTGGTTAATTAATGATTAGTCAGAACTTTATGTATTCATGGTCTAGATTTTGAAATTTTTGGTTGGTGTATGTCTCAAATTGCATAGGGCACAGCATACAGCAACATGCACTTGATACATCTATTCCATATGCACATTTCTAAAGTACAATTGAAAAATACATACCTTTTTCTCTTTCTTGGGGGTTGTTTCTTTAATCTTTGTAAAAGATAAGTAGACTCTAACAAGGATTATTAGAACAAGGACAATTTCTAGGTATCCAGTGCCATCGTGTTCAAATTTATGACCTTTCCATGTGCCCAGTCTTTATGTTGAAGTCCATTTTCAAGAGTTCCCCCCCTCTTACAGAATTTTTTTATGGGCCCTACTAATGAGTGTCTTAAAGGATCTGATTAATAAATCAATAAGTAGGAAGTTTTTATAGGAAATCATGGTGGGAGTACTATGAAAATCTTGTTGGGTTGTATTGGTAACACCTTTTTATAAAAACATCCACTTTTGGATTACTTGACTTTGTTAGCATTCTCCTATTTTTATTTATGAAGATAGAGATTTAGGATAAGGTGGTGTGGAATGGGGCAACCTCCCCTCCCTAGAATTTTTATGTACCTGTGCTTGGAATCTTTCACTTAAGAGCCGTGCATGTACCTTTTGATGCATACACTAATCTCTGAAAGAATGTTAACACTTGATAGGATTTCTTGACCTAAGGAATCTAAGTTAATTTGACTCAAACTAGATGATAGTTTAGCTTGAAGATTGTGTATTCTTATTTGTGGACTAAACGCTTTTAACAACTGATAGCTACCTGCCTGCCACTGAACAGAATATGTTGTTTTTTAAGAAATGTAATTTTCTACCATTGATATGCTGTCAAATAGGTTGCTCCTGACCCCAGTAGTTACTATTGCCGGTCTCCCTTGTATCAGTATCCCAATAAAATTTCTTAATAAATGATAATAGTTCACGTACTGACCTGTTCTGTTAGCTACAGATTCATAACAATGTGTGTGTTTGGTTTGACGTTAGAAAATTGATTCTAGGTCTAGAATTGACTTTGAGCTGAAACAACTTTGACTAGCTTTTGCATTGGATCAGACAATTTATATAGTTTTACTCTTAACTTGATTCTATAATGAAAACATCCAAACATAAATAGCATCACTTCCAAATCAATTTTGCAAAATCAGTGTTGTTTGGTTTGGCATTGGAGAATTGATTCTAAGTCTTAAATTGATTATGGATACATTTCCACATGTTTGGTTTCACGTTGAAGAATAATTCAGAATTGATTTTGGGTTGAAGTAACTTTGAGTAACTTCTGCGTTGGATCCAAAAAATTTATATTGAATTTTACTCCTAACTTGATTTTATAATAAAGCATTCAAACATAAACCACATCACTTCAAAGTCAATTTTAACTAAAATCAATTTTGTCAACGCTCATCCAAACACGCACAATATTGGTTGGTGTCAATTATATCCCCAAAGCCTCTTCTCTATTGAAATTTGAAATGTCCATTCATTGCCCTGATTGTAAGTCTACATTTTGAAGTCAGTTTATCTCCTTCTTTCTTTGATTGGATTTTCCATTGCTGTTTGCTTTTATTATTTATGGATTTGTCTATAGGCTCCATCAACTGATATAGCTGTTTCAGAGCTAACACATGCATCTGCGGAAGTCAGTGAAATAGTGTTTTTCTTGCTTGGTGCAATGACCATTGTTGAGATAGTTGAAACTCATCGAGGATTTAAGCTGGTTACAGACAATATAACAACCCAAAACCCACGCCTTCTCCTATGGGTGGTAAGTGTTTTCACTGCTCTGTCACTGCATTGTTGACCATACTAAAAAAGCTACCTAGAAGATTCTTTGTGAATTAAGATGTCTTGGAAATTTGACTACATTAGTTGTTCAACATTACAGTCTATGGTCAAATTTGGATGAAACACACAATAGAAGGGGCTCAGATTCAAGAGCTCCTTCTTACAAAGGGGTCTAGTACTATTTATTTAGGCTGTGCATCGATGATAGCAAACTTTTCAAGAGCAAATTCTTCCTCTCCCCTACTCGAATTCTAAATTTTCTGTAGTTTGCATCACTATTTTTTGGTCTCTAATGGAAATTGACTAATTAATGCTTAATTTGCAGATTGGATTTATTACATTCTCTCTCAGTTCAGTTCTAGACAGCCTGGCATCCACCATTGTCATGATTTCTCTGTTGCGGAAATTAGTACCTCTGTCAGAGTATCAGAAGTATGGGTGTCTGTTGTTAACTTTCACTATAATGGTTTGCTTTTGAGTTGAAGTACTAAATATGACCATATTTTATTCAATACCACAATAATGATTGACTGGGGACAATCATGCACCATCTAAGGTTTCAATCATTAGACTTCTAAAGCTTCAGATCTCTGGTCCTTCCTGGAGAAACTTTAAGTGGCATTACTCTTGCTTTTTAAATTCTCTTACAAAATTTGAATGCTTATTTGATTTGTGGTCTTGATAAATTTTCCTCCAGAAATGAATTTTGATCATTTCAATTTTTCATTTCCTGCTAGTACCTATAATTGATAGGTGACTTGAAATGGTATTAGCCTTTTCATTTAAGTTTAAATCTGCACTTGTGATGGCTTTCTTGATGATTGTTGAGGGAATAAACATTCATTCGTGTATGTCAATCTTCTAAGTTTGCTGTTTCATTCTCCAACTATTTGGAGGTTTGTCTGGCTACATTTCATCATGTCATCAAGAAGTTGATTTGGATTCTATTTACAGGATATTGGGAGGTGTTGTTGTAATAGCAGCAAATGCTGGTGGTGCATGGAGTCCAATTGGTGCTGTTACCACTACTATGCTGTGGATACATGGCCATGTATCTGCAGTGCAAACAATGAAGGTAATCTGTTGGAAAATTCTTCCTGTTTCATACATCTGTTTGGATCATGTGAAAAGTTTGTGTGCAACTACATAATGAAGCACTAGTAGCATCCTGAGATATTCTTTGGATATAGTAATTAGAAATATAATAATAAGAAATGCTAGCTACACACTTTCTGACATGCTCTTTTCAACTCACTCTTTACTATTGGGTAAAATGTGGGTACTGCTCCCTTTCTAGTGGGCCATGCATAAATTTCACACAATAACAAAAGGTGTGTTGCTACTTGCCAGCAGTTCTCATACATAATATATGACCATAAATTACGATTTCCTCATTCACACAACTTGTGCTACTTATATTTGATTTCTTGAACACTTTGGTTCGACACAGTGCAACATGCAATTAACAAGTATCTGTAATTGCATTTTCTTTATTGACAGGGTTTGCTTGTACCTTCAGTCATTTCTCTAGTTGTTCCTCTGGTTCTGATGTCCTTGACTAGGTAGAGACTCTTCTTCCTACACTGCAAAAGTCAGCCGCAAAAGCTGAATTGAATAGTGAGATTTAGCTTAACACATTATGTTAGGAACTTGGCAATTTCTCTATTGAAGTATCCTAAAAAATGGAAAGATAAGAGGAAAGATTTGAAAATGTGATGAAAGTGTTATTACTGAATAGGAGGTACAATACTCCTACTGAGGACAATTTAGATGATGCTAGTTCATTACTTTTTCAGTGGAATTAATGGGAAGGAACAAAAGTCTCTGGATGTCTTTGCCTCTGAACAGATTGCTCCTCGAGGGCAGCTTGTTTTCTCAGTTAGTTTAGGAGCTTTGATTTTTGTCCCAGTGTTCAGGTCCCTCACAGGTTTACCTCCGTACCTCGGAATGCTGCTCGGACTTGGCATGCTTTGGATTCTCGTTGATGCTATCCATTATGGTGAATCTGAAAGGCAGAAGCTAAAAGTGCCACATGCTCTGTCAAGGATAGACACTCAAGGAGCACTATTTTTCTTGGGAATTCTATTATCCGTTAGCAGGTAGTGAGGAAATATATTTTAATTTTTATGCTGTGATAAGTTTTGGAAAATAACCATGTATTCATGCATTAAAAACAATAATAAAATACATCAAGTCATCGACAAAAGTGTCATTGTCCCTTTGAGTAGTAGGGCATTTGCTATGACTTAATAGGTCTGATATCCACAAAGTCTAACATTCTGGAAAGATGATATATTACCTGGTTTACCTTTTCCAATATTATGAGATGCATATATTGTTCTTTTGCATGAACTGTGATTACATATTCTTTTGCTGACATATCTTTAAATAACCTAGTTACTTATGTTAACCGGTTGTATTTGATCAATTTTAACCATCATGTTCGGCAGCCTGGAGGCAGCAGGGATTCTTCGGGAAATAGCAAATTACTTTGATGCACATGTCCCAAGATGTGAACTGATTGCAAGTGCTATTGGACTAATATCTGCATTAATAGACAATGTTCCATTGGTTGCTGCCACAATGGGAATGTATGATGTCTCTTCTTTCCCTCAAGATTCTGAGTTCTGGCAAATGATTGCATTATGTGCTAGTACTGGCGGATCCATATTAATTACTGGCTCAGCTGCTGGAGTTGCGTTCATGGGGATGGAAAAGGTGGACTTCTTTTGGTACTTACGGAAGGTACTTCCTACTGTACACTTAGACATATTGATGTGATAAAATGTTTGTGCATAGTTCATGAGAGAACTCGTTTATGTCCTTTTTGCAGGTTAGTGGCTTTGCCTTAGCAGGTTATGCTGCTGGTATTGCTGCCTATTTAGCGCTTCATAATCTCAACATCGTTCAACCAACACTAGCGGAGGTTCCTTTCCTTTCTGGCTCATAAATATAAAATTGAGACTTCATTCGAATCCATTTTCATGGTATCAAAAGCAGCATAGTTTGTAAAATAATGTATACAAGTAAACCAGTAGTGTAAGTTGTTAAAAGGTTAAGATTTTAGTGTGCAAAAATTTGGTAAGACGAGCTTAATCTCGACTAGTCTCAATTTTGTGTAAACTTGAATTGTTTAGATAAAAAAAATATCTTCCATACATACACCTATGTATAAATTAGTAAGTGGATCTGTGTAATTGCATAGGTTGCATTTATCTTTACGTTTGTATTAAAATATAGTATTTAGCTAAATCTATCTATATAATTTATGACTGTTTTATCTATATATTAAGGTTCAGGCAGGGTGAACCATGCAATAGGTGATGCATGGTGAATCACTTAAAATGGCCTGTTATAGACAATCATTTTAACCTGCTAGATACATTTCTGATCATTCATTAAAAATTTATTATATTTAATGGTCTATTCTAATGGTTCACCCTAGAATTCACCATATATTAAACAATGTACTCGTAAAAATAATGCATGTTATTGTGTTTCTCATTGATATTTTCTAGTAAAAGTATAGGAAACTGAAATTCACATTCTCCTAACCCAAAATGCTCCCGACCTTTTTGATCATGTCCAATAGGTTGATCTATTTTGGAAATTATAAATATAAAGAATTACTTACTAAGAGACTTAAAAAAGTCATCTAGAAAAGCCTATAAGTTGCCATTTAAACATTGGGAAAAACTTTATACACGCAAAAGACTAATACACCATTTTGGTACATTACATTTTTGAAAATATCCTCACTTTTATTACAGGCTTCACGCTTCAACCAATTGAGCTAATAGGCCAATTATGATAAACAATAATTAATTTTGATACATATAATACTAAATTTTTTAATGTATATTTAATACATATATAAGTTTACATAATAAATTTTGTAACAATTAATTTTGATCTAATAATTAAAGTATTTTTTTACATATAAAAATCATAATTTTTTAAATTAAAATCATAAGTTTAATAAAAATTTGCAGGTCTAATAAAAATTATATTTATATTTACAGGTTAAATTAAAAATTATATCTATATTTATAGTTTATTAAAGTTCATACAGATTCGTGAATCCGTAAGAAATTCGTAAGGTTCTTACATATTCATTATGGATTCACAAATCCGTAAGAACCTTACAGATTCACGAATCTGTATTTGTAATAACGTGAGGGTACTTTGGTCATTTAAAAAAGTTGGAATGGTATATTAGTCTTTTGCTAAGTGTATAAAGCTTTTTCCTTAAACATTTTGGTAGGCCTTGATCTATTTTGGAAATTATAAATATAAAGAATCACTTACTAAGAGACTAAAATTATAATTATGCATCATAAACACGTCATTGTGATTTTTGAAACAAAAGAGAAATAATAATTTGAAATATTGGTCGACTAAAAGTTATCGGACAATGTTTACTTGGATTACACATGGATATGACTATAGCGACAATAGATGGTCATTAATACAAGAGCCGCAAAGTGTTGGGTATGAACTCTTGACGAGAGTAGCAAGGGAGATAAGGATGGTCATTGCTCCAAAAGCCGCAAAGTATGTGATATGAGCTCTTGACAGGAGTGGTGAGATCATATTTTTTAAAGGAAAAACACTATGGTATGAAACCTATTGATAAGAATGAAAATAGATCATACTTCTTTGATAAGGATGAACGACCTGGTCCACATCATATTCATATCAAATCAAACTTCTTAAGAAAATAAATGAGACTAAGACTTTTATTAAAACTTATTTAATTAAAAAAAGTCATTCAAAGAGAATTACTTGATAAGAGACCAAAAAAAGTCTTGTAGGCCTAATAGTTCTATCTATTCTAAAAATTATAAATATAAAGAATCACTTAATAAGAGACTAAATATTATAATTAGGAAATTGCTATTTTATAAGGAAATGTTTTCATAAAACATGCACAAACATGTGTTGCAGAAACATATTTCATATATTTTTTAACCTTTTTAATCAATATTTACTTTTAAAGAACAATAGCCGTCCATATCATTGTTCGTTTCGTGTTTAGATAGCAATTTAACACTGTTGTTATAATTATGCATAATAAAGGAGACCTAATAGCAATTTAGCCTTCTTAGTAAGTGATTCTTTTAATCTTTAAAGTTTTATTCTCTTTATTTTCAAAAAAAAAAAAAAGGCGGATTAAACAAGCAAGAACTCACTAAACCAGACTATGAAATGCACAGCCAAATTGTTCTCTTTCTCGTCCCCTTAAAAACCGCTACACGTTTGATGATGATGCATCAAAACCGGGCACATCCGGCAACCATGCCCAAACCAAATTACACAAAAAATAATAATAATAATAGGAACAACCATTTCATCTTACACTTTAAGGAAAACGAACTCTTCCACAGCAGGAATTTCTCCAATCTTCTTCAAAGATTCCTTGCTAGGTTGTTCGTCCACTCCAATTGCCATAACAGCTTGCTTGCGTGGAGCAATCCTTCCTACACTCATGAAGCTAACATTCACGTTCTCCTCGCCCAAAACGCTTCCAACCTTTCCAATCATGCCTGGTTGATCTACCTGCCTACACAGTATGATGCTACCTTCCAAACTGACGTCAACATCAAAAGACCCAACCTTTGTCAGATGGGGGATATCATCTTTTACCCGACCCTCAACTTTAATCTCCCCAGAATCTGATATGGCACTAGCAAATCGGGATTCCACATTAGCAATCTGGACCTGAATGAATTCCAGTGGATTCTCAGGTGAACCATCAAGAATAACCCTCTCCTCAGTTATCCTGATCCCTCTTTGCTTAGCAGTGAAATCAGCATTGACCAAGTTCACAAAAACACTAGATATGGGCTCAATGAGACCCTTGGTTATCATGGCACGGAGAAGACGAGTGTCCAGATCATCAGGGGCCCTAGAGGTAGCATAAGTGACCCTTACTGTTTTTACACCGCTTCCTCCTGCTACCAGCTGGACAGCCAGCCTACCCAGTTTCTCGGCAAGATCAACGAATGGTTTTAATTCTGTCAACACCTGCACTCACAAAGGAAAGAAATAGATGTCAAACTTGGCCATACCTCACTTAAACCATGTTTAATTCATGAATCACATTATATTATGATATGCTCACTAAAGCAGAACACTACAAGGAACTCCAGAATTTCAAATTTGAAAAGACAGTCATGAAATAACACTAATTCTGTAATTTCCCTGTATTTCCAGTTGCTCTAATCAGAGTTATCAAACCAAATTTTGACATTACATTAAGCATTTAGTTTAAACAACCATTTGAGCAAATAATAGCTAAAGTTAATAATTAAAGAAAATAGGTACCGTCTTCAAAACATCAATTTCAATATCTGAGACAAGTTATACATTTAAATAAATAAATTCACAATGATATTGTCAAGGCAAACAGCTGTAGCATGAAGTTAGATATTCATCATGAAGTTGAGAACAGTATAGACAAGGGATAGTAACAATGGCAATTTCAACAAATAATGTTATTTATTACAAAAAGGAAGAGGATAAAGATGATTATTTTTTTCAAGTACCTCTGAGGGAACCATTGGTGCATTGACTGCAGTAGCAGCAAGCTCCCCTTTCAACGCCCCAACAACAGCTTCTGCTATTTCAATAGCCACACCTTCCTGGTCATCATATTTAAGAGTTTTAAAAACATTAGTGACGAGGTAATAAAAGGAAATGCTCATAATCATATCAAATGCTTTAAGTTACTTACTTGAGCTTCCATGGTACTGGCACCAAGATGAGGTGTTGCAGTAACAAGCTCGTGCAGAATCAACTTGCTGTCTTTGGGTGGTGGCTCCTCAGTGAAAACATCAAGAGCCGCCTGAAACAAAGAGATACATCACAATCATTTATCTCTTCAGTAAGCAGAGATCCAGTTTATTCACTTTTATATTAAAGTGATCAATTAGTGCTTCAAATTGGAAATGGCAAGAACCTGAGCTACAATTCCAGAATCCAGTGCCCTAACAAGCGCATCCTCATCAATGACCCCTCCACGAGCAACATTGACAATGCGAACTCCTTTCTTCATCTTCGCAAAAGTCTCATCGTTGAGCATCTTTGATGTAGCAGCTGTGAGAGGCATATGTAGAGAGATGAAATCCGCAGTGGCAATGGCTTCATCAAAGCTCACAAGCTCCACACCGATGGCCCTAGCTCGGTCAGCTGGAGCATACGGGTCATGCGCAATGACGGTCATACCAAGCCCCTTGGCACGGCGAGCAACTTCAGAACCAACCTTCCCAAATCCCAGCACCGCAAGTGTTTTCCCAACCAAGGAAACTCCAACATATTTACTCCTCTGCCATTTCCCTGATTAACAAGGGCACAAGTAAATCAAAACCAAGCAGCAGTAACTCAATTGACCAGAGAAACTAGAAACAGAATCCACAAGACCACAACACGAATACTAATAAAGCATTACAAGAAACACAGTATTAAAACAATAAACCATAACTTAATCTCTCTCTCTTTCTCACACACACAAAAAAACCAGTCACGCGAATATATATATTAGGAAAAGCAATTTCCTCGTTTATAAGACGGAATATTCAATAAAAATTTGGTTCCATATATTCAAGAGACGTTGCCCTTCAAGCATACCAAAACATGCGAAACTAAACAAAAGGGGCCATAGGAATAAATAAAATAAAATAAAAATGACGTAAAACTCAAACTCTTCATAAAACATTAAAACATTTCAAATTAAGCATAGTTCAAAAACAGGATCCAAATCTAAATTGAAAGATAACTGACCGGCTTTGACGGACGCATCGGCCTGAGCGACGTTCCTGGCCATGGAGGCAAGGAGTGCGATCCCGTGCTCAGCGGCGGCGACGGTGTTGGCGGTGGGCGCATTGACGACCAAGCAGCCGTGCTCGGTGGCGGCGGCCAGATCCACATTATCGATTCCGACGCCAGCTCTTCCGACGACTTTCAACCTGCCGGCGGAGGACTCAAAGACCTCGCGCGAGACCTTGGTGCCGCTGCGCACGATGAGGGCGTCGCAGAGCGAGATCTTGGTGCATAGTTCCTCGGTGCTGAGGTTGTAGGAGCAGTCAACGTTGGCGAAGTCCTTGAGAAGCTTCAGCCCCGCGTCTCCGAGCTTCTCCGCGACGAGCACCGTGGGCTTCGCGTCGAGCCCAGCGGAGACGACCAGCACGAGAGGGCGGGAGCCGCGGTGGCGCGGGCGGAGCGAGATGGAGAACGCGGAGGAGAGGGGGAGCTTCGAGGAGAGAGAGAGTGACGGAGATTGGAATCGAAGGGTTTGGGATGTGGCGGTGGCCATGATTTGATTTTAGGGAGAAGAATGAGAGCGGGCGAAGAGAAGAGTATGGTGTTTGAGACAAGTGAGTGAGTCAGTGCGTTGGGGTTTTATAACGATAGGGTTTATGAGTGACCTTATTCTTTCTCTTCTAATTGTTATTATCAATTTATCATAGCTAATGACGTATGGTTATTGTCAATTATATTTATTATTTATCTATTAAATGTGTGCACCCCTTGGATTTGTTGGTAAATCCACGCGCTCCTGTTGAATGTATGTGACCACAATCCGGCAAGTAATCACTCTCACCCAATAACAAAATCATTAAATCATATATTTGAATGAAGTATTTAAAATGAGGAAAATAATTTAAATAAAAATTTTAAAATAAAATTAAGATATTTTATTTAAAAGATGTTTAAATTTAAAAAAATTTAAACAAAAATTTCCAGTTAACTAAAATGAAACAATTCTAATATCTGACTAAGAGGAGAAAATTTGAAATTTTTCTCTCACACTCTCTGACTCCACTTTTCTGACCCAGAATTGGCACATCAAGGATGTTGAACCATCAACTATAACTTGCTTGATCGTGGAGGCGTTCTGGGTTTCAACGGAGTCACGATGTGATCGGCAACCCTCACATACCATAGTTTTTAGAGGAAATACTTTTTTTTTATTCTTTCTGAAAGTAAACATAAAATTACTGAAATATTCCTAAATTAAATTCAGTAAAACAGAATAATTAATTGGTTTCTTTGTCAAAAAATAATCGGTGTTGGTTGTTAATATATATATGACAAAATAATCATTATCTCTCTATTTTAATTTTTTTAAAGCAATTATTATAAAAATAAAAAATATTTATATAACCACTTATATTTTTAAAATATAGTTGGATCCAAAAAATATATAATAAATTAAAAATATTTAATTTAAACAAAGAATTCAAAATATAAGAAATTTAAATTATTTATCTAAATAAAAAAATTAACTTGATTTATCCAAACAAAATATTTTAAAAATCCAATAATTTTAATTAATGCATTTCAATTTTCCTAAATTTTAATTTTCTTAAAATTTTAAAATATTTCATCTAAATACACTGTGGGGATTATTTCGGTACATTCATAGGAGGATTTAAAATAATGGTTAACACTAAATATATTTAATATATTTTTATTATTTTATAATATAATAAATATTTAAATTTCTCAGATATTATTTAACATAAATGAGATTTAAAAATGATAGTATTATAACAATTTAGCTAAAAATAACTTTTAATGTTTAGAAAATATTAAAAAATATATAAAAAAACAAAATATTAAAAAATCATCTATTAATAAGGAAATTATTGGGGAATTTATAGGAATATTTAAAATTATTCTAAAATAATGGTTAAAGAAATTCTGAATTATTTAATATTTTATTATCATTTTCCATTATAATAAATATTTAAATTCCCCAATTATTATTTAACAAAAATGAGATTTTTAAATGATGGTATTTTAAGAATTTAGCTAACATTGACTTTTAAGATTAATTCAAACAATTAGAAATTATTTTTTTATTAAAACATACTTATTATTTTTTTAATATTTAATGTAATGTGAAAATAATAATAATTGGACCTTTACCCGAACTTAGATTTACTTAGGTTTGCCAAATTCTCAACCAAAATTGTCATGTGACTCTATTTAATGAAAGCGACTCTTCTCTTGTAAACAAATCAAAACTTATCATGCTCTAGAAATATATAAATGATGCGAACAAGTATTGCATAGATTTGACGGAGCCAAAAGAGTTTCACAATAAAATTATCTTAAATCAATAAAATTAGTTGTGATGAATTGTAATTTATGATAAGATTTTGTAATATATGAGTAATATGACTGATATTTGGGTTGAGAGATTTAATAACATGCTATAATAATGCTTATATATGGAATTAATAATGCATACTCTTATCAGTTATTAGATTACATGCTTCAGCAAAAAAAAAGTTGTTAGATTATACTAATATA
Source organism: Glycine latifolia (assembly GCA_013407115.1). NCBI lineage: Eukaryota > Viridiplantae > Streptophyta > Magnoliopsida > Fabales > Fabaceae > Glycine > Glycine latifolia. Next base: position 24,232,259 of record CM023960.1, on the reverse strand, counting down.
CAACAAAAATATCATTGCTCTGCTAAAATGACCAACTTTTTTAAAAAAATAAAATGAGCAGCCTCCTTATTTCATCATACTATGGGCTTTGCTAGAGCTTAGTTTCGGTTTTTATATTTAGTTTTTTTATACCTGGTCGTACAAAAAAGTTACCCGTTATATCATAAATTACAAAGATTTAGTAAAAGATAAATATTTCAATTTTAAGCGTTGAGCCAGCAATTTTTCCTTTTTTTATTTTATAGAAAGGACATTTTTCTAGACCATGTGCTTGGCGATCGCATTGGAGTATACTTTTACTAGATACACACTCATTTTTATGCGAGACACAAGGAATAATTAAATATTTGTCCATAAAGAGTATAGTCAAATGTATTTACTCGTAATTAAGGGTTGATTCATAAATTTCTGAAATGGGTAAAAAATATATATAACAATATTTTTCTTTAAGATTTATATAATAATAAAATATTAAAATATATTATTTAAATAATATATATATATATATATATGATTTATCTAAGTTTTTATCTTCTATTATGATTACAGATAACTCTAAAAATCTGAACCCTTTAATTTTTTAGTTACTTTTAACACGTTTTATAATATAAAACAATTGGGGTTTAGGGTTTAAAATTTTCTTATTATTGTTTCTTAAACATAGATTTTATATAAAGTATTGAAAGTAAGTAAAAATATTATAGGATTCAGACTTCTAAACTTATCTTTAATCATATTTCCTAATTTAAAAAGTTATAATTTTAAAATTTTAAAAATAATAATCAATGACTAATTTAAAAAAACAAAAAACTAATTAATTAAAAGATTGTGTGTAATTTGATTAGTTAAAAGATTAACAGTATCAAAATCCTTCAAATTATTATAGAAACTCTTAATTAGAAATCAATTTTTACGTGACTTTTAAAATAATTATTATTTAAATCGATAAATTTAATATACATGATAATTTATGAATAAATTATAAATATTTTTTATACTATAAGTGTATATATAATTTTATTTTTATTTAAATATTTTTTGAAAATATCATTTAATTTATTACTATAGAATAACGTAAATTAAATTTAATTACATCTGTTATTTTATGTATTATTTTTTATTTTTAAATTTATCTAATATTATTAAATCATATGTAAAATTTAGATTTCAAATTTGAAGTACTGTCGACATGCAATTAATGAAATGTTGATAGCATATTTGTTTTTTTTTTATAAACAATGGGGAGTGAAGCCAAGACGACTAGGGTGGACGCATTCCAACTCTGTTGGCAACTTGACACCCATTAAAGGCTATTAAAAAGGTTACTCTACCTGAAAATATATATTGATACTCAAAAAAGGAACAAAATATTTGGAGAGACGAAACCAAACTCAACGAAAGTGAAATGTGAAATGTTTGATAGCATCTAACGCGTGTATAAATTTTAACTAAACAAGTAGATTTATTTTCTTCTATTTTCTCGATTTTTCTTTTCTTGATGGAACAAAAAATTTATAATTTTAATCACATTATGTTCCATTTTATTTTAAAACGTTTCAAATATATTATTTTTTTAATCTTTATGTTTCGTTTTATTATGACTACTTCATACTAACTGTTATAATTAAACACTTTGACAATTTTTAGTATAAAATGAATGAACAATAGTTGGTATAATGAAATTATCACCTAAATTAAATTAAATTCGAAAACGTACTGAAACCGACGGGAATAAGCAAGTTTGCTACTTCCTTTGGCGCACACCCTTTCAGCACTTCGATACAAGATCCAATAAATTTCAGTGGTGGATTTGGTGTCCTTAAACCAATTTGGTAGTTTTCTTCGTCTTTTTTTGGTACTGTTGCATTAACCATTACCCAATTTGTGGAGAAAAGTTGGTAGTGTTATCTTCTAAATATTTCATAAATTTATGTATGGACGGTTTTAGATCGTAGTGATCGAGCCATTCCTCGTCACAAAAACAAAATTCATTCATCAGATATTTGATTTGTTAGATTGGTTTGTTATTTTGTATTTAAATTAACTTATTGTGTCACTGTTATTTTGTATTTAAATTAACTTATTGTGTCACTGATTTACTTTAAATTTTTAATTTAATCCAATTTAAACTGATTTAGATTTAATAGATTTTATATTTTAATTTTACTTTTATTTGTTTTTTAGAAAATACTAAATAAAAGATAAGATATATAATAAATGAGAGGATATCTATTTATTTCAATTATTTTTTATTTTGATTATTCATTTTTTAAAATCTAATAATGAAATTTAATTATTTATTATAGTTATTATATCTTAAAAAAATAAACAGTAAATATAAAAAAAATAACTTTAAAAGAATTATTCTCAAAATAAATAGATTGTCTTCGTAATAAATATAATAAAAAAGATTTTAAATATTAAATATTTTATTTATATGTCATTATATAACTAATAATATAATATTTATGTATTTTAACTCGCATAATTAGTAAAAATATATTTAGTTTCCATAAAATATAATTTTTATGATAATTTTATAAATGTAAAAGAAATAAAAATAAGTGATATTAATATATATATATATATATATATATGGTTTTGATTGATTTTTAAATTTAAATTCCAAATTTGATCTGATTCTAAAATAAATTTGATTTTCAAATTTTTATCTGTTTAATTTCAATTTATTCGATTTTCAAATTTTTTAGATTTATTTTTTCATCCACATTGAATTGGATCGTTTATCAACACCGAGCTACCGAACCCGAATGTGAAGAACGAAAAGAACATCTATGTGGGACCCTATTACCAGTTGGGTTGGTGTGCTTTTATTTTATTTTTGAACGGAGGTTGGTGGAGGATGTCAATTTTATTTAGTATTTCTTTATTTATTATATAAAACAAAATTTTATCAATTTGACAATAGTATGATTATTCTAAATTTTTATTTTAAATCATTTGATTTTTAACTATTTAAAAATAATTTTGATGTTATGTTAAATTTGTTTGAATGGATGTTTAAATTTTGAATTAAATAATCTAATGTTATAACAAATTAATCAGAATAAATATTTAAATACTTAATTAATATTGTTATAATTATTTAAATTGAGTTGTGTATAGCATAATTTGCCAGTCCTTATTCACTCATTCATTATTTTCATATTAATTGCAAAACAATAAAAACAATCAAAGTAAAATAACAAAAAATGATAAGTGGCAGAAAACAAAAATAAAGAAACGGAAACAAACGTAAATAGTCTACGAAATTGCTGACCCAATTCTATGAAGGGTATATTTGGATAAATTTTTTTAGAAGTACTTTAAAAAATAGATAATAAGAAGAAAAAAATGAAATGAGTTACAAATGAGTTAATGGATAACTTATTTTATTTTATGGAAAAATTCATTTTTTTTTCACTGATTGCTTTTAAAAAGTTTAGATCCAAACGTGTCTGAATATTAACCCTTCAAATAGTTGGTTCAAACAAGTATTGCATAACTATTATGGAAGCAAAAATATAAAAGTTGTTATAAAAAAAAAAGAAAAAAGAAAATATATATATATATATATATATATATATATATATATATATATATATATATATATATATAAAAGTTGTTGGTCATTGGTTTAATGTTGCAGCATGAAAACAAAAGATGCTGAAAAACAACACCAGACCAAGGCACGTATTCATTTTCATGACCCTGGCCTTTTGAAGTTGGCACATGCATATCATGGTCAAACATGTCAAAACAAAATCCAGAGACGAGACAAATTAAAACTAGAGGAGGAAAGTCTGGATCCTGAACACTATGAAAAGGAAGCAGGGAATTAAACAAGAAATGGGAGATCAGAACCATCTAGGCCCGTGAAGTGTGAAAGTAATTGATAAGATCATTTCCATTCTTTTATATGGATTATACTTGATAGATTAAAAATATTTATTAAATTTGTTTAAGGTCTATTTAAAAAAATTAATTTATCTATTAATTTTTTCTTGATGAATATTTTGTTATATTTTTCTTATAAATTCACATGAGTTTCAACTAATTGTAATATTTTATTTTGTAAAAAATGGATTATTATTATGCATTTGATGATAATTACATCCACTAATAATGTGAGTAATTATTTTTTAGTGTAAATATGATTAATTGTTGGCGGAATTTTGACAATTGATTCTTATTAGTGTGCAAAATAACAATTAGACTCATAATGAGAGGTTGTGATTAATAAACTGGGTGGTCAGGTCTCATTTGTTGTTACAACATTTAATTCCTTTATAGATTTTGTCTCATTACAAACTTAGTATATGAAATATGAGATAAGACAAAAGAAGACTTAAGTCATTTGTTTCAAGATTCATGCAACGCTAGCAATTCTATTATATCCAAAATCATGTCTTCAACAAGTAAGTAATATGAATCAATGTTGTAAATTCATAATTTGTTATATAGCAAATGAATTTTCCCAATATTTTTATTTATAAAAAATATATTATCAATCATGTAAAAAATCCACAAATTGAGAAAAGTATATGTAATTCTTAATAAGTTTTTTTACATATTTAAACCATCTATTTTTTTTAAAAAAAAAATTTCAACTTAAATATTTTTTGTCCCTAAAATATAAAAGTGATTTTTTAGTATCTTTTTTCATCACAATAATATTATAATTATTCTACTTTTTACATAAAGTGTACTTTTTATTTTTTATAATTACGAGTTTGATATTATTACAAATTAGTTAATATATATGTATATATTTAAATTAATCAATCATTTTTACCTTTTATTTTGTAGTATTCTTTCTTTAAAATAAGTCTTAATCTTTTTATTTTATTTCAAAACATTTTTAGTGAATTCTAGATTGAAGTTTTTTTCTAACACTATTTTGTAACTTCTACAAGTTGGTTATTAAGATGATGAGATATTTAAAACAGACAGTTAAAAAATAAAGAAAAAATGTCTTATTGCATTACAAAAATATGACCTAAATCAATTTTTTCTTCTGAGTAATAAACTTTTTTATATATACCTCGTTACATAAAACAATTTCACGAGTAACATTTTTACTTTTATATGTCTGACATATAAAGAAAATATATTGAAAAACTCATTAATACTCTCATTTTCGTTCAATAACCTTCTCATCATTTCAAAGCATAGAATAATGTATAAAAAAAAGCATATAAGACAATATTTTTCTGTTATCTATGTCATGTAGCATCACATCAACAAAAATGTTATCCAATAATGTTATATTTTGACTCAAAATGAATCCAATTCTAAGCATGCTATTTTATATTCAAAATATCACACAATTTACAAACTTAAAGAGATAATTTTTTAATAAAAAATCAATAAATTCAAAATAACAAACACGTTACGAAACAATGGAAATAAAAGCAAAAGAATACATAAATAGAGAGGAAAAAGAAAGACATAAAAAAATGTAAGAAAGTAGAGAAGAGGTGTGTCTTATATCATCCACGTAAAGATACACAAATAAATTAAAGACGGTGATAGAAAGAAGGAAACTACAATTTCAGTAATTATTTATAATATTTGTTTTGAAGATCGTGTGTTTATCAAAGAAAAAAATTCACATCACATTCTTATTAGGATGATTCTGATCAAATTTAACAAATGGTGAATATTAACTTAAAATAATGATATTCACAACATTTTCTTTTCTTTGAATGCTTATTTTTCAAGAATGTGTCTCGTTCAATTTTGTACACTTAGTGTGTATCCAGTAGTATTGCATGTTTTCCATAGGCCTTTGGATGAGCTTCGTCTTGTATCACGTTGAAAGCCAACATGGGCTATATTTTTTCCCAACAGTTTTACACAGGCCATTTAGGTAATATAATATTGTTTTATTATTATTATTATTATTATTGAAAATCTTACCATAGATTAGCTGCTTGAACAAAAGACTAAGACTGTCTGAATAATCTCAGCTTAATCAACATTAATAGTGTTTTTTATCAAATAAGAAACAAAATTAAAAAGAAAAAGAAAAAAACAATAATAGAGTCGTGAGTTGTGACTGTAAATACTTGGTACTAGTACGGAACAAATCTAGAATTGCAATTATTCTGCCCGCTGTCGGCACAGCAGGACTCAACCTACTTATACTAAAACAGCCAATAATGTTTGCACAGTGCAAACAAGAAGTTATTTGATACAAGCCGAAACAATCTCACACACATGGCAACAGAATCACTAACGGTACATTAAAAAGCAGAATTGAACATGGAAAAAGTGGGTTCAAATTGAGGAACTTAATTTCCCTGTAGTTCAGGCATGAAAATGGGTAAGATAAGCCTCAGCCAGCTTGTGACCCAACTGAATTTGAGACTCGGTGGTTAAGTGAAGATTATCTTCCATCAATTGCAATCCCTTCGCGTCCACGCAAATCACGTTTGGAAGATCAATTGCCTTTTGTGCTTCTCTCACTTTCTCTATGTGGTCGAACCCTGAGGCTAATGCAACCTACACGCTCCACAATTATATCATCAAATTTAAGACTTAAGCGCTAAGTTTGCTTAATTAATTAAAATATTTTATTCGTATAATGTTGCAAAAGAAGATGATCTACAGAAATAATAAAAAAAAATCTGGTAGTAATGGTTTGAAATTAACCTGAATGATGGGAAGAGATGGCAAATTGAGGTCTTGACGAACATTGTGGATGAGGGTCTCCATGTTGACCTTGTAAGCTGCAGCTTCTTCCTCGTTGATTGAGTCGCTTTCACCTTGGAACCACAGCACTGCTTTGATCTCGCTGCTATTCTCGCGCTCCTTCACGCTTTCCTTGGCCCTCTTCACCATGTTCTCGTACAGTTCCTCCCCACGCGCCCACTCCTTCATGGCGGTGCCGCCCACGGCGCACGGAACCAGACCCAGCTCGCCCACCACCACGCGTCGCCGCAGCAGCGCGTTCGCAAAGACCATGCCGGGGCCCACGCCGCAGGCCTTCTTGGTGTCAATGTCGACGTGGAGGGGCTCGTTCGCGGGTTCCCATTGGAGGGTGGCGGAGAGGCGGAGGATGGATGGGTCGGGGCGGCACTCCGCCGGAACCACGCCGTCCCACCGCTTACGGTTGTTAGCGTCCCTGATAACCCCGCCACGACCGGCTAAGTTGCTTTGACCTGAGAGTATGAAAATTTGCCTTTTGGTTTTTGGTGTCTGCTGGTTTGGGTGTGAGTTGGTTTCCATGGCTTCTACTTCCAACAAAACTGGGGGTTTCACTTGGCGTTGGATGTTGGGTCCTTGAATTTATAACCATACCAAGTGGCTATATATAAGTAGCGCACCGACAAAGTAGTTTTTCAAATTTTAATTGAGGACTGATAATTATTCTTTTTTTTTTTACATTTTTTATTAGTTTAAAACTATGAAATAAAAAAAAACAACTTATTAAATTAAAGGTATAGAGTGTGTGAATGAAAATTTTCAATTTTGTTTACGGTTTTTTAAATTATGAAAAAGAAATTTTATTCAAACTAATTGAACATCTACGAGCTAAAGCCAAGAACCAAAGAGATAAAAAAAACTTGGTAGTTACCTTATTCGAATAAATATTTGATAAAATTAACTAATAAATTAATTTATAAATAAAATGGTATTAATTTAAAGATTATCTAGCTTTTTGAATGACTAATTGGAAGTTCCTAGTTGATCAGCATATGTCTCCTCTCAAACTATATTATTTATAAAGTTGAAACTCAATTCTTAAGATATTCAAATCTAATTTTACTTATATTAATATAATATCAACTTTTATTCTTGAAGAATTTGGGAGAACCATCTATTTGCCGTCCTTTTTATATTTTGAAAATTAGTTTTCAAAATTTACAAATAAATTTTGAAAACTAATTTCAGAAAGTAATAAAAAATAAAGGAAAGAAAATAATTATTAAATATGCTAACTTTGTGAGGAGGACTTGGTCCGATTTCCACTTAGTACATCCTTGATGAAAAACTTTTCCCTGCCCTCCTCTATTTATGTTGGTGTTTTTTCTTCTTCTAGAGGCCATGTTGTAAATTTCAAACCACCTGTAATTTTGTTTTTGGGCTTGATGTCTCTGCACATGTTTATAGATATATATGGGCCTTTAGTTAAGAAGTCTAATAATAATTTTTCCCTCGATTTTTTATTACTTTCTGAAAAATTAGTTTTCAAATATGAAAATAAAATTCGAAAACTAATTTTAAGAATATAAAAAAAAGGAAAATTGTGAAAAAAGACTGAACAAATACAATCCCCTCAAACAGAGGCGGACCCACGTTAAAGAGAAGGGGGCAAGTGCCCATCCTTGAATCTAGCCGTCGACCGTCGTGTGAGCAAAGGCAGAGGCAGTGGCGGATCAGCAATGGAGGATCGGGAGCCTGCACTGAGAAGAGAAGGAGAAAATAGAACAGCAATGGAAACTAGAAAGAAAAGTGGCGCAGACCAGTGCGAGAAGGAGAAAAGAAGCTAGGTTAACTGCTATTTGAGCCTAATTTGCTTTCTGTACCCACTTTTTTTCTTTCTACAGTTTCATATTACATTTTCAAAATGGACTTTTGAGTTTTAAATTTTTAATTTAGGCAGAAATTTCAAACTTAACTTCTCCAATACCTTTTGAGAAGGAGGGCAAGTGCGGTGCTCCGGTGCCCACCCTTAAATAACTACTTCTCCGACATCATCGTTGGCCTGCCTCCGTCATGGCTACGACGTCCTTGGAAGAGTGCCCACCCTTTCGCCTCTGTCACGGCTACGACGTCCTTGGAAGAGTGCCCACCCTTTCTTAATTTTCTGGATCCGCCCCTGCCCTCAAACATAATGATCAACTTATCGTCATGAGAAGCGATCGGACCTAGCCTGTCTTTATACTAAACGATTAATAAAACAAGCTGTAAGTTGTATGGCTTAGACATAATCATAATCAAGTTCAAACAAACAAAAATTTATTGGCAAAATATGATTGCTAAATTATTAGCCAAATAGAGGGTTGAGATTGAGATAGATGAAAATGATCACCTGAATAAAAGAAGGGGGTATGATTTTTCTTAATTATATATGAATTCATATTTTTTTTAATTATCAGGTCATAATAAGTAATATTGTTGGAAATATTTCGATCATCTATTTCATAATTGCACATACAGATTAGTCGGTTATTACAACTTCGAATATTAACTGTGATTATTTTAAGTATTAAATTACTTTTAAAGTTATGTTTGATAAAATTGATTACAAAATTAGGTCAAAGTTAAAAAGTTAATTAAAAGTTGATAGTTAGAAATCAAAAAATTAATTTATTAAATTATATGTGTTTGATAAAATTAATTATTAAAGTAATTGAAAATTATAAAATAATAAAATCATAACTTATTTAAAAATATAATTAAGAAATTAGATAAATATATTAAGGATAAAAATATAAAAAAATATAAAAAATTAAAATTTAGTGTTTTAAAAAATTATTTAAAAAAATGCTAAAAATTATTAAAAAAATTATTTACCAATCAATCAAACAAGTTTTTTAACTACTAAAAAAATGAAAAACTAACTAAAATTTTTCGTTGAACATGATCTAGAAAGAAAAAAAATCTCAATTATTAATAATACGTACTTTCATTTTTGTTGTTAACAATACATTGAGATGTTTCACTTTTTTTTCCTCATATTCTAAAAAAAAATCTATTCAACCTTGATTTTAGATAAAGAAAATAGTGAGTCTTCAAGTCTCTGTACTGGTCCATGAACTCCTTGGTGCTAACAATAAACTTGAGGTTGTCGTCTTTGAAGATCAAGAACCTCTTCTGTCATTTTGACGAATTCCTCCGATCTGTCTGTTTTTAGCCCGCATAACCAAATTAAGATTATATCTTAGAACCTTTAGATAAAAAAAAAAAAAATAGAATACCAAAATAACAAAAACGATAACAATATTTCACACTGAATTATAACACACACAACACAATACTTATAACAATCAATTAATACGAAGTAAATTGAGTTCATTTAAACGATGATTCAAAACAAACCACCCAACCAAAGGTTCAGATTCAGCGCTTACGATTTGGAGATTTAGTTGATTATTATTACAACTTCAAACATTAACTATGATTTTTTTTTTGTAAAGTATTAAATTATTAAAAAGAAAGGGGAAAAAACTCAATTATAATAGAAAAATAATTAACATTCTATTTACATGCATAATAAATTTTGAATTTTATATAACATACTTTGATTTTTGTCGTTAACAATGACACTGAGACGTCTCACTTTTTTTTCTCGTCTAAGATCAGTTACTAATCATGTGGCTAGGATTTAAATCTGAACAATTTCCTTATTATCATATTTTCAGATGGAGCGAAAGAAAAAAAAATTAACATGGACGAATTACTAAATACTACTACACGAGAGCTGGTCATTGTCTGAAAAATACAGCTATCATTTTAAGATTAGATAAGAAACAAAACCCATCAATGGATACTCATGTGTGTATCTAATCTCTCCCTCCTTGACCCTCCTGTAAATGAAGAGGATACTTTACCCTCCTTATCCATGCAAACGCATCATCAACAACGTCCTGACACTGTTTATTTTTTCTTATCCCCGACCAGGAAACCACGTCGTGCTCCACTGGTGCAGCAATGCGTTTAGTCCAATTTATTTTATAAAAATTAATATTCATCACTATCAAATTCTCTTACAGTTGTTTGTACAAGACAATTTAAAATAACAAGACAATTTAAAATTTAAATTTTTTTTAAATGTTTCCATTGAAATTCTTTCATTTTCAAAATTATCTGTTTAGATAAAGAAATTAAATTTTTTTATTTTCAAAAGTTTATATTTAGATAAAAAAATTAAATTATTTTAGTTGTCTTCGAATGTCTCCTCTATTATAGAAACTTTGGTCGCCTTACACGTGAGTTGCGGAATGGAACGATAATGGATCAGAGAGTGACGTGGCATATGTGTCTATAGAAGAAGAGAATTTCAATTTCTAACATTTTAGAAAGAAATTAAACTTTCACATTTTTTATTTATTTAAAATTATTTTTTGAAATTTCAAAAATTTAAATTTTTCATATAAAAACATCTAAATAATAAATTTTAGATTAAAAAATTTTAAATTCTCTCATAAATTACTTTCTTCATTTAAAATTCTCTATTCAAAAACACTCTTTAAGAAAATGTTTTTAAAAAAGAGAATATTTTTATAGAAATCTAATTTTGACTAATTTGTCGAAGATGGACTGTGACTGCAAAAGATATTTTTGTTAACATGTTTTATTATATAGGCGCGCATGATGATTAAAAAAATTACTGACAATGAAAGAGTGCACAATATTATATCAAAGACTTTGAGATCCACCATGTCCAAAATTTTGTGCAGTATAATCAGAAACACTAGTCCCCCATCATTCTTATGTACGACTAAACAAACATGGATCGCTTATTGCGGCAAGCTTAATAGTCAGCAAGACCGGCCATGCATGCCCATGTCCATGACCAAAATGCACCTTAATTATATATATAAAGATCAGACAAGGATTCGATTCAGTGGTCAAAGTTACAATCACTGTTACCTTGTATAAACAAACACTTGTCTCTAATTTTTTCCTGTCTTGATATGCCTAATTCAAGTCAACTAAAGATGGAAAAGGCTAAGGACCTTGATCTTAAAAAACGGGGTGTGAAAGTGAAAACACATCATTATGGAGAAGAATTAATTGACTGGAGCATCACCAGGGATCTTGTCTAAGATTTGTAGAGCCTCTTTCATGGACGATCTCTTTTGTGGGACATGAGAAACACAGCTAAGCCCCAACTTGAACCACGCCAATACCACATTCTCTCTCCCTTCTATTTCAGACTTTATTGCCACGTCAGCTATCCTCAAGACCCGGTTTTTCTCCTCTTCCACCGAACCCGGTTCGTGCCACTGGTCCAACTCACGGTCCGAGAAAACCCTCCCAGTTAGAAGCTCCAGCAAGACCACGCCAAAAGAGTACACGTCCCATTTGTTGCTGGGTTTGACGTTTCGAAGTGACTCTGGTGCTTGATAGTGCATTATTTGACCCACACCGCTAGTGGATGGTCCCATTGTTGAGAAGGGTCTGGAACCAAATGGCAGGTCTTGTTGCCTCGCTGAACCGTTTGCTCTGTGGGTTACGTCATTCAAGAGGACCCGGTCCAGCCCAAAATCGCTTATGATGGGTTCCATTTCCGAGTTTAACAGAATGTTGCTGGGTTTAACGTTGCCATGCACGTGTTTCTTCTCGTGAATGAAAGCCAACCCTCGTGCCACCCCTTTCGCTATCTTCAACCGCACCTCCAATGACAAGTTCAAAGGGGATGCACCTGCTCTTCCTAAACCATATATAATTAAACTCCCATCAATAACAAAACCAATAATACCCACCAAATAACATAATTCAGATGATTAAGCGTTATTATCTAATCAAAATTAGAGTTTCACCTTAATAATTTACATGAGTTTGTATCAAAGTTCAACGTAAGTTATCAAAAGTGAAATTCTAATTTTAATACCCAATTAGAGTTTCATCTTACTACTTCATACACAAAAGTTTTGTACCAACAAGTCACTTGTTTGAGTGATATTGGACTTAATCTTTTTAAGTAAGATCTCATATTCAAGTATGTTGAGTACTGCTCTGGTATAATTATGGTGGGTAAAATCATACTCTCAAATAGATTTTGTTGGATTATCGTCAAATCTTCAAATTAATCTGCGGAAGCGGAAACAATAAAATGTAGAATAGAAGAGACAAAGACAATCAATTTGTTTAACATAGAAATACCTCTTTTTATGAAGTAAAAAAAATCCACAGGACACTAGTCTAGAATCAAACTTTCATTATAATAATAATGAGTTACAAAGAATCAAACGTCTCTAGTCTTTCACTAGAGGTACAATCAAATTTTACTAAGTATGGTGGTATTCAAACTTCTTTAAAGTAGTCACTCTATAGGTATTCTAACAAAAATCTCAGATTTTTCTCACGTTAGAATCATTCAAAACTCATACATTAAAGTCCTATATAGAAGGAGGGAGGTCAAATACGTTGATTCACTCAAGTATCTGACTTCTTGAGCCTTGCACCCAAGAAACAACCCAATAGGATGTGACTCCTTGAGGCTTATAGAGTTCCAATGCCTCAAAATTTGAACCAAGCATTTAAGGCGGAACAGTTTCCAACAAAGTCTTATGATGAAAAAAAGAAGTAATTGGAAGAGAAACTTCACTAAAGATAATTAACTAGTTTTTCGATAAAATAATTTGAAAACCACACAAAAACCAACTAATAAATTGTTTAAGAGATTCATATGAATGATATTGATGGTGGAGAGGAACTTACTGTGATCTATGGTGGCGAGGCTGCCATTGGGGACATAGTCACATATTAGGAGTTTATCTTCTTGGCCCCAGCAGAAGCCACGAACCTTAACCAAATTCGGATGGCGAAGCTTTGCAATGGCACGGACTTGGTTCTCGAAATCCTTCATTCTCTCAATCCCACACTCACCGATCCTTCTAACAGCAAAGGCTCTTCCATCCTCCAGAACCGCCTTGTAAACAATGCTGACGTGGCTGCTTCCCAAAATATAGGCTGAAGCCTTAAGCAAAGTCTCAAGCTCCAAATTTGTCTCCCCGTCCACGGTCACAAGAGTGCCGTGTTTCGGAAGGTTCCCGTTTTGTGTTGCTATGAGGTCCACTGCGGTGTTGCTCTCACAGTCGCTGTCGGAGCTTGTTGCTTCTGAAGTTTCTTCTTCTTTGATTGTTAAGCAGGAACAATGAAGTGAAGGTGTTACAGTTCTTGCCTCTGCATCTTGTCTTGAAACAGTTTCTTGTTTCTTTTCTGATTTGTTGGCAGAAGAAGCATTAGTGTTTAGTTTTGGATTTGGATCTCTTTTCTTTCTCTGTTGGTAGATGAAGAGAACGATGAGGGCCAAAAGGGCCATGCCAGCTAAGTCTCCTACCACAATCGCTGCTATGGTGGCAGGTTTTAGGCCACTTTGTGAGATATTCTGAGAACTGGTGGTGGTTCCTGTTGAGTTTGTTGAAGGGGTTGAGTCAATTGTTTTTGGTATGGCTGCAATGGCTGGTGAAGATGTGGTGACATTGGGTGGAGCAGAGGACATAGTAGAGGGAACAGTGCAAAGAATCTTCAAAGGCTTACCACAGAGATCAGCATTCCCTGATAGAAACTCTGTCTTCTGGTTGAGCAAAGCTTCAGACCCTGGTATTGGTCCTGTCAGATTGTTGAAAGAGAGGTCCACTGTTGTGTTTGAAGGAATCTGTTTCGCAAATGCTGATGGTATTGTTCCAGAAATCTTGTTGTAAGAGAGGTTCAAGTAGCGCAAGCTTTCGCCGCCAAATACATTTGGCAAAGAACCATAGAGCAAATTGGAGGACAGATCCAGAATCTCCACGTAGTTGAACCCGGTAGGGACACTACCAGAAAAGTAGTTACTCTTCAAAGAAACCATGGTTAAGTTTGGTAAAGTAGAGAGGTTTTCTGGGATCAAACCGGCAAAGGCATTGTCGGAGAGGTTGAGAAGTTTAAGGCTTGTCATTTTACCAATTAGCTGAGGTAGTTCACCGGAGATAACATTCTTTGAGAGGGAAAGTACTTGAAGTTGAGAAGAGTTGAAGATAGTGTTGGGTAGAGAGCCATTGAGGAAGTTGTTGGAAAGATCGATGTGGCGAAGGTATTGGATCAAGCCTAAGTCTTCAGAAATGGAACCCAAAAGCTGGCTATTGGGAAGGGCCAAGCTAGTTACTCTAACAAAGTCAGGGGTACCAGGGGCTCCAATTTCACTGCATGCAACACCATGCCATGAACATGGTGTTACATCGTCGTAGTTCCAGTTCTTTAAGACTGATAATGGGTCGCTGAGGATGGAGTATTTGAATTTAAGCAAGTGAATCCCATCAGAGTTAAGAGGTGTAACAAATTGAGATGTAACAGATTGAAGAAGTAGAAGAAGGAAGGATAAGAGTCTCCACCACAAATGGAGATTCTGAGAGTTAAGGCTCATGATTCCCTTTGGCAATACAACATATTGAGAACTAAACTACAAGTTCATGGTGTAGAAAAAGAGCTAGTGTAGAGGGGAAGAGACAAATAGTGAAAGGATATGGTTACCAACTACAACTTGTTTGTTTTGTTCACCAAATCTTTTGATCAGTTTGGTGCTTTGGGGGGTTGGAGAATTAGTGGAAGAACTTTTGGGGAGTAGCTAGAATGTGTTAGAGTGAGGCAAATAGGCTGTATGTGAGACGACGAAAAATGATTAAATGAGGGTACTGAGAAAATGAAGGAGGAATTGGATTGAGTTGTAGTTTTGTAGAGAGATAGTGGAAGCAGAAAGAAAAGATAATTCTCCTGCTTTGTGCAGTTGATAAAGATGAAGTGAACTGAACCTAACTGAAGATAATAAAAGTGAGTTATATGGTACTGCTGTGCCTACCCTCTCTGTGTGTCAAGTCTTAGAAAAACAAAAACAAAAATTTCTTTACACATAATTGGTAAATAGAACGGAAAGGAATCTAATTTGGTGCTACAAGACACCCGAGTGAGTTGGACCCCATAACTTGTAGAAGAGTATCTGAATAGTCCACCATCCCCTGTGAATTTAGTATTCCATGGATGTGGGTGAAAGAAAAATGAAATTTCTAGGAAGGTGATTCTAGGACATATTTTACACCGTCTTTTACATTTAAAAAAAAAAAAAGTTTGTATTGACATGGAATTTACAGCTTGTAGGAGTTATATAGATCAATTTTTAGGAATTCCATTGATACTTAAATAAAAAGACAGCAGGAGGTACTTCTCTCTCTCATTTGTAAATAAATTGCTGGCAAACAAGAGTTACAACAGTTATGGTGATTCGGTGACAACCACAATGCAATTCATGGCATCATGAATCGCAAAGGAATTTCGGGTATCGATATTATTACTTCTATTTAAGTATTTTTTACTTAAAAATATTTTTTTCTTTGTTAATGGAATTAATAATAAAGATACTTTCAATAAAATATTCGTAAATATGAACGTAAAATGAGACAATAGATACTTCTGGAATTTCTTATGAAAATGCACTGAGACAATAAGTTAAGGTCATGGGACCTGAAGGGGCGGGTGACACTTTTCTCTGTTTGTGTATGCCCCGTTTCCATTGGGTTCGGTACCACCTACGTTTGGTTCTTATCATGGTCAAAGACAATTGAAGGATTGGGACAGTGATGCTGAAGTGGTGTCAAATTATCAAAAGGTAGTTCGTGATCACAAATAATTTGTAAATGTTCTTTGGCTACGGAAGTCACTAATCACCATTTGGACACTTGCCCCTTTTGATTTGATACGTAGTACAGTTTAATAAAAAACGGGGAGTCACGGGTGTAAACTATATGGAGGGAGAAACATTTCACCAATCACATTTCACTATACAATTAAGGGTCATTTATAGCAACAGTAACTGGGAAGGTGTTCCTGTGAGTTCACATGTCTCTACTTCCATAACAATTAAATTCATTGCAATTTTGCAACTGCCAGTGTCGCCATCATTTTCTTAAATAATGGACTCTGAAGGCTTCAAAAAGCATGTCGTGTATAATCTTAATTCCAACCTTAAAAGTGATTGATTATTGTCCATCATGAATGTAGGTCTAAGTCTTAACTGCTTCCTGAGCAGGCCACGATTTTTAATAGGAAAAAGTTCATAACCCCCAACTGTCAAACAAGTATTCTATTTTTCAGTAGGGAAAAGCATATATAAAATCCAAAATCCCGAAGTCTTCTTTTTTTAATCTGAGTCACGAGGTTACATAGTTATTTTAACACAACACGCAGATTTGAAGTTATTAATATATGCAAAGACTGAAGATATGATATATATTATTCATGAGCATGCTTGTAATTTTTGTAAAGGGACAAAACTTTCACATGAGAATTAACCTTTCTGAGATTAAAACGCTGTCCAACACCATGAGCAAGCGGTTTTAAATATACAAAACAAGGACACTGCTCAGGTTAGTAATACCATATGAACACACACTATTACTTCTGATTGGATTGCTTAAACTCTCAAGACGCATTTCAATGAGTCGACAGAAGATCACTGAAGATGCAGTGTACTATCTGAGAAGAATGTGGGAATGGTTTCGCACAACGATTTCAGGAACTACTAGTTAGGCCTGATTGTCTATCTTTTCAGGATCACTGGACTTGGGACCAATGGTTTGTCCATCTAAGGAATTTTGCAACTTGCAAGAAAAGAAGTGTGTTGGAGCTATAAAATAGGAGAATAATTAAGAAAGAAACTTTAAAATGTATAATTAATTTCATGTAGGGACTAAATAACTATTTTAAATGGTTAATTAAACATTCTTTTGTATAGTTATCGATCGGTCCGTTCCAACTTGCAAAATGAAAAAAGTGCCTTTGTTCTTTCACAAAGTCTGTTATAAAATTCTAATCTATGACGATAAAAAGTTAATGATGATGTTGATTTCATTTCTTTTTTATGCTCTGAACTTCGAGAACAAATTGCTGATACCACGGCGTGGGTTGGAAGTAGGAGAAGTATTTTAGTTCACTAACTTTATTATGCATGTTGCAGAAGTTTCTTTCAGTGTGATTGGGAAAACTCATGCAACAGAAAACAAAAAAATTGAATGGTCTTCCCAAACTGCTGATAACAGGACCCTACTAGAAGCAATGGTCCCAGAGTGGAAGCCAAGAAGAGAATCAGTTTGTGAAAAGCCTCTATCCGTCTTGTGGAGTGTGTGTATCAATATGGATAAAAATGGTGACCCTCTTCTCATCTACAGGACAAACAGTCATTAGAAACGGCCCAAAATAAGGAAAAAAAAAGAACTCTATTGAGTTAAATGTAGGCTGCAAATGTAAGTGTCATAGAAGAATAGTGCCTTTGGAATTGTGTGCATAAGATGAGACACAAGCATGAGATTTCTGTAGTGAACATACGAGACCATGTTATGAATGACATGTTAGACTTTTGTCTTCAATTTTGATTTGTTATAATAGAATAGATGCTTAGCTCAGTGGTTAAATGTGAAAATAGATAATCACTTTTATTTATGCCTCTATGGACTATATAATTCATGCAAAACGTTACACTTTTGTTTATGCCTTTATGGACTAAATAACTCATGCAAAACGTTACTTACAATATATATAGGTCTTTTGGCAATATGCGATTGGGCTAACGAGTAGATTATTCACACAAGGCTAAATTATTTATCCTGCCCAATTGCAAAACTCTACCTCATCAGAAGAGTTCCAACAGTCTAACAGATATGCAGTTATATGTACAATGTAAGTGTAATACAAAATGTTTCGATTTTAATACGTGATAACTAAAGATCTTTAATGAGGAAATGATATATAGTATTTGGTGTCCTATGTTAGAAACAAAAGATAATATTTTTTTATCCAAATTATAAGAAATATATGATTATTTTTTTGTTAATTTTTTTTATTCTAATGATTATTCTCTTTTTTCTATGGAACTAGGTATATTTATTGAGTTATCAACAAAATAAGTCACACTCATTGGTTGAAAAATATTTTAAAAAAATAATCATCTTAAATCATTTAATTTCATGAGTAATCTTAGAATAAAGTTACAATTTATAACAAACTAATCAATCTAATTATCTTTATTGGTTCTGATGAAGAATTAAGTAATTATTTTTTATATATAAGATGGAAGATAAGATAATATTAACGAAGAACAAACACGAACTTGTCTAAACTAGGCTAAAGTGACACTAGACAATCAACAGCAGCATGGATGAAAGTTTATTATATTTTAATTGATTAATAAAGGTGCATGAAAAGAAATGGTAAAGGAAAAAAAAAGATGGTGGTGCAGTAAAATTCAAAAAACCCGGTCATGCTTTGCTCTACGTTGTCTAAAGTGATTGTGTTTTTTAAACCATCTATATTCGAAGTTGTTTAAAGGGATGGCAGGCCGTATCCACCTTTGAATCCCACTTGTCTCTTTTGCTTTTCTTTTTAGCTCAGGTTGTCTTGCTCTTTCTTTCAGTGGTTATGATGCATTTGTTTCTTTTTGGTGTTTTCTCATCACTACCCGTTCATGGATCAGTAAACTACGACACGTGTGACCACATTATGTATTTATCACCTAACATGGTCGATAATGTCCTCATCACATGTCTGCCTATTTATGATCAAACCATATGCTAAAAAATATATTTTGTCTAAAATTAGACCTCGTGATTCCTTGGAGGAGTGTCTCCGCCATCCTAATTATCATATAATTCCAGGCATTTTTTTTATGGAAATGATTTCAGCCATTAAATTATTATTTTTTATAATCAGAAGGTGTAGTCTTCCTTCCAATGTGTCAGTTCATTCTTTGGATAAAATGATTTTTTCCGTTGTACTCAATGTCTGTGTCAAAATTTATAAACTCCATTGAATTACTGAGTATATGGGGTTCAATATAATATAGCACAAGAGATACAACGACTAGTTTTCTTATTATTTCCGAGAATCATAAATCACCCTAGCATTAATTTATATGAAATTTTAAACCTTCATTTTATGTACCACATGTCTTCAGGAATATTTTTTTTCGTAGTACAAAATGTCTAAGTGTCTAACACCGTTGGTTAATGAAAACGAGTAACATAAACATAAAAACAAAACAATAATGATAATAAGTAGTTTGCCTTTTACCATTATGGACTATGGTCTAGTTCTGGTCTTCAATATTTCATTAACGGTTAGGGGAAGCCGGGAGGAAAAAGTGTGGGGTAAAATGGTGTTTTACTTTTTCCAACAATTAAAATATAACTGGGTATGAGGTTAGAAGAAGACAGACTCAGAATAACCGAACGGGCATTACTATTGCACCTCCCACATTGTTATTGTCACTCCCGCTTATCAAGACACACAACTGAAACATATTTCTGTGGTGTATCTCTATAAGATTATTTCAAGATATAGGTTGGATACCGGCACAAGATCTGGTTGAAATACACAACGGAAACTTTTTTAGTTAAAAAAAACAAATTTCTAATAAAGTGGAGGTGCTAATAGTAATACTCTAACAAAACACATCAATGATTCAGTTACACAGGCCCAAAATGGGATAGAGGAAATGGAGCAAAATCCCAACCCAATACTGGGCCTTTAACATTCCGAATTTCAAAGCGTGGGAATCAGTGAAAGCACAAAACGGAAAAAAGTTAAGACGAGCGGAGACTCTCCTCTTTGTTCACAGCAATGCAGACGCTACTTCTGCCGGCAACACGCGCCGGCAGCTTCACGGCGGTTCCGCTCTCAGGCTCCTCCGTCGCTACCCCTCGTCTCCCGCAACCATTTCTCCGCCCGAATTCCTTGCCCTCACTCCCTCTCAATTTGACTCTTTCTTCTTCCTCTTTTAGTTCCTGCATCTCTCGTCAACCATGGACGAAGCTCCCCTTCACCGCAAGCGCTTCTTCGCAAGTATCTCCGGCTTTCACTCCCTCCAACGACGACTCAGAAAAGGCCAAACTCGAGCTGGTACTGTTGAGTGGTTTTCGATTATTCGATTGCGAATTCGACTTGCATGCATTTCTAGGGTTCCAATGTGTGGTATTGTTGTGCTGCAGGTGGCGAAGAGGTTGGAGAAGACGGCAAGGTACTTCAAGCGTTTGGGTAACTTAGGGTTTTGGGGCCAACTAGTGTGCACAGTCGTGGCTGCCGTCATACTCTCATTCTCCGTCATCGTCACCGGAAAAGTGACATCTCCGGCCACGTTTTATGCCACAGCGGGTGGAATAGTTGCTGCCTTCATTTCTGTGTTTTGGTCCTTTGGCTATATTCGCCTCTCTGAGAAGCTTCGAAAAACTTCAAATGATCCTACCAAGGTGTGTGGATTATTGAATTTGCTTAGGGAGCTGAATGATGTTAATTGTTGCAAGTCGTAATTGTCTTCACTTAGTTATACTAATGTGCAATCACTGTGTGTATCTATTTAGTGATTTTTTATGAGGTGGCTTAGCCTTTGGTTTTACTTGTGTTTTCAGGCACCTCCTCGTGCTGATGTAGTGAAAGGCTTGAAAAAATGGTATAGTAGTGAACCTGTTGGGGATGGGTGCTGCTATTCTTGGGATGCAAGCCACGGTTGGATTGTTAGTTGCTAAGGCTCTCACTTCCTCGGCAAACCCGTACTATCAGGGAATTTCTCCTGGTAGCGCCCCAGTGCTCGCATTGGATGTATTTTTGGTGCAGGTATGTCTTCAAAATAATGTTTCCATTCTACAGATGAAAAACTTCTCATACAGATGAAAGTTGAGTTTTCATCTCTTTATAGGCTCTGTTATGACCGTCATTTTGCCACCTGAACAACAATTCTATCTGTTAGGTTCTCTGGCATCTGCCATTGCCTTTCTTCTTCATTTTAAAAATATATAAATGAGAAATTGTGTTATTTGGGGCTGAAGTATGGATTGGTGGAGCTTAACATTACAATAGGATTGAAAACAGAAACAATTGAACCCTCATGATGCCAATGCTTTCAAGTGTCAAGAAACATATTTAGACGGTATGAACTGAATTTGAGTCCTCTAAAGTTACAGTGCATTCAAGTGGGAATATTTGCAGAGTTATATAGATTGTGATAACATACATGCACATGTATATAAGCTATAAATTTGTAAAAATTTAGCCCCTTGAATTTCCAGTCAATGATTATAAATTATAACTCCTCTACAGTTTCACCTCTGAAATGCACCCCATACTTTAGAGGCAACAAATTTGAAATAATGTAAGTGACTTCTGAAAATAGGAAGGCTTTGATGGTGTTTAGTATTTTTTTTCCCATCAGCGGAAATAGCAATATTTGACTGCTTTGATGGTGTTGAAAAATAAGATTTTTCCAATACGTTTATCTGTTTAGTATATTTCAAATAATGTAAGTTGATCTCTTTAAACTAACAATTACAAACTGGAGAATGCTAGTAACACATACTTTCTAATATGTTTTTTTTCCAGTACACTCTTCACTGTTAGGTAAATTTTTTGTGGTTCTACCAAATAATGAATGAGACTGATTAAATAGGGGGTGGGGCTCGCTTTAATAAGTGGATCCTATATGAATTCCACCCAACAGTGAAAGGATATGTTGGAAAGAATGTATAGAGCATGTATTGCTATTATTTCTGCAATGTTGCCTTGTTTACTGTTTTCAAGATTTTTCTAGTACACCTGCATTTTTGCAAATTGATCATAGTGAAAATATTTCCGTTTAAAATGAAACCAAAAATCAAACTAATGTGAGCAACATTTTGATTGTCTTGGATACAGCATTGTCTTCTGAAATAGCAATATTTGACTGCTTGGTGCACTCATCAAGAAATGAGTAACATTATATATTATCTTTGTTTTACAGGCTTCAGCGAACACTATTCTTTCTCATTTCCTTGGGCTTGTTTTCTCACTGGAGTTGTTGCGATCAGTCACATTACCACCTTCAGAAGCAACTCCATTTCCCAAGTTTGCATAATATGTGCCTCGAGACTAGTATAATGAAATCACACCCAAAAATTGTCCCTCGTTTCCCGTGGTTGTTTGCTTGCTTAATTGTGTTCAGCTTTTTGATACAGCATTTTGAGGCCCTCTTCCTAGGCAATTGACCTCATCGTGTATTTCCAATTTTAAAAGAACCTGTACAATATTGCTAATAAGAATGATAACTCCTCAACAAATGACAGATCATTACAATGGCGGGAGTAGATCGCATTGTTTGGACTCCTCAGCTTTGGAGTTTTCACTTACTTTCATAGCTTGTCTACGGTAAGTGTCAATAGGAGAAATTTCAAAACGCAACTTTGAAATAATTGTATATTAGACCTGTCATGCAATCTGCGAGTTTTTGTTTCTTTTCAAAATACATGCCAGCTTGTTTGACAGCATGATGTGGAGTCCTTGTCTGAGGAAACAGATTTTTTTTGTTAGGGTTACATTTTGCCCATGATTTTGTATTTGCATCACTCTTTATTATGCACCAGAATCTCCTACAGTATTGATTTGGGTTCGTGCGCAGGATTCACATAATAGTGGGTTTTGTTTGCAGGAATTTGATCGATACTTGCAAGTCAGGACTAAGAATTAAGAAACTGCGTATGCAGGAATTTCATGGTTTCACTTGTGATAAAACTAACATTTACTATATTTTTCACTCACTAAAATGCCAACACATAAAGTTTTTTTTTTTTTTTTTGAAATTTTGCTCCAACGAAAATGGGAGGAAAAGTAAAAGAAAGCTTGAGGCTCTTTTCTAGAGGTGCTCAAGGACTATGGACACTTTTTTTTTTTATTCAGTTATTAAAAACTTTCTTCAATCATGTCAGTGAGACTATCAACACAGGCGGTTGTTTCAATGTTAAAAGAATCATTTTTTTTTTAACATTTTTAAGAGTCATTTTAAATGCAAGATCATAAATTTTCTTCATAGAAATATATTTTTTTCTTCAACAAAGATTTCATCACTCATACTAAGCAGTAAACAAAAATATATTTTATTACTTTTCTTTACTTTTTAACATGAATGTATCTATTAAATACTAGGTAAATAAAATTTTATTCAAAGAGAAAATTGAATTGGAAAATAATCAAACTGTAAATCAATTTTTAATCAAGACAAATTCATGTTTCAAATTTAAGTCGTTAAATTAAATTAGTCCAATTTGAATAACTTTGTTTTTCTTCCAAAACCTAGCTTTTACTTGCTTTATATGGGCTTATTTTATCTTATATATGCTGAAGCAGACGTTTAATTTTATTTTATTTAATTTATAAAAGTGACTCATTTTTTAAAGTTTTTTGTAAGTTTATATTTGCAAGTTTCATTATAAATTTATCAAAGTTCTTATTAGGCCAAATTTTATTTTTGATCCATTATATTTTTGTATGTTTTTAATTTAGTACATTATATTTTAAAAGTTTGATTTTGATCTTTTATGTTTTTAAAGTTTTTATTTTGGTATATTAAATTTTAAGAGTCCTTTATGTTTTTAAAAATTATATTTTGATCTTTTATATTTTTGAAAGCTTTATTTTCATCATTCTTCTGATTTTTATTAGCAAATGTTGATGTTATGTTAATTTTTTAATAATTAATTTAAAATAGTGGCGGCTAAAAATTGAAGTAAGATCCAAAGTTATCATCGCAATTTAAATTTAAAACTTTTCATCATCTTTGGTATCCAACATTTTTAATTTATGGTGTTGGATGATGGTGTGATTATAGGATGGTGTGTTTTTAAAAGACACTGATGATTTTTAGTCTTATTATTTAGAATTAATTATTTCAAAATTTAAAGCTAATGTCACATTAATATTTGCTAATAAAAAAATTAGAAAAAATAACTAAATTAAAATTTTCAAAAAACATAAAGGATGAAAATAAAATTTTAAAAAATATAAAGAACCAAAATAAATTTTCTAAAACTTAATAAAAAAATAAAACTTTTAACAATATAAAAAATTACAATAAAATTTATTAAACTTAATCTATCAAAATGAAATAATACTAAAATATAACGGAAAAAAAGTCGCATTTAACCTTTTTATATTAATATGGAAAATTATGACTCAAGCCTTATTAATTTAACATGTCAATCGAGTCAACTTGTACTACATGGGGCCCGTTTACTCTAAAGTCTCCTTTCATTAGAGCATCTTTAGTGATAAATCCCAAATTGAGATCTTAGATCACTTTTTAGTAGACCCCATAGTGCCAAGTAAGATTTAAGATCTCTCAATATCTCTTCCATTTTGTTCTTTAGTGGTAGATCTCATTTTGAGATCTTAAGGAGAGAGAAAAAGGAAAAAAATTTATTCTTTTTTGAACAATGTGCAGATATTAAGGGTTCTTCTACAAGAACTCATTCTCCATGTTGGAGATCTCTCTACCTCATTTAGTGGAAGATCTAGTGAAGACCAGATCTTGAGCTCAAGATCCTTGTTCAAGATCTTACATTAAAGTTGCTCTTAGGTAAATTGCACGATCCTCCTGTGTGACATTTAAACACCAAAAGCATGTTGAATTAGCTTCACATAATGAAAATCACCCACCCTGTTTAGTAGAACCCACAAATGTTTAGGCTTAGCAGTCTGCTACCTTCAACAAATTAATTTGGTGTATTTTATTTTTAATTTTTAAAAAACTTATAAATTTTATCTTTTATTATTTATTAATTAATAAGTATAAAATTTAAAGGTAAAACTCATTAAAAAATAAAAAAGTTAAGTACAAAATTTGTGAAAAATAAAAAGTGTAAGTATGTTAATAATAAAATGAAGGAGGATAAAATGTATAAATTTCTTAAAAATTAAGAGTAACATATATCAAATTAATTTATTAAGATAAGATTTGTCAAAAATTAAAAAGATTGGAAATAAAAAATATAATTAACTCTAGTAAAAACCAATGGGCAACGGTAGACAATAGATACGGGAATACCTAAAAATACTGTACGGTAAAAAAATAGCCAAACGTGTAACTGGTATTCATTCGTTTCCTTTCCAACCTCTTTCTAAAGTGGGATAGATTGTTAATACATTCCTAGCAGCTACCATCTTGAGGACTAAAGTTACACCAAAATAGTTGAGCAGTTCATAACACCTCAAAGCCTGAAGAAATTATTTTGTACATTGCAAAACAGATAAGGGCCAAAATTCAAGCCACACCCACCTACGGAGAAATTAATAGGTAGTCCTGAACATATATTATATATAAGTAAAATGAGTTTCTCCACTCAAATTTATTAAGTAGGACCTCAACACAGAAAAGGGAAACAAGGAAACATGAGACTAGGAGTCAACACCCATCATGTGTGTTATATTCCGATTAACTAATTGGATGGCTGCATTAGTCTCTATAATATCAGCCACGTAAAAAACACGAGAAGATCCATGTTATTCTCAGTATCTACTAGGTTGCTTTCTCTAGTGCAATTTTTCTTCTTCTTTCAATTCTCTTGCAATTGCAAAGCCGAGTTGTTGGGAGAAGATGGGAACATGCTTACAGTTGAGCTTCTACCCCTGATTTGTTCCAAGGTATGAAGTGCTGATAGAGTTAGTTGGATATACATGTTCTTCATATTTTTTATTTCAGAAAGTTCTTCAGGAACCTGCATTACAGTCTCTTTATTTTCATTACCACTCATGGAGCCAAAACCATTTTGCATAAA
This sequence comes from Glycine latifolia, assembly GCA_013407115.1. Taxonomy (NCBI): domain Eukaryota; kingdom Viridiplantae; phylum Streptophyta; class Magnoliopsida; order Fabales; family Fabaceae; genus Glycine; species Glycine latifolia. The sequence continues at coordinate 24,205,983 of CM023960.1, read as the reverse complement.
ATCCTGGCTTATCGATGAGCTCGGACCATTGGTGAAAAGAATGCTTAGTATCATCTCACACTGCTTTACAAGCTTGTTAAGCACATCAATTTCGTAGAAGGGCTGGTTCACCACAGATTGGATAAAAGGTGAGCGAAGTAGAGCACCAGTTTTCTTATCGTGTTTCTTTATTATCTTCACTAGACCTGCACTTAAACATTCAACATCAATCCCTTTCTGATTAGTGATCACAAGTGGTTAGTAAGTTTGTTTATTTTTATAAAAGCAACTTAAAAAAGTCTTATGCAAGAATAAAGTTGTGTCTTGGTGACTTGTTAGTTATAGGTTCAAATTCGAAAACAGTATTTTTGTATATGCAAATGTAAGACTATTTATAATATTTTTTCCCTTTACTTCGCATTACGAGAAGTCTCTATGCAATGAGATAAGTAATTTTTTATACTTAAAAAAGTCTTACCTATTCTGATTAGCTGAAAGTATATGCCTATTAAACTCATCCAAGAAACTTCTCTTCAAAATTAATAAAAGGCAGAAAAAACACTAAGTCAATAGTAGCACTCATGCATGAGCTCTTAGAACATAACATGCCTGTGTAGTTGAGAGCACTGTAGTTCTCTAACAAAACCATCTCCCCATGAAAATCTACTATTTCCCTCCCTAATGACATCAAGTCTACATTTGAATCCACGGCTTCGACAACTCTGTCTTGCAACTCCTGCAACACAAACCACAGATTATATATTTATGGTCCTATTTGAATAAAAAATTTAACAAGTATAAATAGTAAAAGAAAACAACGAGGTATAATGAATTAAACTTATGTCATAAGTTAAATTAGCTTGTACAAAAGCTAATTTATAGAAGTTCTCCAATTTAGCTTTTCCAAAGATTTATTTTAATTTAGGTACAAACTAATTTTTATATAAGAGAGGTTAAATTCGTTTTATGTTATTATTTTCTTTTAGCTTATTGATAAGTTTATCCAAACAATCAGTGGCGGAGCTACTTGGAGGCCTGCGATGGTCATTACATTACCCAAAAAATAAAATTTGCAATTATTGAGTGATGGAGGAATTTTTTTATTAATTATATATACTTAGATAATTAATTATGATTAAAAATAAAATTTGGCACTACCTAAAATTCTTTGAAGCTCCGCCACTGCAAACAATGCTGACATAGAAGACCAAAACAAGAAAAGATGGAAGGAAAACGTGAAAGAAATGTGTATGTGGATAGTTACCTACCTTCAATTTGATGACATATTCTTCTTCCTTGTCAACAAAGAAATTGTTGAACTTATCAATCTCGAGCTGCAAGAGGTTAAGGAAGTGGTTTAATTGTTTGGCATCCAACTGGGGTGGAGCTTGGCCATCTTCGGGACACATAACGTTCAACTGTTTCTTCAAGATTTTGTAGCATAAGAATTTGTCACGCCAATCGGGCAGTGTCTGCTCGATCAGCCTCTTCAGGATCTTGTCAAACTTCATGTTAATGCTAATAATCTGTTATTCACTAAGCAGAATGATGTTTGTTGATTGTTAGTGATCGAGTTGGTGGGGTGGAGAGGATTGAAGGGAATGAAATGCCAGTTTTTATCGAGTTTGGGATTTAGAATATTCGAGCAGAGGGAATGTGGAATTTTGGATATTCTTCATGTTCTAACAGGCAATATGGATAGGTTTATCCGTCTTTTTCCGTAATGCGAGGGATAACAGTATGTATTCTATTTCTATTCCTGTTGTTTTTCTTGTCTTGTTAGAAAATGCTCTTAGGCAAATCTAATACCACCACAAGGTGCTTAGGATTGATCGCATAATGTCCGAATCAAAAAAATGTACTGTAGCCTATAGTGAATTGACCAGAATATTATAATTTACTAGTTGATGGATCACAACTAAATATCAATTATACATGGATATTCAACATATATATGCCTCTGACTGCACATGCAGTGAGAGTATTAGACCTGTCAAACAATAAAATTTTGATGCTTATCCATGGAATTAGTGCATTGGTTAACATGGAATATTCTAATCCATCCAATACAGGTAATCAAGAATTTCTTGGATATCTCTTAGTCAAAAGTTAGGCACTAATTTAGCAAAATATTAAGATCTATTTAAGGAGTTGAGTTTTTTGCAACTCGGACCAGAGGATTAAATCCTTGACCACATGTTATATTATTGTTATCTGCCAATGAAACAGTAAAAGTTAATTCTGCCAAGCGTTCGATGAAGCTTCCATTTGATTCCAAGAGTGCATCGCATAATATAATGCACATGGATAGAGGAGCAAGCTTCGGTTGCAGTGGGAAGATAAGGAGGCCACTAAGGATACCCTTCAGTTGAAAATTTATTCTTCAAAATCATATTTCATAAAGGAATGCAACTTTTACTTCTTTTTGTAAGGTGTGATTACAATTTACAACACATTAATTCCTGCTTCTATATTGCGTAAGCATTTTTTATTTTTTTAACGCGAGTTGATCTAAATGAGAGAAGTTTGAGTGCGATTTTGATAATAAAAAATATTATTGAGACCTTATCTCAAAAATCACTCTAGCCTGCAGGTTGAGGAATTTTGAATCAATATAATTTGTTATGTTACTTTGCCTCCGTGTACTTTTGTGGAAATTTGTGTTAAAATTATATTTGCTTGATCCTCTCTCCATAGAGGAGGAGCATATTCTTTTATCTCTCTCGGTTAACGTCAGCCGTCGGGAATGTCTTCCCCTAAGCTATTTGGACCACTGCACCCATTCTAATACGTCAGTGAATTATTTTAATATTTGTTTAACGGTTTTTAGACATCACATTTAATTTAACAGCTATCGATGTTGGACCATCACTAGTACAGGATTAGCTCATATATATTCCATTCCAAGTAAAAAAAAAAATACTCAATATGCGTTTAAATGCCTACATTTTGTAATGGTGAATTCCAAGCACTCCACACTTTCAATTTTTAAACCAGTGTCAAGGCACCTCCCAAATAATGTCATACCGAATACAATCAGTTAAGTTGCGTAGAGGTTAATTGCATTATTTCATCTACGTGATTAAATGTGTTAAAGAGTAAATGATGAGGAGTTTATGATTAACATATGTAAACATGTGGCTAATTGGCTTGTAAATGGTTTGTTCATTCAATTCGTATCTTATATCTGGGTAAGACGCCATTGTTATCTGTTTGGGTGTAGAAACATTAGATGAAATAGGCCAAATCTATATATCTACGGAATTGTTTACACATGCTGCTAGGGTAGGGAGTGTAACTAGGAATGACTGTAGCATTTAAACTTAACGGGTTCCTAAAAAAAATACTCATTAGTACGCAGGAGATTTGATTACACTCTTTATCAATTTAAGCTGTACAAAATTACTTGTTAAGTCGTTACATGAATAACAAGGGAGAAAATATAATGAATATTTTTTATTTTTTATTTTTTGCAGTGAGCCAAAGCATTAATTTGAAAGATGTCAACTAAATCCAACAAAACCAGGCCAGTTTCCGAAATCTAATTACAGAACAAGTGCGATCCTCACGAAAAACTTGTGAATTACTCCATGTATATTCCTTAGTTTGAGCCATTAGAACAACAACAACATGAAAAGAAAAGCCACACTTCAAAATTGGTAATGTAGGCATGCAGCAACCTCAAATGTAGCCAATAAACGAAATATAAATTAGCAATCACATTAGCAGCAAGCACACGCCAACCTCAGGCTAGAATAAAGGGGACGCAATAGCAAGACATTTGTTATCATTATCATTATTATTATTATTATTATTATTATTATTATTATTTCCAGTGCTGTATTCCTACTTAAGAAAAGATTATCATTGTACTTGTAGTGGTAAGTAAACACTTCATCGATACATCATATAACCAACCCAACCAAAATCTTTTTCGTGGCCAAAACCATCATGTCATGTTACCATCCTAAAAAAAACCAAACTGATATTCAAGTTCTTCATGTCTTTTCTTTTCTATGTTTCCCCTCTCTGATAATCTATCTTATCCAGCTGAAATTTAACTAGGGTAATATACCCATTGATAAAAGATCATGTTTCCAAGGGGTACATAGAAAATCATGAGAGAATAAGCACCTAGGTCAAAGCTATTGGTCAATCCTGATTCTGAAGAATAAGCATACCATCTTCTAACCATCCATCAACAGAGCGATAGAATCCCAGCAAAAAGAAATTCCAAACCTCAAGCACTTCATCGTACACTCCTAACTAGACTTCATTTATGCATTTGCACCCTGAATTTCAAACGGAAGAAATTAACCAAAAATTTCAAGTGATAATTCAAAGATTTTTTACAGAATGAAGGTATAATTTATATTGCTCATAAAACTCAAATAAAATTATTAAAATTATTAGTTGAAAAAGTTATACAAAAAAGTGTCTCCATATGAAAACATCCAACGGATTTGGTATTACTGGTAAATGGAATTTGCACAAATATGATATAACTACCAGAAAATACCAAATTACACATTTTTATCCCATAAAATATACCCTTTCTGCAGGCTTTTTACACCGTTCCACTATCACTAATAACTAGTAATTTGAGCTTCCCTGCATATAACTTCTATAATGACACTTTAATTGATATGGAAACTCACAAAAAGCTAACATGAGAGACCACCACACATTACAAGCAAATAGAAGTGTTAAAATAAAGGGAAGTGGTATTTTATTGGGTTCATTTTTTTTTTTTGGGGGGGGGGGGGGGGGGGGGGGACTGCACATAAAAGTTTTCTGTCTAGAGAATGTCATACAAAAAACTTTTCTGTCTTAAGTAGTGAGCTGCCATACCAAAAGTTTTCTGAAGACAGCCATTGAGACACAAACAGGTATGCAGTATGAAACTCTCTTCCACAGGCAGAACTAAAATAAGTTACATTGATATTAACAGTAGAGTCATGGACATTTGATCATTCAATAGACAAATTGCCTACAAACATAAGATATGCTTTTGAGTAACTATTTGCATCAAATACACGTAAAAGAATAGAATGCTCTTACCATTTTCCTACTGCACCTTCTTTTCTTTGTTTGAGAGTTTTGGAATCTTGCTTAAAACAATACTGTGAATTTTTTTATACTGTGTCTGAATAACCCCATGTATCACACCTAGCCTGTCATCAACTTGGTCCTGGTACTTGTCATACAACACAGGAAGAGACAAGCTAAGAAGAACACCTGTCCAGAAAGTTATTGAAATATTAAAGCAAATGAATGCCAACAAAGACCGAACGTGTAAAACCTACAGCAGCATAGAACTTACCGATATAGATCAAAGTCAAAAAGTTGAACAAACTACCAATGTAAGATATTACCCACAATACACCAACAACCTGATTCACCAAGTTCATATAAAGAACTGTAAACATAAAATTATGTACCCAAAGTGTTCAAATTCATCAAACTCAGCATAAAACGAGGACAAGAAGAAAATACAAACCCCATACCTGGAGGCAAAGCAGCAAATTCCTCTCAATCGCTATGTCATGTGCAACGGACAAGGCTCGATTAAACCAAATTTGCAGTGCATCAGCAACCCTGGCAATAGTTTCTTCCGAGATCTCCAGATCGGGGAGAGGAGGAAGAGGTCTGCATCATTCAACAAAATAAATTTCGACTTCGAGTGAAGAAAGCATATTCAACACTACACTAAAACACCACTCTTAACTTTAGCAGGACTTGGAGCATATTCCCCACCGTTAATTCAAATTTCATGAGCATAAATTTTGATAACATTCAACAGAGAATATCTATCTACATGCAATAATTAATTTTTCCTCAAAACGCATTAATGTTCAATTCAGTCACGAACAGTTCAAAACTTTGAATATTAGTAAATTAAGTATACGAATCTAGCGGAGACGTTAATCTAGGAAATGGAAGATGATTTGGAGGAAGTGGAAAACCTATTGAGAAGGTTAGCAGCTTTGGCCCAGAAAAAGAGAATAACGACGAGAAGCAACACGACATTGGCGACGAAGGACAAGAAATTGTAACCGGCATGCTCGAAGAGGTACCACAATGCGGTGGCAGATACGAGCACCGCAACCGCTCCACGCCAATTCTTCCACAAAACCACATCAGCAACTATATCACATCATCAAATCGAATGTAAAATTAATCAACTCTTATTTTCTTTACTATCAGAGTACACAATCAAATTCTAGCTATCAGTAAAGGATCCGAAATCAGAGAGAGAGAAAGAGAACCTAGGCCTTCGCCAAGAACACGGTGAACCGAAATCCGCTTAGAATCTCCCATGGTGATTGAAGAAGTTTAGTTTACCGGTGAGTGCAGCGTCAGTAACAATCTATAGAGATATTAGTAACGGTGCGATTACGGTTACGGTGGCTCTTTCTTTCGTTTTTGCTCATGTACTGCACCTGCACAAGAGGAAAGAGGAAAACGCCAAAACGCCATTCGTTCCAAGTTCTAACCTCCCCCATTCGTGGGCTGGGCCGGCCCATCAAATGGAAGATATACCATTATTTATTCATTTTATCATCACTAATTGAAAAAGACACATTTTTAAAAAAGAAAAAAGAAAAAATAGTTAAAAAAAATAGTGATAGCAGTTTTTTAAAAGGGATAGTGACAGTAGTTATATCTTAAAGGTTTATAAGAAAAATAAAAATAGTTATATATATATATATATATATATATTTATATATTAAAAAATAATTTAAAAATAAGAAATGTGTAGAGATAATTATCTTTAGTAATAACTAACTAATCGAAACACAAACTAATATTTTTTCTTCTATTTTTACTTTTTGGTGGGTAACATTTCAATTAAGTTTACAAACTTGTGTGTTATATTTTTATTGCGTTATCACAATTTTAGTGTATTTTTTTAGATACATGCTATCCATACACATTTCTTATTTTTTGGATGAGATGTTACAATTAAAAGTGCAAAGTGTAAATTATACTTGGATTTGGTTTTACAAACTTTGAGAGTCTATTTATTTATTAAATTGATATTCATTTTACAAAATTTCTTGTAAAAAATAAAAAATATTAAGAGGATGTATTATGTATTTTTACTGTGTGCATTTAAAAATGTATTTTTTATTGTGATTTTAAATAAATATTATTATTTATTAAATTTTTAGACTAAATCATAATTATACCTGCAGATTAATGAACAAAAATAAATATAATATACAAATTTTGAAACACTTCAATGTATATATATATAATTTTGATTCAGTTTTAATTTCACATTTTAAAAATCTTTCTCCGAAGTGTTTTTGAATGTCTTTCTCCGCATTGGCGAAGAAACCTGCGAGCTCTGACTCCGTCGGCATTTTCTGCGTCGACACTGACAATAGAACGCAGCGAGATTTGGTTTTTGTGATATGCTCCTCCTCCGTTGAATCCACCTCTTGCATTGAGACCTTATTTGTTGTTGATGTTGTCCACCATAATTGCACGTCAACGTTTCAACTTGCGCAACCTGAAAAAAATGTGTTACATTATTACAACACATTAATGAGAAGCACTTTGATGAGAGACAAAACGCAAGTTCAATTAAACTAATTCATAAATGGATCAAAGAAAGGAAGAGAGAGAAGGAACAAAATAGAAAATAGAAAAATATTCATAAATGATGAATAAAAAATGAAACAACAATCATGCAGTTACAACATGGTTAAAGTGCAAAGATATCCTCATATCCATGTTCTGAAGTGAAGAGGGTAAAATGGGTGGTTACTAAGAAGAAGTTGATACAAAAACTGTCCATTTTAAAAAATTATCATGTTCACTTTTAGTTTTAATATTTTATATTATCAGTTGCAAGGTAAGGATAATAGGTAGCAATTTTCTTATTAATTTTAGGAATAAAAATGTCTAAGAAAATATGTACATTAAATGGGATCATTCTCATTATTAATAGTTATAAAAGATTAATAATTATAGAAGATAATAGTTATAGATTTTAGAGTATTTATTTTAAAAATATAAAAATTGTTAACATTTTCTTTCTTTCTCTTAATAAAAATGCAAGACACAAAGTAGAGGAGTGATAAAAACATTTATTTCATTAGTAGGCACATGATTAAAAACAAAGCATAAGAATTCATTTAACTTAGTTAATTTTTATGTTTGCATTATTAGGTAATAGGTATTTTCTCAACTTTGAGGATTAAAAATTGAAAATAACTAACCTCAAAATTTGGAGCAGCTACCGAATTTTCTTCCTCTGCAAAAACATAAGAGAAATCAAGAAAAATTAATTCATTTTAAAAGAAAAAGTTAAAATAAATGGAAGAAGGAAGAAAGAGGAGAAACATACCTGTACTATACTTGCATCCTATTCCGGTGGATTTATGCAATGGCATTGCTATAACTGTAACATCCTAAAAATAAATAAACCTATATATATAAAATTAAATAAAATAAATAAATAAATAATTACTATACTTTTAATTTATGTTTAATTTATGAAAGTATGATAATAATAAAATACAAACATATAAATTTCTTTCACAGTAGCCATACAAATTGTACCATCTTAACAAATAATAATAAAATAGTTATTAATAAATATATAAATATACAAATAATAAATAAGTAAATAAATAAAAGCTGATACCACCTGTGTAATACCCACAAATATATATATATATATATATATATATATATTTATGATTTACATTATAATAATAGAATAGGTACAAAATATATATATATATATATATATATATATATATATATATTTTGATAGTAAAATAAGGACAAGCTTTAGCAATCAAAAAAATTTACTCTTCAGTCACGTGAGAATTTTAGCTAAATCCAAATCCTTAGAAGAATCTTTCTGCAGCTTCAGGTGGCATTAGAAAAAAATAAATAAGCAGGAACAAACTTCAATAGCCTCCCACGTTGCACAAACCATTAAATGAAGGGAATAATAATAATGATGGTTAGATAAGGAAAAATAGATATTTTTCCTAACTACAGTTACTTTCTAACCAAATCAAGCATTATAAAAAGCTTGAAAGATTGAACTCCCTACATCGAAGACCTACACACGGAAAACTCAGCTTTTACTATCTACCTTCTCTAGCTATCATTTCCACTTCCTCTCACGAAAAACTTTCTTTCCTGAAACCAGTCTCGATAAGCCCCTACTCAACTCACCACAACTCTCAAAGGTAGGCTAGGCTTCAATCTTAATATTAGAAGTTTATTAAGTTTAAATTTATGTAATTACTAGATTATATTTTACCTTAGTTCCAGAATTTAAAAAAAAAATAGAATTCTGTGATGTACCAGGATCTATGCTATATATA
>CM023960.1:24144120-24191648 GCA_013407115.1 Glycine latifolia | reverse complement strand
CGAGCCCACATCTACTTCGGCGCCCATTTTCCCATCTCAGTCTTTAGCGAAGACTTTAATCCATCCGACCCCTTCTTTCAATTTGCTCCTATGTATTCGAATCCTGTCACCGACCCCATCATCGTACTCAGCGAAGAGGATAGTAATGGAGACCATGCTTGAATGAGGGGTTTAGTACTTTGTAAATAAATAAGAATGTTGCAGTACTATGAGGATGAGAATGTAAATTAAAGCTAGTATAAAATATGAGAAATATTTTGTAATGAAAGATGATATATATCTGGTTCCTGCTGTATTAATTTCTTTTGTTTCTAACTAAATTTCTATTTTTTTAAAAAAAGGATTAAATAAAGTAAAATAAATAATTAAATAATTTAAGTAATTAAATAAGTAAGTAAAATTATTTAGGATGTTACAACTGCGAGACTTATGGTTCTATCAGACTGCCTTTGTTCTCTACGGCCCTGTGATGCCAAGTGGTTGTAAGCTTAGGAAAAACAGTTGACGTGTGATTCTATTGATACCGAAGTTTGGGGCGAATTGCTTGCAACATTTAGCTCTTTGTTGCGGTTCTTGTGGGAACTGTGGCATCATATGGATTGGCTGCTTCAAGATATGGGAATTCTGAAGTTAAGAACTTGAATGCAATTCAGGCTGAATTAGATCAAGACAGAAGAGTGTTGCTATTTTTTGTGGTGATAGTGGAAATGTGTTGGCAGCATAGAGTTTCTTTATAGAACATGTTTGTTGTCCATTGAAGTGCAAAGGTTCATGCATGCATGATCACTGAAAATTGAAAATTACCCTCCCCCCTCTCAAAAGGAATTATACATTTTTTACTTTTAGGAATCGGATGTAAAAAAAACAACAAATTACTTCCCTTGGCGTGTGATTACAAAATGATTTTGGTTTTTTGGTCATGATTACAAAAAGTGGCAGGGGAGTTCACTTGGATCATATTTTCATTGATCATCAGTCTTTCATTGCAATTCGAGGTGCTGCCCGGCTACGTTTCTTTTGTCATGCTAGTAACATATTTTGATTTTGATATTATTTTAAGTACAACTTTTGTTATTAGATAAAGTTAATATGGGTCTGATTAACTATCCTAGATGTAGCTTTTATTCTGTAAAATTTGCATACAATTGTATATATATAGTTTGATTAGAAAATCATCTGTTGAAGTTAAGAGTTTATCAAGCAAATTGTGAATTACAATATCCCATTTTACGGGCTTATTAACATGATGTTTCTTGGATATTGACTCTTTCATGATCAAAGAAAGATACAAAAATAAATAGGTAGGATAGCAATAGGATGCAAGAGGTCAGGTTCATGAAATACTTAACCGACATAAATGAACCTTGAAGAGCACATCACGATCACGCAAGCCAGAAACAGAAAACGATAACTACAGCACAACAAAAGACAATTGTAATGTAAAATGAAGTTCAAACACTGAAGGCGAGTGAAAAAAAAAGGAAGAGATGGTGCGAAAATAAAATCACACTTAGAAACTCGTTATGAAGCAAAGGAAGAGAGTAACCTCAATCTGAGAGAACAGGCCGTGCAGAGTTAGAAATACACCACTACACCTATGCTCCTCTATTGAAACGTAACTAACCCCATTATAATCTAACTAAATAAATAATAATTCTTATATATAAATGAAGGGTAAATAAGAAATTTGAATTGTATACAGCAAATAAGGTATTTGATGACTATTTATGAGTTATAAACCACAAATAAATGTCATAATCACAAACAAATTGTTATGTATAATAAATCATATATATCATGAATTCTAACTAGTTATACTAATTTATGTGATTCAATCAATAATTCACTTGATCAAACATAAATATAAATAAATAAATATATATATATATATATATATACTATAATTTTATCATAATATATATTTATGAAAAACATGAAAATTTTAATTATTTCAATAAAGATATTAATGACTCATTAGTTCAAATATTAGTTCAATGACACTATCTTAATCAAATCAATCATCAATTTGATTTTCAAAACTATGCTTTTAACTTCCATTTCATTTCTTTTCATCACTCCCTTCCTATCAAACATAAACTAGAGAATTAAGTAGGAGAAAGAATGAAAAAGAACAAAAAATGGTTTATTAAAATACTGTTAAAAATATTACACAAGATGTTAAGTTTTAAAAGAATCTCCACAATTTCGTATTTTACCCTAGTAGGCGTAAAGATACCAAATACCAAGACAATGAGATCCTAGCAATTGAATAAATTCTAAAAATTTTCCTCAATTTAAATGGTAAAATAAAATCACTTTTTGAAATATAAATTCAAATATGATCAATAAATTTTACACTTATAATTAATTTTTGTCAAGAAGGAAGTTAAAGATTTTCATTTTTCGTAAAATTAATTCTTCTTGTAGCAAAATTAATTTTAAAAAAAAATGCTAAACGCACATTGATACTTTAAGAATGAATTAATCGGTATATTTTACTCTTCCGATCTGGCTAAGTTGATTTGTGTGACATTTCGTTTGTTATCACACAATGAGTTGCAAGACAGATTCTTTTAAATAAAAGGCTTGTAAGATTTGTTCTCTAATTCATCATTTTTTTTAGCTTCAAACAATATATAGCATCCCTTTCGAACACATTACCTCAGAAATCACATATGGGAAACAAATTTAATGGAAACCCAGAGTAATGCCTGTGTTTTATCTAAGCCAGATATGCGCACCTACTTGAATCAAATTTTAAAAGTTTGGCCACAACCAAAGCTGGTTTCAAGGTGCTGCCCCCTCATCGTTATCAGAGTCTTCATCACCTGAGGAATCTTCTTTCTCTTGCTGCTGTTCTCCAGCATTTAATTTGGTCTTTTTCTCCTTTTTCCTTTGCTTCTTCTTTTGACGTTTTGCTCGCTTCTTTGCAGTCCGTTCCTCAGCTGCTTTTAGTCTTTCCTCTCTTTTCAAATTAAATTCTGCCAGCTCTTTCCTTTTCTGGTAGTCGACTTCCATCCTGGCAAGACGATCTTGTTCCTTGCGTCTCATTTGCCGATACTGTTGGAACCAGAATTTGAAGCATATAAGAAAAACACTCAGAACAATATCCATCACCCTGCCAACTATTATTGACACATAAAATAAAGAAGCAAATAACTCAGATATCATGCCAATTTAAATAAACTTCTTAAAAAGGGAGAAGGCAATAAAATGAATCAAACTCCTCGCATATGTTACAATCAATTTATGCACAACTCTTTTAGAAGCTTCCTCATCTCACTCTTCCATAAAGCACTTGTAAACATAACAGAGTTAGGCATATTTGTCTAAGAAAAACCTAAACAGCATGATTTTACAACTGAAAAGGTCCCACGAGTTAGAAGCTAATTAAAACTGGGCCATCATGTGTTGGATAAACACAAGTGGAAAGGTAAGCACTTCAGTATGCATATCTAGGTTATTACTTATTACAAATCACTCAAATAATAAGATATTCCATGAATAGACCATAATGCTTATAATATAATTCAGGACAGTTGAGATTAAGAATGTCTCTTAAGTGCAAGAAAGGATGCCTTAATACTAATGAGATTAAGAATGCTGCTTAAAAAAAAAGACCAAAGTCGATACCCTTGATCATCCAATGTTCTGACTTCTGAGAAGTTTATGCTAAAGACGGTTACCGTCAGGCTTCAGAATCAACTTATTAGTTACAGTGGGTAAATCAAGAACTCATAAATGAGCAATTAGCCTTTGCAGCATTGGAGCATGATGGTTTTGCCAACCAGTTCATATCCAACTACTCCACGAACCTTTATATTACACTTTATAAACTGTAGTTTTTCTAAGTTTAATCCCCAAATAGGTGAGTAGTGTATGGTTAAAAACTTAAAAGCAGAATTTTCTTTAAGATTTCTTAGTCATGAGGCCAAATTTACTTCAAACACTTTGAACCCAACTCATCCCACCCCAGCACTTATTAACCTAACAAGACACCTCGCATGCACCTTCGACCCATAGAACTTCCACAGTTGCACTAATATACAGTGTCTTTCCAAACCTCTCCCCAACACGTTGATTTTTCATATTTCAACAACATATCCCCCTCGACCCTCGTTGCCACCATTACGTTCCTCATCATAACGGCAGTGAATCAGTGATCTAACATCTAAGAGCCAAACAACAGTTTCAATTGCGTATTGCTTTTTTTATTTAGCAACACCTAAAATACACAACTGCTATTAATATCCCTTTGTAAGTACTGTTTATATTTAATAGGTACTCAAAATGAAATTTCGAGTATTACCCTGATAATGATCATTTTTCTTCTTGATTACAACTACCTAACAGTTATGGCACAGCATTATCAAACCTGCACCTTATTTCAGAGCTAATTCAAGCACAAGAGATAGTTTTTATTTTAAATAAATAAAGAAAAAAACAGTTATACCTGGTGGAAGTCGCCGGAGCCTGAACCGGCGGAACTACCGGAAGTATTGCTAACACGGACGGGAACATTGTCGATAATCCGTCGGAGCTTGACTTCCAGATCCTCCTCTTCCTCTTTGAGAGAGACCGGAGTATATTCCACTATCGCATTCGATGCTGCTGCCGGCGGAAGGGGCGGCTTTGACGTTCCCGGCGCCGCTACCATCTGAAAATCACCGCCTCTGGGTTTGCCCGTCGACATTTTGGGGATTTACCAAAACCCTAATTTTTCACTTTAGACCTGAATCCCTAATTTTACCCACAAAATTGGTTGAGTTGTTTTAAGGTCCTAATGCTAAACCCTTGTTCTTCCTTCCTTTCGAATTGCACGGGACAGTAGCAATAGCACAACTGGGTCGGTTTCTCAAATTTCACAGTTTCGTGTCATCCAAATCCCATTTTCTTTTCCTGTTAAAAAAAAAAAAGGGCCCGTCATATGATATGGTATTAATAATTGAAAAATATGCAACTTTTAAATTATCTAAATATTATTTTCAATGTTTGTAGATACGTTCTTTATCAAATTACATAAATATTAATTTAAATGTTTTTTTAACTCTTTTATTCTTTTCTTAGTAAAATTTATAGACATTTTATAATCAATAAAGGTGTGACTGAGTGGTGAAAATTGAGAATTTTACATTTTTAATAAATATTTACAAATGCTAAATTTTATTGATATAATTGTTGAATTTAAAAATCTTGATGAAAGTATAATATACTATTTAATGTATTACAATATCTTTTTACACTACAATATTTTTATATTTTATTAATTATCATTTTCATATTATTATACTTTAATGTTTAATATACTATTTAAAATATGAATGATTTTATATTATCAACCAATAAAAAAATTATATTATCAAAACATTGACAAATTTTTAAATTGATTAAAATTGTCACATCCAGATAATTTATCTTAAATTTGGTATATTTCGATCATTATGACACTGCTATGCAATTCAATTCAATGGGATACATTAATAAGACTTTGGGGTAAGTTTGGAACATTTTAGACCCGCATCCTTAAAGTTTAACAAAATATGTGTCTGTACACATGTTGGTGGTAAATAAAAGAGGAAATTCCACTCACGTCCTTTATGTATTTTTTTCCAAATTGTATTTAATATTTTTTTTATCTTACATAAAATTCTTTAATTATTTAATTCACATTATACTTAAATTCTCTTCTTCTTAAATATCATTAAATAGAAAGTAGATACAAGTTGATAACATAAATTTTAATAAAAAATTATATCTAAAATACTTTCATTTTCTTTATCAAAATTACATCTCTTCTTTAACAATTTTTCATTTTTTTCAACAATTTCTTTTCATTTATCACCACCACCTCTTTTTCCTCCTTCTCTCTCCCCCAAGACAGTCATTCTTACTGAAACAACCACCACCATCGTAATCACAGTAGCTACCACCTCCACCATAATAGAAGAAAAGCAAATGAGATAAAAATAATATATAAAAAATGAGGAATAATTTATTTTGTCTGCTTGCATATTTCAATTGACGTTAGAGAAAAATAATATATAAAAAGAAAAAAAATATCAAATACAATTTAAGAAAAACACACTGAGTATAATTTATTCTAGATAAAATCACATCTTAATAATAAAAGACGTGGAAAGTACAAAACAAAGCATTTGAAGATATGTGGTTATTCACTTCAGAAATATGTTGGTTATTCACGTCAGAAACATGTAATCAAACAAAGGAAAAATGTGTATTTGGTATTGCATCAAATACTTATGTTAGCATGTAAAAACATGTTCAATGGTAAAATAGTCAGTGTGTGTAGAAAATTGTTGGAATACAAATTTCTCCTTCTCCATTTAATGATCGGAAATGTGTGAACTATTGTTTACAACATTCCAAAGGCAGGTGCAGGTTAGGTCGATCACGAACTACAGTGAATTGGACCGGAAAAAAACATAAATTCAACTTAGGTTTCTAAAATAGTCTGAAACTTAATTTTATAGACTTTGGCTCGCTAAGGCTAGATCCAGCCAAAAAGATCAAAAGTTAATTCATGTTGGACATTTAAAATCTAAGTCATACATTTTATAACAGAATTTGGACCAAGTCAATTGTAGGTTATAGTGACTCAAGCCAACAAATCCAAATTCAATTTGAACTTTTAGAGTGAAGTGTAAGTTCAATGAAATCTTAATTTGTATGAGATTTGGTTGGATAGGCTTGAATTGGGCAAAAAAAACAAATTTAAAGCTCAAACCAACATTTCATCCTGCAAGTTCAATTTGAGTTAGTTTGCAAGCTCTATCCAAGTCTTGAACTATAGCAGGTTAAACTAAGAAATATCAAATTCATTTCAGACTTCTACAATAAGAAATAAACATAGTGAAGTCAAATTTGTACAAGTTAATCTCATAGTGAGCCATGATAGGTTTGAGGGAAAAAAAACTAGATTCAATTTGTGATTGGAATTCAAAGTCAAACCTAAAATTTCATCAAGGTAAGTTCAAGTCATGTTGATAAGCTTGATTGATTTTGTCACATTTAGTAAAAATTGAAAGGAAACTGAGAAGGCTAGGTGGAAGGTATAGAAAAGTGAACGATGGTATCTAAAAGGACAATGCAACTTTTAAAACTTAAACCTATAATTAAAATGATTTTGAAATTGATTTGAAAATCAGTTCAATCTACTTTTATCCAAACAAAACTACGTTTTCAAATACAGCATAAACTTATGGAAATTAAAATAAACAATAAGGTGCTTTGGTAAAATACTTATTTTAGGTTTAACTAAGCTTATTATCTAAATAACTCAGATTTTTTCAATTTCATCTCTTAACTTTAGTGTTTAAGACAAATCTTTTGTTTATGTACTGTAAACATAAGACAAATCTTTTGTAAATGTATTATTTGATAAAATTTCACTACCTCCTTTAATCACACTCATACCGTTTGTTGTTTTTAAAAAACACACACCTCCTTTAGATAGCCTAAGAAAAAGGTGTGCGTCACTTTATTAAATACGCGATGAGTGTCTAGTAGAAAATTAAAACAAGCGTGTAGGTATCATTTAAGAAAACCTTGAAATACGTGAGTATAAATCTCTCATATAGCATATATTTTTACCAACTAATTATTTAGCTAGTTTTCTTTTTCTTTTTCATTTTTGTATTTTTTTTCATCATTTACTTACTTTATAGGAATTAAATGTTCAACTTATGACATTAGCGGATTAAAAAGTAATCTAAAAATCTGTATTAATAATTAATAATAAATAAATAAACTAAAATTGTATTAATGATCAACTTATTGAGATGTTTAATTTAACCACTGCTCTGATAACAATCAAGAAGAATGTTATTTGTACAAGAACTCAAATAATAAATTATACAATTTAGAAAGAAGGAAAAATGAAGAAAATTCAAGATATAATAAATGACGTGGTAAACAGATATAAACACACAAAAAAAATGTTGGATATAAAACCTTGTATGAATAATACAACTCTTTTATTTACGAAAAATATATCGGAAGTGTATCGTACATTTATGACTTAATTTTTTGACCATTTAATTATAGACATTATAGTTTTCAACCAATGAAAAATATGAATTTCAAAATAATTATAATAAAATAAATAATCTTATAACAAAAAATACACAATGATCTGTGAAGGCTTTGCCACCCTAGTAAATTAGAATAGAGCAGAAGGGGATTAGAGTCCAGTTTGAAATCGGCCCAGGTTGTTGGTGTAGCATTTTACTTTTCAGTCCCTGAC
Source organism: Glycine latifolia (assembly GCA_013407115.1). Taxonomy (NCBI): domain Eukaryota; kingdom Viridiplantae; phylum Streptophyta; class Magnoliopsida; order Fabales; family Fabaceae; genus Glycine; species Glycine latifolia. The sequence continues at coordinate 24,183,385 of CM023960.1, read as the reverse complement.
AGGCCATCTCGCATCTGAGAGAGAGAGAGTTGGACGCAGCTACCGGAGAGAGAGAAAGAGGAGGAGATCGCACTCTAGACATCACACACAGCAAGAGAAAGAGTAATAGAATCGTGGTTCGTTTGCCGAAGAAGAGGTAAAGAGAAGGAGTGACCGAAGCGAAGATGTTACCCACAGCTTCCAAAGGACGTTCTTCTTCCTCCTCCTCCTCCTCTTCCTCTCGACCTAACAATCCCACGCTGCTTCCCTACCTCCGCAGAATCATCAAGGTTTCTTCCGATCTCTTCCTTTTATTTCACGATTTCCGAGATTTACTTCGCACACCACTCTAATATCCAGTTCGCGCTTTTATCTCTCCCTTTCTTTCTCACATCGTAAATGCCATTGCTAAAATTACCCGGCGTGTGAACCAATTTGTTAGATTTGACTCAATTCCTGAATGTTTCGGCTCAGAATTTGAATAGGTTGGATTGTATTGTTCTGATTTGAAGAGTCCATGACTCGTGAGTGTCCAATCTGCGCTGATTCATTTATTATTCGTTGTAGTGGCAACAAATGGATATTGAATATACTTTTTGGCAAATGCTTCATCTATGTACGTCACCGAAAGTTGTGTAAGTATATGTAAATTAAATAATCTTCTCTGTGTCTCTCCTTCCCCTGTTAGCACTTGGCAATGAAAATCGCGTTTTGTTACCATGATCTAACGCAGTAACAATGTGAGACCTCTTTTGTTGGACATTTGAATTGTACAACTGCACATATGGGCATAAGCTCTTGGTTGAGTTTCTGCTCAACTCTTCTGTTTTGTGTGTATTTAGAATTTTGTAGTATCTTTTTCTCTGATGGATTTTTTGGTCTTCTTGATATGGAACCGTACAACGGATGCAGCTATCAGCATACTAAATATCACAAACGTAAGTCTCTGTCTCATTAATATCTTTGTTCTTCTGATTTATTGGTACACATTTCTGAACAGTGATTGGTTTAACAATGTTTATTAAGCTTCTGTTTTACTAGGCTATGGTTCTTAGCTAGCCTTTATCTGCAATAATCTATAGTACATTAGGACAGTTGCATGCATGTGATATGTTCTAGGGACTATAATTAGTCGTTATTAATCTGAGTATCTTACATGCAGTGCTGGGTTGGAACTGCATTTAGTAATAGGTTGTCAAATTCAAGAGTCTATAAAAACTTGTGCAGTGTCCATAAACTTGACTTTAGTCCTAATACAATTTGTTTTTTTATTTAAAACATTATCATATTGATGGGGAAGAATGCAAAGTTTGTGATGGGGAAAATATAATAGATTCAAACATAACAGTGGAAAATAGAACACTGGCAACATAGTGCTGAAGTGCTTACTTATCATCTCAGTATAGCAAGCATAACAGAATAGTGGGAAATTGCTTATCGTTATATCTAACAACATAACAGAAAACCTAGAGAATGTGCATTGAAGCTGGATTGAAAGAACAAACAGAATAGATGATAGGGATTAAGAAAAAAATAATTCAAATACCTCAAATTGTGTTAAAACTCACTGATCCTAACCAAACAACCTTAGAATCAGAAACCAATGTGAAGTATTAACAAATAACAAATAAAGAAACACTACAAAATAAGCTGCACTTAACAAACACCCTAGTTCTGCAGCTGTTTCAAATGTTTTACTTACTTGGGCTGGCAATGTTGTTGCTCAAACAGAAGAGGTTATGAGCACACTTGTTCATTGATTGATATAGGTCTAATCAAACTATTCTGTTCCTTCCCACTTCATAAATCTCTCTTAAATTTTATGCATGCATTTAAGCATATTTGTAAGTCTGTATTCCAACGATGGGATGAAATTTAATAATTTTACAGTTCACCTTTCTTTCAAGACTCAAGTTAAGGTGCCTTTTAAACATGGCAGTTAAATCTTTATAGGTAGCTGCTTTTTAGGATGAACCATGAGAACTTTGGCTTATTATTAGGCTTGCAAGTCAACTTAATTTAATGATATGTAATGATGCAAATGTTTCACAGTAAAAATCTGTAGGTTTAATTATATAATTTCATTTGGTGATTTCAAAAAAATTGTTTAATTGATTTTCTTCTTCTTCTTCTTATTTGATATTAGAAACCAAGAATCAATGGGCACGTGATGACCCTGCATTTGTTGTGATCTGCAGTCTCCTTTTGGCAGTTGCAACTTTGGCTTATTGTGCGGCGTAAGTTTTTCTTACATTTTGATTGTGGTGGTTCTTCATAGATGACTAGCTAAAATTCACTTTACTTTTGTAAAACAGAATGAATATGCAAATGCAACTAATCACTAATGTAAATCCTTGTATTTCATCTATTTAGATGAAGGATTATCCTTTTTGAAAACTTCCCTTATAGATAGAAACAGGCTATTGACTTAGACATCAGTATGTATGAATTTTATTGAATCATGAATCATGAACCAAGGTTGTAGTGATATTGGATGATTCATTGTATACATTTAGTTTATAGTTTTTTCCTCTTGGCCTCTACTAATTTTTTGTGCTGCTGTATTTTCCCATTCTTTTTCAGGTATGACCATAGTACTGCACATACACTTCTTGTCATCTTCTCAGTGTTGCTTTTCCACTTTTTGTTGACTGGTGTATTTCTGGCAACTTTTTGTTGGTAAGGCTACTTCTTGTAGTAAATATTGCATCCTTTTCTTTGAATCACTTGATACTGATACCAACACTGGTGCATATTTTTTACCCCTTGTAATCTCTAGTTTCCTGACTAATGCTTATCTTCGAGAAGAGGCTCCAAATAGTTATGTGGTTGAACAGCATGTTGAATGGTAAGTTCAAGAATTTTCTTGCTTGTTTCACATGTGATTTAGCTGTTTGCTTCTTCAATTTTGAGAACATTTCCTAATATTTTGCAATGCTTCTTTAAAATGTATGAGCAATTGATAAGAATGGAGTTGAACTGAGCACCTTGTCTTAGAATTTTGTTGATTATTTTCCAGTAGCTGATTATATATTATTTGGTTTTTCATGGAAGGATGTATGCTTTTGATGTGCACTGCAACTCTTTCTTCCCATTGTTTGTTTTGCTCTATGGTAATTTCTGACTCTTTGCTTAGTATGAACTCTATTATGCTATAGGAAGCTACAATATCCTGCATTAGAGTTGGGCTGATATCTGGTTCTTTGGCAGTGATCCATTATTTTCTATCTCCTCTATTGGTGGCTCATGGTTTCATTCCAGTATTGCTGTCAAATCTGCTGTTCATGGTTGGCGCTTCATACTATCATTATCTAAATTTCTTAGGTTATGATGGTAAGTCCCTCTCTCTCTCTCATTATCTATAAGTTACACCCACTCTAACACTGTTCAATAGCTTTTTACTAGATAATTTTATCCCAAAACTCATCATTAGATTAATTCAAAAATACCTTGTTTGTGTACATCAAAATTAATGTAATATATACATTTAAAAAATATAAGAATAAGAACCATTTAGTTATCTTAATACTATAATATTTAACATGAATAATCTTGGTAATATGTACTACCTCTGGTCCGATATGTATAGGATCCTTTTAACTGCTTCACAAGAATTAAAATATTTAGTTAATTTAGTTAATGGTATTAAATTTGTCAACAATTTGTATAATTTTTCCATAATTACCCTTAAAACCATAGGGATTCCATTTTCTTAATCTATTCTACCTATTTAATTAATGCATGTCAACTTAAGAGAATTTCTGTTAAAAAATAAAATAATGCAGTAAACAATTTGGAGGGAGTCTTGTAAAAATGATCAATACAAACTTCCCGAAAGGTTTTTATAAAAATGATCAGAGAGGTAGTAGTTACGATTCAATAAATGGATCAATGAAAATCACATTTTATACAAAGTTATTGGTTGCATAAGAATGAGTGTAACTTATATTGGTGTAAGTTAATCTCTCTTCATTTAGGTCAGTTCATATTTTTTTTTGTGTAGTTTCCTTGGGTATGGCTGTATTTGTCTGGAAGTGTCAGTTATTGTGCTTTCTTGAATATTTGCAGCAAGCACCCTTTGTGTTTTTTACTCTAAAATCCATTTTGTATGATGTGGAGGACAAATTCATTGGATGTGGGTCTGTTGGATGTGATGGTCATCATACTGAATAAATGTACATTAAAATGTTTTTGGCGAACTTGTTTCCCGAGTATGTTTAACTCTTGAATTGCAAGATTTTGTTTTCAATTTGGGGGGAACTGTGAATACCGTTGAATTAATTAATTTGATTATTAACATTTCTGGCTGTAGTTCTGCCCTTTTTGGAGAGGACCACCTTTTTCCTGTACCCTATTGGAATCGTAATTGTCCTTTCTCCAATTTGTAAGTATTGAATGTGTCTACCATTTCTGTTTTCCATGATGGGTTAATATTTCGTCTGACCCCAATTTCTGATTTGCAGTGATTTTAAGTGGTTTCAATCCTTCTAGATACTTTATGAATATGTACTTCAGTCGACAAATATGATCATTCCAGCTAGAACTTTTGACCTATCGGTGTCCTTGTTGAGTTTATAGAGTATTCAGAGAACTGCAACATGAGAAGGCTTTAATGATTGTTTGTTTGAAGAATGCAATGGCCCAGCAATGCCTCATTTTAGGCCTTCTAATACTACTACTACTACCAATCGAAGTTGGACTGTAGCGAGTCAGGGTAGTCATTGTATTTTTCACAGTTATTAGATAGAATATTTGTTCAAATGAATATGCTCATTGTAATGACTTTTCTTGGTCAATCCGGTAGCTTTCCTCCCGACAAAGAACAATTTCTATTGATATATTCTTTCGTGAAGCTAGATATAATTACTCTCCAAATGAAAGGTCATAGACTCTACATTTACGCTCGTCACTTGACAGAATCATTCTTTAGCTTATTCGAGTGTCATTATAAGCCACTCAAGCCAGGTACCACTGAGAATCTAGGAGGATGTAATCAAAGCCCGGGGAGGGGGCTTCTTGTATGTATGATATGTGCTCGTTTTTTATTTTATCCGACTGAATATTGGGTCTCTGAGGAGTTGGTTTCAATGGCGTGGATGAAGGTGGGAGGTACTTATAAAAGTACTTTAATACATAAGTCAATGTTTAAATCAGAAGCCTAACGATGTGGTTAATGAAGTGGAGATAATTGAATGAATGAATTAAAATATTATATTATCCTCAAGTGTGATTCTTAAAAAATCAAAAGAAAACGATTCATAAGAGCAAAATGATACATTTATTAATAGGAGACAAAAGCTAACATGATAGAGTTCACCAGTCAAACTAAACTCACACTCATCTCTTATACCAAATCATAAAGTGTTATTTCTATCTTCTAAAATATTTTGAACACAACGTAAAATGTGCTTTGATTATATCGAAATTATCAAGTCATAGTGTCAAGTAGGGATAGAAATGGGTCAGGCCGCCTATCAGGAGCCTTTGACCTGACTTGTTTAAGGTTTGACTTGGCCTAGTTTGTTTATTATAAAGGCTAGGCTAAGGCCTTTTAGAAAACCTGTTTAAATAAAAAGGTTAGACTCAAGCTTTAAAAAAAGTCTGTTAGACCTATCAGGCTGGCCTATTTAATATATATATATATTAAAACTTAAAAATAATATATTTATTTTCTAAAAATATTTTTCCTTATTATGAAGGTGGATGATCAACCACTTCAATAAATTGTCTTGAAAATCTCATAAAATGATTATTACTTATTTTGAAATATAAGTAAGATGTTGAGACATTTTCTGTTTAAAAATTATTTTTTTAATTTTCTTAAATTAATTTAAAGTATTTTGTAAAATTAAAATTTTTATTAAAATAGACTTTTTAATAGGCTCGCAGACCAAATCAGACTTTTAAATAAGCTAAACCAAGCCTAAAAAAAAAGCTTATAACAATTAAATAAATCAGACCAAATTTTATGTTTTTAAATCAGGTTAAGGTTAGGTGTAATCAGCCTGACTGTTTCCACCCCTGGTGTCAAGCAACTTTTTTTATATTAAAAAAATGGACTTGGCTCCAATTTCACGTTCGAAATATGTCATATGGAGTAGTGAGTCCCACGTTTTCCATTTACAATGTGACATGTGAATTGCAATTCAATTTTTTTTTTCCAGTTTATCATGTGAATATTGTTCAGACCAATACTGTCCATTCATATCATATGGCAAAATCTCGACAACCATTGGTATGGAATATTGAGTGACACGTCTTCTGCCGCAGTCGGCATTATTTCCAACCAACTTTCCCATACAAGGCTATGCGTGCTACGCATAATGTCAGCTTTTACAGCACTCATATGAACCAGAAAGGTAGAGACTTCGTGGAATCTACAAGATAGGTTGTGGACTTGTGGTCTGATGCAAAATTGAAAATTAGAAAATGTCAAGAGTGAAAAAACAAAGAAATAATCAAACGAAGTGCTTCTTTATATAGATATAGCATTTACAAAGGAAATAAGTGATTTCATGTAATTAAATTTTGGTAGATTCTCAATTTGATAATATGATAATAATATTGTAATAAATATTTTTTAAAATAATTTTACTAGAATATTTATGTAATAAAAAGATATTAAATTAAAATTGTAATAATTATAATAAAAGGCATCTATATTATTATAATACTTATTTTTACTTATAGATAATATTAATTTATTATTACATTATAATATAATTCTCAAAAACTTTAAAATTGTAAAACAAAATTAAACATGCAACATGGTTACCTTCCCATTACAGAAGTAAAATGTGATCAGAAATAAAAATTAAACATCTAAATAGTCAACTGAATATATTTTTTTTATAAAAAAAACACCTCATCAATCACATTATTTTTAAGTGATAAAAATGACTGCTATTATTTGAGAATTTTAGAAAGTAATTTGTCTAATAAAATTGATTTAAGGTTAAATTCAAGATAGTAGCTTTCATTAAATTGATTTAGGAAATAAATAGCTACTCCCTCCCTTGCATGAAGCATGATATATATCGAGTAAACGGTAAAAGTAGAACACCGCAGCCTGAGTAGCGAGAGCTGATCAGGGTCAAAACTCAAAACCAGTAGTATCCTGCCCTGCAGTAGCCACACACAGTAGCTTGCAGCATTTTTTATTTTATTTTTTAATTTTTAAATAAGTTGTTACGTGAATTAGTATGTATTATTTAATATTTAACATTTCGCTAATCCACACATATTCGATGAGATATGTGACCTAACTGTGTGGCTCATAATTCCCGAAACTGAGTCAGCTTTGATAGTTTGATGTGCCACCAAGGACCAAGGTGCTGGAATCTTGCATTGGGTATATTTTTGTTCTCATGCAAGCACTTTTATTATCAATGAATTTTTGTTTTTAAAAGAAAAAAAACTGTTAATCCACCTAACTTATAGTTCATTAAAGAAAATGGCAGTTCATTAGCAATTTCAATATAGCGTGACAAACAAATCTATTTCAACAAAATATTTAAAAATAATCTCATTTTAATACTACTTTGATTCATCATAAGTTGACAATGATAAGACTCAGAGATTTGGCATACGTGTGTGGCGGTCCTGGCGGAGAACGCGTATGTATGAGTCAGAGAAGACAATGTCTCATTGTCAAAGATTAGGTAAAGGTCAAGGAAGTAATCCCCTCAAAATAGTAGTAGTTGATATTGGTAACCCACTCTGTGCCCATTAATATCCAACTTCTTTTTTCTTTCTTTTAGTGGCGAAACAATACAACATTTTTTTACACAGCATAACTATGGTCAAATAGGAAGTTTGGTATCTTTTTCTTTCCCGAGAATTTGATATCAAATATTTTAATGAACGGCGTGTAACCAAAACAGAGAAAACACAACACTCTTTTTAATAAACAAACACAGCTTTAGTTCAATGAATAACTTTTCCAGACTCTTCTTGATGGATGGATGTTGCGCGTCTCGTGCTAGTATACTTTGTTTTACTGATCAACAAGTTTGCTGCTTTTGACATCCACTACAAACCTGTATCTCACATCGTTCTTCTCCAACCTTTCAAAGGCTTTGTTAATGTAATCCATGTTTACCACTTCAATCATCGAACTCAGACCCTTCTCTTTCCAGAACTCCAACATTTCCTCTGTCTCCTTCATGCTCCCAACGAAGCTTCCGGTGATTGACTTCCTCCCTTCACAACACAAATACACATCATTAAAATTTAATTATAATAATGCACTTCTAGTGCAAAAACTATTGTATTATCATTAATTATTATATTTAATAAAATTGTTAACTTGTGTAATAATTATTTTAAGAGTTTGATGAGTGTGCCTGTAAAATCTTTTTTTCTCTTATTTTGAAAGTGTTACTTTAAAAAAATTACAATTAATTGAAATTCTAAAAAAAATAAAATTAGAGAGTGTATCACAATTACCTAGCATGACCATGGGGCTAACAAATTGAAGAGGGGTGTTGATGACACCCATCAAGATCAACTTGCCATCAAGTTTGAGCAAAGAGAGATAAGGCTCAAGAGGGTGACCAACAGGCACAGTGTCAATGATGTAGTCAAGTGAATCAGCAGCTTCCTGCATGGCAGTGGCATCAGAGCTAACAAGATATTGATCAGCTCCAAGGTGCTCAAGTGCCTCCTGTTTCTTCTTGTCAGAAGAGCTTATCACAGTCACATGGTGACCCAGTGCCTTTGCTATCTTCACCCCCATGTGTCCCACTCCTCCAAGCCCCAATATTCCACCTCTCAGCCCACTCTCTTTCAGCCCAAAGTGTACCAGTGGACTGTACACTGTCACCCCCGCACACAGTAATGGTGCCACTTGCTCTGGCGCCAAACCCTCTGGAATTTTCACCACAAACCTGACACCCCAAATATACACAATCAAATTAATTAAAATACCCTAAAAAAAATTTGATTATACATGTAGTGGAAAGTGTAATAATTAGAAAGGATTGATTTTTAATTTACTTTTGCTCAACGATCATGGTTTCAGCAAAGCCACCCTGTGTGGGTTTTCCATCGACATAAACATCATTGTAAGACCAGATCTTCTTGCTGCAGTAATTCTCAATGTCTTGTTGGCATGGCTGACAGTTTTTGCAGCAACCTACGAGGAGTCCAACTCCCACCAACTCTCCCACTCTGAACCTCCTAACTTCTGACCCCACCTCCAGTACCTCACCAACCACTTCATGTCTGGAACAACAAAACAATCATCATATTCAATATTGGTATGGGGTAACAACATTAATAAAGAATAATACTAATGATTAACGAGAAAGTGTACCCTGGGACCATGGGATAGTTGGACATGCCAAGATCATTTTTAATCTGGTGGAGATCAGAATGGCAAATTCCACAGTAGTGAACTTTTATGTAAACATCATCAGGGCCTGTGTTTCTGCATGTTTTATATATATTTTTTTACACACAATAAATGCTACACAAGGTCAGAACTAGATAAGATAGTAGAGTATATAGCAAAAAATCAGAAACACAAACTATTATTAAATTAAAATAGATAGAAATTGAGATGACCTTAGATTGTAGGTGTATGGGGAGAGAATCCCTGAAGGGTCTCTTGCTGCCAATCCTACTGTTGTTCTTTCCGCTTCAAGGCTACCCATTGCTTTTTATTTTCTCTTTCTTTCGGAAGCAAAGGATGAACAGAATTGAATTGAGAATTTGACAATGGAACGAAGACAAAAGTGTGGTTACAGGAATTGGAGTGGCCCTAGTTGATAAGTTATTTTCGGAAGATGCGTATATATAAAGGTGCCGTAGCCAGACTCAACAATCATCATGGAGTGTGGGCCCTTCGGCAGTAGGTGAATGGAGGTAGTTTTTATCGAATACGTTGTTATGTACTCTTCTCAGCATCTTCACCATAGATTCATGAAAGTGTGTACAAAGTATTGCCAGCTAATGGTCACAATTCTATTTGAGGAGTAACATCCAGGTGTGCTTCACAAGCTACTTTTTGATCCACTGCTTTCCTTCTACGTATTCATTTTTTTTTTAATATCTACGCATTTATCAGCTGGTTTGATTGGTCTTACGTTTGATTGGTCTTACGTTTATTATTTATAGTAATGATAAATACATTTTTTATACTAATAATAAAGAAAATGTTTTATTTTGATGTTCATATTTTTTAGATAATTTTATCTTTTTATCAGTTTTTAAACTTTTAGTCGACATTTATTTAATAACTGCCCCACTACTTAATAAGATTACCTGTTTTTATTTTATAACCCAACATACTTTTTTTATTAATCAAGTAACATGGATGCGTTGCTTGAGTAAGATGTGTTATTAAGTGATGAGTTGACACATAAACCGCTCTTTGGGTTTTTTTTTTCCCCCTTTTTAAGCCACGACCATTACTGATTAGATAGTTGTGTAGTCCAGTTTTAGTTACAGCACTTTTAATATTGTTATTCGCACCCCTTATAGCATCTTATTCTATTTTTATTATTTTATAACCCTATATACTAATATATTCCTATTCTAGGCCCAACATCATAAGCATACACATAAAAAAATACGAAGCATGTAATTAAATAAAACATACCCAAAAAATGAAGTATCAAACAATTCATACAAATTAATCACTAAGAAATTATTCACAAATACAATTTACCATTTTTTATTTAATGTTGATTTAATAAGTTAATTAAAAACAAAATTAAAGTGAACCATAAATATAGTTTCAACTTTCAACTGCATTAAATGTATATATACTTTTAATAAAATTAAAGCCGACCTAAAAAAAATCAAAATGATAGATCAGGCCCATTTTAAATGTTTAAAATTGCTTTTTTTCTTCTAAAAATACAAACAAAATTGTATTGAAAAATAACTCTTATTTATTTAATTATAATTTAATAACTCTTATTAATTTCAATATTCCATAAAATAAAATTTATTTGACAAGTTTAAAGGAAATAATACAGGTGTGTATTCAAGCGTCATATAATAAGTTTATTTTTTACAAATATAATAAATATAATTGAAATGTCATTAAATTAAATTTAAAAAGTTATGGCTTTAATCAAGCATGGGAAAATGCCGATTGAAATGTCTCAGGTCAACCAAATTCATAAATCCGTAGTATTCATTAGATTGTACATATTTTTATTATTTTAAAAATAAAAATTAAGACTTATTTATTTTTTAAAATAAATTTTATATTTAAGGTATAAAATTAAACAAATTTATAGATAAACATTAGGTAAATTTTGTATTTAATGTGATAAAAAAATTACTTAGAAAAATAACATATAAATAAACATATATTTGGGAAAAAATATTAAACTAAAATTAGGATAAACATCAATGTAAAATAACACAAATTTATTTTATATCAAAATTAATGTAATACAGTAAAAAAAATCAAATTTAATGAATAGAAATAGAGACACACATATCGTACCAGTGTTTTCGCTTCTAATTTTAATAACAATAGTTTTTCTGAGAGTATCCCGAGTGGTTTTTCTTTCTTTCTTTTTGTCTTTTGGTTTCAATTTTCAATATAATAAATAGGTTGTAAATGTCAAAATCACTTTGACTTTTGATTCAGCTTTATCATATACTTTTGAGCGGGATGCACTTATTTCTTATGCTTCCGTTTAAAAAAATAAATGAAATGTGAAAAAAAAAACTTATATGATTTCATTGTTCTTGGAAAAATATTAAATTTTTGTTGTAATTATTTGCAAAACCATAACTAAAATGAGAAAGTAAAGAATAAATTAAAAACACCACCTCAATTTTTTTGGTTCGTTTGCTTTCATCCATTACATCATCTAGAGAGACAAATAATTAAAATTGAATTCCTTTTATTTTTTTAAATGGAGAGAAATGATTAAAAATGTTGTATAAAAAACTGAATTTTTATTCAGAAAGTTGGAAAAATTATGTCAAATAATAGAGTTTAGTAAAATAAATGTTTTTTTAAGTATGATAAAATAAAGTTAAAAAATATAAAAGGTATAACAATTTCTTTATTTTTATCAATGTAAAATTGAAAATCAATAATATTGTCCCAATTTACAATACTCCATCCTTCGATAATTTGTTGAATTTTAAAAAAATATTAGATAACTATCTAATATATCCTTTATATTTCTAATTAATGACTCATTTATTCTTTCTATATATTACTCCCACTAAATATTTATTAAGGATAACCTTGAAAAAAAAGTATTTAATGTAATATTAGTTTTGCAAAATGATATATATTTTGAATCATCTTTTTAAAACGTCATATATTCTGAAATGGAAAGAGTATTTTTTTTATTTTGGCATTTGTATATATATTTCTTGAAAACAATTATGTCTAAAACATTAGTTTTTTTATAAAAAAAAGGTAATAGTATACAATTTCTTTATTTTCATTCCTCTAAAATTTAAAACTATTATTTTGGTCCCATAATTAGTAGAAACTAAGAAGTAAAAAAATGAGCGTAAAAAGAAAAAAAAAAGTCATAAAGCATGCGAATACACAAACGCGGTAACACCCGCGTTTCTGCCTGTCTTTATAAAATGAATGAGTTAGGCATAATTCAAATTTGTATTACTTTAATTTGTTTTTGTGAATAGTTTAATTTAATTTATTAATTACTATTAACTAAGAATTTACAATATTTTAAATTTATTTTTGCGATAAGTTAAGTTTTATATGGCAATCACAGTATAACAATTCATAAAACTGTTTCTTCATCCTCTAAGAAAAAAGAAGTCAATAATTTTTATCTATATTTCTCTCTCTGAATAAGTATTATTTTACATATTGAGTATCTTGTTGTTAAATTAATAAAGTCTAGTTGTTGAATAAACTTTATAAACTATTATAAATCGTTTGATATTATTTTTTATTCACACGTATAAAAAAAACACATTGAGGGTTAAAGCATTATTTTTCTTATAATAAATTTGTTTATACTTTATATTGACAATCTTCTTCTAAAACTTTTATTTTAGTGGAGTGGTTTTGTTTCATATTATTGCTTGATAGGTAGGTAGCCTTGCGTCATGCATACGTGATACGTCCGTCGACAAATCGTTGCCTATTTGTTAACATGTTTAGATACTTTTGCCAACTGCCCAAAAAATTGTGCTAGTTAATAATTCCTGTCGCAGTTTATCATTAGGTGAAGTATTTTTTTTTTAAAAAGTAGAAAATACTAACCAAACAGTTTATCTGTTTGTGGGACCACTTCATTGTTATCGTCGTATGGAATTATCTTACGAGTTTATTATTCAATAAAATTGTTTTGGTATTATGAAACTAATGTTTATGTCCATTAGTTATTTATTTGATCCGTTTATGTGCATTGGCTATTAAATAGCTAATAATAACATTTCCCTTTTTAATTTTTAAGGCAAGAAAGGAAAACGGAACTTTGTCAACAACTCAACATTGCTCGCAACTACTTAACAATTTTTTTTTCTGCATTTGAATTGACAGTTTCGATTTCTTGTTCTCGATTTATGTATTTTTTTTAAAATTAAACAAGATAAAGACTAATTCTCAAACTGTAAGTAAACAAAATGAGAGAATAGAATATAAATTTACGTAAGTTACATGACTTGTAACGGAGCTTATGTTTAATAGAAAAATTATTATCATATAGAGTTGACAAATAAGATAAAGTTGAGTTCATTAAATAAAGATGAAAAATAACAAAAAATATTAAGAAATTTTTTCCTATTTACATTATTTTGTCCAAGATTTTTTACATTCTACACTACTTTGGGAATTAATTCCCAATATACATGTCTTTTTTTTGTTGTGGTGAGAAGTTGGGATATGAATCCCTCACTTGTCACCTTCCTTTTGGTTTTTTTTTTATATATTTTGGGTTATGAATTAATTTAAAAAAAAATTCTGTTATAGGGGCAGCATTTAGAGTTTGGGAATTAACCACTCGACTTATGTACGTTTTTTAATTTTTGTTAAAATATAATTATATATATATATATATATTTTAAATATTTTTAGTCTTTTTGAAAAATAATTTTTAAAATTTTATTGGTTTAATAATTTTTAATAATCTTAAAATAAATAAGAAAGATAAAGTGATTAAAATAAAGTAAATATATAATTATCATATCTAAGTTATATGATATGATTAGGTTAAAACATTAAAACAATAAAAAATACTAACAATTAGATAGACAAACATAATAATCGAAACATAATAAAATAACGGAACGTACAAATAATAGTAATTAGAGAGACAAACAAAACAAACAGAATGACAAGGGGATACATGACTTTACTGGAAATATATAGGCACATATTGATAGCTACAACACAAGAGGTGCTAATCATATCTTCCTGATTGCCTATACCATTGTAGAAGGGGAGAAAACTTCAACGTAGGGGTTCTTCCTAAAGAATTTGAGAAGGCGTGTTACTCCGCAAAGTAACATTTCTCTCATTTCAAATAGATATCATTCTATTATAAGTGTCTACAACAACACAACTAACTAATGGGTTGGAGACACATCTCATTTCTTCTGTGTGCACCACATTGCACAAAATTTCCTTCGCGATAACCTCAACTGTAAACATATGAAGAAATCACTCATGCAAGCTGGTGAGAATATTTAATATTTTTCCACTAAAATATATTTTATTTAAAATTTCATTACATGTTAAATTTATTGAATATTTACTGGGTACACATACACGAAGAAAATGCACTGGCGGCATCTTGGGGATATCCGTGCGAATAAACCAAGTGCAGCTAAATCGCTTGATCAGTTACAAAAAAAAATACTGGGTACAATGCTTCGATGAGGGAAAACGTTAGGGACATATGACCACGAATTTGTCTGAGTCGATTAATTCCATGTTCAAAAGTACAAGATATTTGCTAGTGTCATCGTTGGTTGAGGAGACGTACTTCAAGATCGCAAAGCTTTTTGCAATTAGAAGCCAACAAACCCAAGCAATGATCAACTCCGACTCGCAGTATTCCGAAGTCATCTATGAGGCAATGAATAGCAATCAGTTGGAATCAAATACGCATATCATTAACGAATTCGACAAACACAATCACACATTTATTGTTACAGATACCAAAACTCCACTTGAAACACCTAGACCACCTGGAAGATTTAGGGTCATGTTACAATCCCAAAATTGCTATTATGGTGAATATCATACTAAAACACTTACCTGTTCTCACGTCATGGCTGCTTGTAAATCTATCAATATCGATCACATGAACTATGTGTCGCCGTTATTTACTTTGTAGAACATATTGCACATCTACGACAACTCATTTGATTTACTGTCACACGAATTAATGTGGCAAGAATATGAATAAGTTCAGTGGGGTCCTAATCTAAGGAAAATGAGGAGTGCAAGGATTGTCCGATTTCAAATCACATTCTCACTGAAATGGACAAAGAAATTGAATGGGATACCAGAAGAAATGTGGAATCTACTGACAACAAGAATATAAAAAAACAAATTATCCTAACATACCTTTATTTTTAATTTTTTCTTAGACAAATATTATTCTTTATATATTTTATTTATTGTATCATATATTCTGGTATAAATAAAGTATTTAATCAAAAAATCAGTACAATTCTTGTTATTCAAACAAATTATTTAAAAAAAAAACTAAAAATATTTTTTTTAAAATTTAATTATTTTTATCAAAAAATAAAAAATGTAAGAAAGTCGAGTAGTCAAATCCCGACTTCCCAACGCTGCACAAATTATTTTTCAAAAAAAATTAAAAATATTTTTTTTTTCAAAAAGATGTTTTTTTAAATATAAATATTTTTAAAAATTAAAAAATATACGGGAAAGTCAAGTAGTCAATTTTCAACTTCCAAATGCTGTCATAATAGAAATACTTTTAAGAAAAAATTAATTCATAATAGAAAAAAAAAAAAAACCCAAAAGTGACGGTGAGAAATCGGGGATTCATATCCCTCCCAACTTCTCACCACAACAAAAAAGGCATGTATCTTGAGAATTAATTCTCAAAGTAGCGTAGAATGGGAAAAACCTTAAATAATATAGTGTAAATAGGAAAAAATTTCACTTATCGACAATGACACAATTAATGATCCTCCCTGTGGGCCAGTGCATCGAGCTCAACCTCTAGACGATCCAAGATTCATATGTGTGTTTGATTTAAAGTTGAATTGTTCTCATGCATTTTTTTGTGAAAAATAAAAACCAGTAGATTTTAATTTAACCACCATTTGAGGACTTTCAATCCGTATATAAAAAATATTGGCCCACTACTCCACACAACATGACTGGCTACACACTCTCCACCACTACGATTATGAGAAAGTAACGATCATTCACTTTCACTTCAAAATAAATAAGACGTATATTAAATATCTAGAAAATAACATAAAAATAGTGATAAATTCTAACTTCTTTTCATAATAATTGATTTGAAAGTCTTTAAAACAGCAAAACTAACTTAAGAAAGACTACAAGACATTGAAATTTATTTCTCCAAACTTAAATAAGAAAATATTAAAATAAATAAGAGAGTGATTATTAATTAATCAGACCCAAATTATTTGGTTTGGTAACTATAAAGAAATTGCAGTTCATAAATTCCTTTTTAAGTAATACTTGGGCTTATTAATGTGTCTCTCTAGATTGTCTTCTAAGTTTGACTTAAATCATCACCAATTTATAAAAAAAAGTGACCTGTTTTGGTACAGTTCTTAATACACATTGATATTCTTTTTTCTTTGATTTCCATAATCAAACCTTACAAAATTTAATGATAAAAAAAACCCTAACAAAACTTATTTTATTTATTTATAGTGATGAGTGCTCCAATTTTTTATAAAGTTGTCTGGTTGCATCTAAAAAGTATATATTTCTCCTGCTCAAGAGACAAGTGGTGACAGTCAGGGTGCGCGTGGCTGAGCATGAGACGCCTTGCTCGATTGCTCATTTCTTCAAAAATATCCCCTCTTATCTTGACATTATTACATGTGAATTTGGAACAAAAACTCGAGACCTTTGTTTTCTATTATTTGCTACCTACAAATTGCCATCTTTTTCAACAAAAAATGGCTACATATCAAGGTCTTTGACTTATTGATGAAAACGTTGAAAATTAAGATGAGTGCTGAAAATCATCACTAAAACATCGGGGATTTATTAATAATTTTTTTAACCACAACATATTTGGAAATTTTATTTGGTTCTTAGCTAATCTACTCCAACTGAGTCAGTCTATTTTGGGAGTAAAAGTGACTTAATTTTTAAGCCAGTCCAACCGTAATTCTTATTTAAGAGAGACACAAGTTAATACTGAACTACTCTTGCCGATGACTTTTGAGTTTTGATAGTAATTAATAATTTGGATGCAAAGTAACACATGCAGGTCGATCCAAAGTCTACATGTTGCATGGCTCCCTCATTTGTTTGAAAATTAAAATTAAAATTACAGAACATTTCAAACTTTCATATTTCTGACAGGTGTTTATGTGGAAAATTTTAGAAAATGAGTATGGTTATGAAAACATAAGACAATAAGAACTATGTAAATATTGATAGTTAAGCTATTTAATGAAGATACATAAATAATTTTATATTATATTTTTAACAAATATAATGTGGTACGTGAATAAGTGTAGTAACACAATCGATTTATCCATTTGAAAAAATGGGTCATATATAATTTAGATACCCATTATTTATTTGGTCAAGTTTTACCCGAAAAGGTGGAAAAAGGGCTGACTTTATGAGATAAAACAATGTACAGTAAAAAGAAAAATGTACAATGCTAACAACTCCCAGGATTATGGTCACCGGTTTATGAGTGACTTTGAAACTGGTTAAAGTTTGGAGAGGCTAGCGATAGATTATGACATGTTTGTTAGTAAAAAAAAAAAAAAGAAGAATTAGTTTTTTGACTTATGGAATAAGAAAACGAGGACCCAGGGTGTCAATCATTCTAACAAATGTGGTTGAGACGAGTGTTTTTTAAACTTTGCTAAGCTCTTGGTGGGTATTGCTTGGAGCGTAAGCATCTGTCTCTCGTGCATACGTTTTGGTTTGGTTTAAATTTTATTAAAATTAATTATAAAAATGTTTTTTAAAAGAATTTTTCGTTAAGATAATTTATATTTAGATGTGATATTTTAAAAGTGAGTAAATAAAAATAAATTTATTTAATCAATAAAGTAAAATTACTTTTTTTGTATATGGAGGGGTTAAGCCCCTAAACAGAAACTCTACTACGTTGAGAGGAAGAAATGGACATTAAGTCCTGCAACAAATAGGTTATAATTTGTGAAATTTAAGTTCGCATTGTTTTGCTAGATAAACTAGTTAATACTTAACACAAAAAATAACTTTTTCTTTAGCGATAATGTTTAGAGTAAATTATATTCTTCGTTGTTAAAATATAAAATTTAGCCATCTATTTAACTTAATTCCGTTAAAATAAATTATTTTCCCTCTCTGATAAGTGTATGCATTACAATATTTTTCCCTCTTATGTTCAAATATGAAATAAATTATACATTTCTCTTCTAAGAGATACAGCTATTATATTTTGCTATCCTCATATATTAAATATATAATTTGTTCCATTTAGTTTAACACCGTTAACAAGTATTCTTTAAAAGACTCTATAATATATTTTTAATTGAAATATATACTAAAATATATAATTTCAATTTTTTAATAATTAAATTTTATTAATAATAGTTTTTAATATATCTAGAGTCATTTAAAGTTTACTCGATTTAGTTGAACAACATTGGAAAATATTCCTTAAAAAACTCTAAAATGTATTTTTAATTAATATATATTATTTTATTACTTTAAAATATATTTTATAAAAATAATAATTAAAAATATAAACTAAGAGATAAATGCTTATGTATTTATCGTATTATAATATAAGAAGGAAAGTATGTGTAACACTTAGCATATCTGAATGATTATAGTTTAAAGGATATTTGGATAATAATTTTGTAACAAAAAACTAAAAACAGGAGTAAAATGTCATACACTCTTTTTTAGGTAGATCCAAATTATAATTGGATTGGATAATGTGTTCATTTCAAACTTAATTAATCCAATCCAATCCAACTAAATAGTGGTTGAATTAAACATTCAATTTTATTTTTTAATTCCTTTAATACTAGTTCTGAAATTTAAATTAAATTAAATTTATCATAAGGCTAAAGAAGTCCGAGAAAACTAACAACTAATTCTACAGTGTGATGGGCCTGCAAACAGGCCCTGAAGCAAAAAGAGGCTACAACCTGGAGGAGGATGTTCTAGAATAAAGGGTCCTAGTTCACTAAAATGGGCCACATTTTAATTCTTGATATAATGTATCAAATTTAAAATATTTTTATTTTGTAAGCAAACTAAATTTTTAAATTTTTGTCATCTTATATTCTTAATTCATTCTAATTTAAATTTTGAATTTCAACATATCATATCCATTAAATATGACATATCTCAATTTTCCGTTGTAGTCTAGTTAATTAGGATTTTTCCTTAATTTATTTCTAATAACTTATCATCTTAAAAACTAGAAAATATTTTAAGGGAATGGTAATGATTTGATTACTTATTTTATTGTTTAAAATCATTTTTTAATAAACTTGTACTCTTTAAAACTATTTTTTATCATTTATTTTTAATAATATTATTTTAAAAACAAAAAAATATTTTTTATTTATACTTAAAATTAAAAATAAAAAGCATCATAATTAATTAAAATAAATAGTTTTATATTATACAAAATAGAAACATAAATTTCATAATAACAATGAAAAAAATATTATCTATTTTCTGCAATAAATTAGCAATGTTATTGTGGATCTCTTTTACGTCAGTAAATCTCTCTTTCAAGTTTATGTTGATAATGTTACTGTCAATATTTGTAAGTTTATTATTGGATCTGTAATCTGAATGTTATCCTAGCATAGTGAATATTGTTTCATCATGTGAATTGGTGTGGATATAACTACGCAATGCAAACGCAACCATAATAATATTAATTTGTGTATGCATGCTAAATTTTGGCATTGCTTTCATTTTTTCTTCAATACTTCAAATAACCTTCCAATACAATTTTGAAAAGATGAAGTTGCGATGCAAGTAAAAGAATTTGTTAAGAGCTAGCACAAAAACAACAAATTTTATCACGGTAATAATTAACAAGTTGATTGTTATGCGTACGTGAAGTAATAAAATAAACAAAACAGTTTATAATTAAAAAAGAACGTAAAGAAAAGATTTGAAAAGAATGACTCCGGTAGTATATGCACCTAATATACGAAAGTTTGTTCAAGTATCAACATGTTCATAAATCCAAGTATTACCTATAATTGAAGCGATTCAAAATAAGACCAAAGGTGATGTGATATTTTATACCATCAGATGGAACTACTTAAAATTGTTAGTGCATAAATATTTGTGAATGTAAAGTTTGCAGTTTAGTTTTGATTTATTAAAGATTTGCAGGTGCGGAGCTATAGTATATTTAATGATATTATGATATAGACATATAGTGTAGGTTCATTGTCTAAGCTGTGCTTTTCTAATTTCTAATGAGCCAGTCAACTCTGATATTCTGTTAACATTCACATGAGTTTTATTAAACAAAATACCATAGCATTCTACTATTAATTTGCATATCGGGTATAAGCATCAATATCTTAAGAAATAGGAAGGGAACTACTTGATATTTTTCATAAATGCTATTAATGGTAATTACTCTTAGCGATCGAAGCAAAATGACTAAGGATCAGCATCAAATGCTAATTAGTGTCCAGCGCCAGGGCTTGGAACAGATTGTTTAAGCTCTCTTTGAATTGGGGCATCCTCAGTCTCAGATTTATGGCCTTTCCCACCAGGGCTTGGCCCTGAATGCAGCATTTCCCACATTCTCTGGGTAGTGCTATCTGACTTCCTAACCTCGAGTGGCCGAGCTTCGATGCCAGAAAGTAACTGAAGATGAAGGAACAAAAGTAGAACAAGAGCACTAACAATGAAAGGCTTCAGTTTTCTATCCATCAGATGTAGAGAGGGCTACTCCTTATTATTTTGGATCTGGGTTTGGATAGTTTATACTAAGTTTGAAACCTTTTATAGTTTCTATTGTGGGTTGGGGGGGGGGGGGGGGGGGGGGGATTAATGTTCAAAAAAATCCAAGTAGGAAGGCATTCCAAGGCCAAAGGAACGAAAATGATTGGCTTTGAAAATGACATATTGGAACTCAAGCTGTTATCTTAGCCTTTTGAATATCATGCACGTGAAATTTTCTGATTTTTAGCTTAGTTTGGCCAGTTAGGCCTACTTCAGATGTGGGGGTTTGGAGCATATTTTATCTAGGGCTCTCAACATCAAATTGATGTGGTTGACAATCTGTTAGAGCGTATCAAATTTAACCAGCTAGCTAAGAATGTGTGGTTCAACCAAGGCTCCAATGCCAGTGCGTCATGTAACATTTTCAACCGAAAGGTAACATTTACTTCTTCCTCACGTTACACAAACAAGAGTCTTGATATATGTTTTTTCCCCTACCTTTCTAAATCTATACTCCCAAGTCTCAAGGGCCAAGACTAGCTTTGAAATTTCTTTCTTGAATTGGTTTCATGAGTAAACCATCTATATCCTAGAAAGATTTTTGGAACATTAATTTAGTCCTAAGTTGCTAATCCCATCTAGAAAGAAACGACTTTGTTGTTGACGTTAATGTATATTTAATATTCCATAGATTATCAATTTGATCGTTGACTGAATAGTTTTTTACATCAACATATACTTAGATTTTTTTAGGCAACTTAGCGTTGCTGTTTATTCAGCCTAAATAATGTCATTTTGTGACAATTTGACTTGCCTAAGATTTCATAGACCATATTAATATTTTTAAAATCTTTTGAGGAACAAATTAAGGTATAGTCTTTATAAAGTATTGCTTAAATCGAAGTAGAAAGACAGAACGGGAAATATGTAGGTACTTCAGCACACCATATATTCCAACGAAGTATCTTTATGTGAAAAAAATCTCTCTTTAAGTTTATTTTAAAGGACAGAATCTAGTATTTATATATTAATTTTAATATTATTCTTATTATTTTTTGCTTTTCTTTTGGTAAATCTGTATCAAGATTTGACATAATTCATCTTGGTTCCGACACTCTAGAGAGGAACACATGCGTAGGACGGACCAACTTTTTTCTTTTTAAAGATATATATTCTCGCGGTCAACTAATCCCGTTGGATCCAATTTGGTTTGTTTTTGAGTAATATAGTGTTAATTTGCAGACTTTTCTCTCATTTCCAATTCATTTACGACAGAATATTCTGTTTCGATTTTACTGTTGAAAGTCAAAGAACGGGCTTACTTTACTCTAAACTTCAGTGATGGATGAAACTTGGAAGCAATTACTTAGGATTGTGGCGATTGTCGTAAACATGAGTCACTTAATTTGGGAAGGATTGATACGAAGGAATGGCCATTTACCTGATTTAGTAATCAACCAGAATTTCTTTGATTTCAAATTAGGTTCTAGTGATATTCATCTGAAATCTGACATTGATGTTTGTATGAGTGGTAATCGTGACATTGACTAGCAAATAATAGATTGAATGTAGGAGAATATTTTAATCAAAGTTCAGCTTCAAAAGTTAATTCGCGTGGAAAGATAACAAAATTGGTAAATTGCAATTGCCATCACTCTTTATTTCCATTTTGTGGTTTAGTAGCTTGGGGATAGTGCACTGAGGAGAACCATATTTAGAATCTAAATATCTCAAGTAATGAGTGTCGGTACAGATAGAGTTAGGTAATTCTGCACTTTGCAGCTCTAAATCCTGTTTATTGTTGATTTACTTATACACCCAAGTGACAAATACACGTTTCAAAACCCAGTAAGATGAGATTCAGGGTTTATGGAAGAGTACTAGTTAACTTTGTGCGGTCAAGTGATAGACCAATACGTCCTTGTTTATACATTTTTCATTAATTAAGTTCTTGCAGGTTAATCTACCATTTTAAAGAATGAGGTTATGTGGGATGTAATACTAATTAAAAAGACTTAGACTTCCCATATTAGCCCTTCTTGAATTCCTTATACAGAGGAAAGTCTTAACCTTTACTTTAAGGATTGCCCTTAATTGGTGTTCCAATTCTCGTTTCACATGTTCAGAAACTTATTTCTCTGCCCCTTGCTGAAATATACATACCTCAGAATAATGAAAATATAGACAAAGGTGTCACAGTTAAAAAAAGAAGACGAAAAAAGTCACCTTTTAAGGCTTTTTCTAAGACATTATTGCCAAATTAAAACCATACCTGCACGGAAATCCCAACATCAATTTCCAAACAAAAGAAAATGTTCACAGGACAGAATTGCTATTTGAAGTTAAAAGACGTGACTAAATAAATATTCAGGACCAGTCCTTGATATTTTATGGGTCATAATGAAACAAGATAAAAGACTCTTTATATATAAGTATTTTTAAGTACAAACATTTATTCTATAAAAAAATTGACGTGTTATTGAACTATAAAGATTTTTTTACCAAAAAATAATAAGTGAATAACATAAATCTAATCAATCTTTTTTTTTTTCAATTAACTCCTATCCTATCCTCTATCATCCACAAAATATAATCTCTATTCGTAAAATAATCTTCTTTACTTGTCATCTATAAAACAAAATATGTAAATTATCATAAAAAATGGTTTTTTCGAGCATTTCTAAAATAATAAGCGTATGAAAAATATTTAGAAGCATTACTCAAAGAAAAAAGAGTTTTATCTCTCTTATAGGCCCCTTTTTAATTAAAATGTTACGATAATTAACAATATTAATGTGAGAAAAATATCAAAAAAACTTGAAAGAAAAAAAGTTCTAAGTGAATATTATCGTACTTTTTTTCCTAGATAAAATACTCAATTGGTGGAGGTTGTTTAATGTTTGGGGCCTTTGGTGCAAGCAAATTGAATGCACAATTCGGACTTGGAAAAATACCGTGACTTTTATCATTACTGTGTCTCGAATTGAAAAAAAAAAATGTCAGTAAATACTACCGTGACTTTTATTAACTAAAAATTTGAGATTATGATTGGGAAGCTGAAATGAAAAGAGGAGAAAATAAGCGTGAAATCTGATTGATTCACTTCACAAGCATGAAATCTGAAATGTATATCTAATTTTTATTATAAAAATATTAAAACTTATTTTTTTTGGGCCCCTCCCATTCATGGGTCCAGTGCACCTCTGAACTATCTTCAGGGCCGGGCCTGCAAATATTGGCATCTGTCTAGTTTTTGAACAGTTTAGCATACATTGAGAGAGATATAAAATAAATAACTACAGTTGTTGAAAAGTTATAAACAGTATAGATTCTTTTTCTTAAAACATTAAAAAAAATCATAATTTGTTTGGTGAATGTCGTAAATTACGTACCACAACCTCTTTGACTATTTGACAACAGTTCATGAAAGAAACTATTCTGCAGTCGTGCCCTATCAACACTTAGCTTATGAAAGTGGTCATCAAGGGTTTTTAATATATCACTTTCGTTTCGTTTAAAAATTTATAGAAAGTAATTTTGATGAAACTAATTTCAAATTATTAAATGTGATTGAAATATATGTTTAAGTTAATTTAAATAATATACTTAATTAAAATGTATATTTATCTCTAGAAAATATGAACTAAATTTCTGATTTTAAATCAAATACATCAATGTCTAGATTTTCTACTTTTCTTTTTCCTGCTCACGAAAATTTGCTTGACATTCTGTCTTAGATTGCGTGGCGTGGCTCTTTCCACTTTATAGGCTTTTAGGAGTACCATACCAGGTGTAATGAACATCAACAGCAAGAAGTCGCCACCTCATTTTTGGTGAGTTGATCTGTGATGTTTCCAGTTTCATTACGAAAATGCTCCACCGTCTGTATCTTCAAAAGATTTGGTTGACAATGATTCGTTTAGAAGTTGGAACACTTCCTTTAAGTGTAGGAGAAAAATGGACCTCGGTTCACACCTATTCACCAATTTCAACATTTTACAATTCCTTCAGCTTTAATTCCCATTATCACTAAATTTTTCTTATGATGGAACTTAATTACTAAATTATCAAATCTAAGTTGATTGCTGTAGAATGATTAAATTCCGAAAATATTGACTTGCATGAAAAAATCCCTATGCACCGGAGTGTTCATAATGGACAAATATTTCATCCGATCTCAAATATAAGGAAAAAAAAACTTATATTACATTATTGACAAATATTTTCTCAAGTCTCAAATTAAAAAGAAAAAAATAATTTATATTTATTAAGAAAGTTGATTCGAATCATCTAATAATATCAATTTTATTTGAAATGTAGACTTTTTTTAAAAAAAAAATTATCATTCATTCAAACTTGATAATAAAAATAAAATAAAATTATTGAAAACAAAAATTCAATTAAATGAAGAGTATTTTAAATTATCATTTATTTGGAAATGATTTGTCTTATTACATACATGAGGTCTTGTTCTCCATTATATTTTATGGGAACTAATTGGGAGTGATCTGCCACGAAAACAGTAGCAATGATCTAACAATAAAAAGTAAGATAAATATGAGTGATTTCGAATTGGAAATTAAATCATTCAAAGCAGTGATCTGTCGTGAATCACTTGCATACAGAACACCTAGACCGATGGCTTCTTGCTTTGAGTCTGAGGTCAATTGGGTTACTTGCATGAACTAAATGAATCTAACCATTCTCTACTGACCCTTTTCCTCTTACATGGACTTTGTGGTTGTCACTGTCTTTCGTGCTCACACAACCTTGGTTTCAAAAATCAAAACCGTAAGCTTAAATTAGTAACTCAAATATAGAATTAACACTTTTTTCTTTCTCACAAGAATCATTCTTTTAATTTTGTTATATATTTCAATTTCAAAGTAAGTTTTTTTTATCGAAAGAAATTATTTTCATATAAAAGAATATAAATTAATTTAAATACACTTATTTTTTATATTATCATCTAATATATGTTAATTTTTTTATAATTACTTTAAAAATCATATTTACAACAATTTCTATTTGGTTAACTTTATAAAAAAATATATTACTAAATGACCATGTATAAAAATTAAACTAAAAAAACATAAAATATATTTTTTATTCCTCAATTATTTATCCTTTTTGTTTTTTTCCCCTCAACTAAAATTTAACTGGTCTTGCTAATCAAAATATTGTTCCGTTTGATTTTTAGTTCCTGTTGTCAAGTTATTCTGTTAAATAATTTTGTGACATACGATTTGTGACAGTTTTAATTTTCTGGCATTTTTTACCGTAAAAAATTGCTTCATGGAAATATTTAAATGTATTAAATATTTCTGGCGCTTAAAACAGCCAGAAATTGTATTCGAAACACACAAAAAAACCAACACTTCACACCTCGTTAAAGATAATAACTCCCTTCTCTTCTCACTCTCCATTCCCAAAACACCAACACCCTCTTTCCCATTCAACCCAGGCCTCCAAAACCACCACAAACCCACACTCACTTTCTTCTTCCTTTGATTTTGCGTCCTTTGCATCTCCGTCGTCACCGGCCAGAAGGTCACCGTGCTCCACTGCCTCGGCCTCGACGACGTCACCGGAATGGAGATCCTCGTCCAGGACGCTCATCCGCCGCGCCTATCCGCACAACCTCCCCTTCTTCGGAACCATGAATCTTCCCTTCATCTAAACTCTCTCACGGATCCGCACAAGTTGGTTTTGGTTTGAGGGAGCTGCTATTTGGAATCCAGTTCGAGAGGGTTTTGGTGCGAGCCGGAATCAAAGGAGGGGTGGTGCATATGCAATTATTTTTTTGGCAATTGATGTGGCTCTGTTGATTGGAACTTCAACCTCTTTCTCTGCTATTATGGACTAGGTTGCCAATTGTTTCCAATTTGGAATTCAAGATTTCCCTAACAACATTCAAATTAATTATATTAGAAATTGCATCTATATTAGATGAAAAAAATTAGAGGAAATGAAGATCAATTGGTGCAGGAGGCCTTATTTATTGAACAGTGCTTCTTTATTAGGTGTCTCGGTTATGTAGCAGGGGGTTGATTTATTTTATGTATGTTGTTTTGGACCGGAGTTAACATGTCTTATTGTAATTCTGGTTCACTTTTTTCATAATAATAGCCTTCATGAATGTGTATGAATCTATTGCTTACAATGGTCCTCTTCTTTTTGGATTTCGGGTTCTTAGCTTTTGTTCTGGTTTGTCCGAGTTCTCGTTCTTGCTTTCTCTTTGTTTTGGAGGTGTTTCAACATTTCTGGCAAATTATAAAATCTTGTCACAAATCGTCTCACGTCATCATTTAGCGGAATAGCTTGAGGACAGAG
Source organism: Glycine latifolia (assembly GCA_013407115.1). Taxonomy (NCBI): domain Eukaryota; kingdom Viridiplantae; phylum Streptophyta; class Magnoliopsida; order Fabales; family Fabaceae; genus Glycine; species Glycine latifolia. Next base: position 24,155,982 of record CM023960.1, on the reverse strand, counting down.
ACTAAAAATCAAACAAAAAATAATTCAAAGACTAAGATCGATAAAATTTTAATTGAAAGATTAAAAACAAAAATCTTGAATAATTGAGAAATTAAAAATATATTTTAAAAAAAAAACTATCACTCTCTAAATCAAACTATTTCCACACACATCATACTAATGGATTAAAAGCTAATTGTAAAACTTATCCTATTCATTAACCTTGACGTCCAAAGTTAATTCAATTTGCGGTTTTATCGCTAAGGACACGTACTCTAAAGTTAGGTTCAGAGCCATCTCATGCCCTTTTTGAATAACTTAAGAATATTCGACTCTTCCAAGGTCAGATGAAATAACATTGTGTATATAAATAGAAATTGAGTTCTTTATTAGAATTCTCTGGTAGGAATTTCAATCCCATCTGCAGGCTGCATGAGACGTTACAAATTAATTTGACTTCTGATCAAAGACATCATTTTCAACTCGCCAAACCTTCTTTACTTTTTACTAGTATCACTTTCAACAATTTTATTATTCAAATGAACCTACTTTGTGGGTTTCCTTGGCAGAGGTATGATCGAACTAGATCTGGCGGCACCTCACTATATCTGTATTGTCACATGGTTTTAAATAGTGAAGTCCCCCCCTTCATAGCAGACATTCTTTCCCTATAAATAAGACCTTCCATTTTGCCACTTCAGCAATACAAATCAAAACTAAGATACCCCTTTGAGAGTACTATCGTATCATAGAACCAAAAATAAATCTTGACCAGCTTCATTCAGCATGGACACAAGACTCAAGTCTGTCTCCTTGCTCACTCTTGTTCTTCTTGCTTCCTTGTTTACCCCTTTGCTTCCTGTATCAGAAGCACGACCACTGTTTAGTTCTTCACCAAGTAAGAATTGTATTAGTATTATTAGAGAGGTGAATGGAGTCCTCAGAACATTGAAGAGCTCTGGTCCAAGCCCTGGTGTTGGGCACAGACTTAAAAATCTTCAAAATCTTGGAGGGATGAAAGACTCTGGTCCTAGTCCAGGTCAAGGACACTAGCAAATCTCCAACAACCTGCCATAAAATGCCAATTCTTTGCATTTTATTTGCATTAGACTACTACTGTTATTCTCATTTTTTAACTTGTAAGATAGTTTCAGAAGTATTGTTATTAAGAGATGACAGAGTGCATATGAAATTAGAGTATTAGACAAAAATCATCTACCTAGGTGCATGTAATAGTTCCACTAAACTTGTTGCTAATAGTAGTGCGGGCTGCATTGTAACATGGGTTTGATTTGTCAATTGTAGATGGTTTTCTTTTCTGATAAATGCTATAGCAAAGATATTCAGAAGATCTTGGAAAAGTTAAGTTCTTAGTGGATGCTACACTGTAACATTTGTTTAATATTATATGCAATTTTATTATTTGCCTCATTATAACATTTGACATAAATAATTATGATAATTATAAGTTAACTATTGAATTGATAAGTTTATTAAATAATATAAAATACTAAATCTCATGTCAGGATTAATTTCTTGTTTCAATTGTTTAATGTATGAGTTTCTATCACAAATATATTGATTCTCCTACGAATCAAAACAGTTATAAGAAGAGATTAAATTTTTTATATCGGAGTTAGGTGTGCAAACTGCACAGAGAATTGGAAAATAAGGACTTCCAAAATAACCATAAACAGGTGATAGAACAAATGTGACAACACGAGTTAAGTATTAGTCTGCCCCACACCTAATGGGCAGGTGCCGATGATCCAATACATAATGGGCTAGTAGCTTAAGTTTTTGTCAAATGGGCTAGTAGGATATTTTTTTGGGACAATTACTTCATGCATCTTTGGATTTGCTGCCTGCCATAAAACGCATTCATAATATTAATAATCATATGCGTTTCAATATTACACGAAGAGAAGTGATACACACTTCTCTAAACACAATTTTGTCATCTTTAATAAATTTTAACCTTTATTTCAACCAATAAAAAAATAGTATACTCCTAGTATTTCTCTTATACGAATTAATCAACAATTAATCCTTCATTTGAAGAGTTTAATGGGTATGCACTTGCATTGACATTGTAAAAAACTTTTATAATGTCATGCAATTAAAAATTACTATTTATTAAAAGGATAGTTATTGTAACAATCAATAAATTTATCATACATAATTTATAATTAGATGATAATATAAAATTATTTTATATGGTCAGTGCATCATTTTTTTTTCTCTTATTTAAAATCAAGTTATAGAAGTGTTCACATATTTGGATAACCCATGTATCAAACCCGATCTAAACAGTTTAGATTGTATTTTTTAAGAATTTGGGTCAAACCCAACACCATCCAACTAGACTCATTCATATATAGATTAAATAACGAGTTGTACATTTTCTATGGATGACCCAACCTAACCCGGTCCTATAATAATAATAATAATATTATTATTATTATTATTATTATTATTATTATTATACAACAAAATAAAAATTGGTAGTGATTAGATGTTATATTTCTTTATCCAACAAATTTACATACTTTATGAAATTATATTGTAAATTTTTAAAAAAATTAGAAAATATGAGAAAAATCTGCTTTAGAAATGTAAGTTTCATAAAACAAAAAATAATTTATAAATGTTATGATTAAATTAACCTAATTCTTTCACATTGAATTGATTTGAATTGAATTTCATAACAAATTTACTTAAATTCGACCAAATCAAATCTAAGATTTTTTATTTGATTGGGATCAGATTTAATTAAATCCGACCCAATCCAAGTATACTCTTATCATTTTGTTTATAAATAAACAATCAATTTTTCTTTTTTTTCGTCCTATTTTCTTATCATCTCTCCTTTTTTTTTTGTTATGTTATTTATCGTATCTATTACTTTTTCGTTCTACTTTCTTATATACTTTTCTTCTTTTTATTCTGATTCACTCCAAAATGAGATGCACGTTGATATTTTTGTCTTCTTTAAAACCCAAACTTAATTAATGGTAATTAGGAGATATTGTTTCATACGTGCACTCCAAAGCTGCATACAAACTGAGAATGGGGGACAAATTAAATGGAAAGCTGAGTAAGGTTCTGAATTTAGAAAGGATGGATGCAATGAAGTTGCATGGAATTGGTATAATATAGAAGGGAAAAGAACAAACTATTAGGTTAATTACTTCCATAAAAGAACATTAGACAAAATAAAATGGGTTCTCCACCTTTCAGCAATGGAATTTATTATATTCCTTCGGAAGTAAAACAAGTTGTTTCCCTTGAAATTAAACTCAAATTCATCAGCTTGCGTGTTGTAGTTTTACTCAAAGCCAAAGCGCCGAAGCGTGAATGCATGCTAGCGCCACCAGAACAGTCAACACAGGTACAGTTCAAAACTAAAAGTAAGACGAAAATGTCAAGGCTGGCGTGTCGTGCGTGCTCCACCTATTGCCATCACCAAATTGACAAATTTATTTAGTTTAGTTTAGTTTTACACACTCATCCGTATTTAAAATTCATTGAAGGATGTTTTGAATAATTGTTTGATAAATTTATCAACAAATATTTATCTAGGAGAAGAAATTAAAAAAAACTAAAATGATTTTTCTTATATAAAGTTAAAATTATTTTATGCATGATTTAAAATTAAGTTATTTTTTAGTTATAAACTAAATTAGAAAGTTTCAATAAATTTTCTTATAAAGTATAAAATTGTAAGTTTTTGTGTTTAATATGAAATTTTTTAAAAAAATTTCCACGACACATTGAATTCTCAATAATGTTTTTTTTTTTTCCATATTTCCCTTCAAATTGTTCTTAATTTCTTATGGAGAGGTGGAATCGCTGAGAAAGTAGCTAAACAATTTACATAAGAAATGAAAGGAATTATGTAAGTTTAATTCTTATTAAAATTAAACATTTTCTAAAATATGTGTTGTTACTTGTTAGTGACTTTGGATCTTATTTAGTTACTGTGAAAATATGGCGTTTTGCAGAATATGCTAGTCGTGATGATTTAATAAATCCCAAAATTTCCAAATAATAGAAAATAGGTTTTCAATGAGAATATTTTAGATTTACTTTCTATTTAGTCATTGTAAAAACTACATAACCTAGATTTCTCTATTGCATGCGAGAGTACGTAAGAGCAATGGAGCACCATTACCAAGTTTTTTTTTATAACTATTCTTACCCAATTTCCTGAAAGCATAAATCTCATATATAAAGTAAATTTCTCATTGCCAATTTCCCCTAAATTAAGTGCACTTATTTGTAAGAATGAAGTTCTCAATGTTTACCCAATATTTAAATTTGACAACTTTTAAGAAAAAAATACGCTCTGACAAATATATGATCACCAAAATTGGATATTATGTAACAAAAAAATGATTTTCTTTTTTTGTGGGGGTGGGGGGATCGTCCCCTAATTAAGTGCACTTGTTTTTGAGAGTGAAGTTTAATTTCTCAATGTTTATACAATATTTAAATTTGATAACTTTAAGAAAATAATATGCTCCTGAAAAATATATGATCACTATAGTTGGATTTTATATAACTAAAAAAATGTTTTTTGGGAGGGACAAGGGGCTTCACACCTTTTGTAGGAAATTGGTCCAAAATTGTGCTAATGTTTAAACAAACTAAACTTTATCGTGTGCTTCTGGTCTCCGAAGTAGTAGAGGCTATAGAGCATTAATTAAGCTTTTCCAGGAAAATATACTTATATATAGCGTCACGAAAGTTTTACACCCAATAAGTGTCTGAAAATAATAAAAAAAATTATACCAAAATACATGCAGGCTGCTCATCGACCAAAACTGGTGGCTTATGATCATAATACAAAAAGAAAAATGACCTAATTCATGATTCCTCCCCTATGATGACTTACATGCATGAATGTGGACGTGGTTCATCCATTTAACTTGAATTTGAACGAATATTTTGTTTCTCCTATACGAATAATATGAATGTCATTGTCGTCCCATTGGCATTTGTCTCAAATATAATTTTATAATCAACTTTCCACAATACTCGGGTAGCTAGTATAGAAGTAACAATTTCTTAAATTTCCGATTATGAACTTGTATGTTCAAGTTCAACTACGCGAAATGTGGTTAAGACGATATGTTTTGTATTGGTTGCCTTGAAACTCTGATCTGGTCTCATTTGTTAGTGAAGCTGAAATCATGAACTTTGAAAACAAATTAAGTACGCTTTTATATATGTATATGTATATATATATGCGCGCAGGCACGCGCGTGTTACTAATTTGGAGAGCAAAACAAGAAGACAATAAATTAAATTGCTCTCATAAATTAAAATTAGTTTGTTTATAAGTTAATTTATAAAAAAAACCATTTAACTTCTTCAATATATTTAAGCTATTTTTACCAATCAAATAAACAATTTAATTTTTTCTTCAATAAATGTTTATCGTTTAAGCTAATTTTACTAATGAAATAAAATTAATTAATTAATTTTCTTCTTCAATTAATGTTTATTGAAAAATTTATTCTAAGAGGACCAAATTAGAGTTTATCTATTTTCAGCTTCTTTGATATATTTTATGGAGTTTAAAACTTGGAGAAGAAATATTAATAGGGAAGTGGAAGGTGTCAGCCACTCGTAGTTTATGGGCATTATGACACTACATTATCAATGAATAGTGCATCCGAACAACACTATAAAAAGAAATGCACCATGGTACTCTATTCACAACAAATTAACAAAATCATATACACGTTCAAGCATCAATATATATCGCCTCTTATTAATTCCTTTGCTCGATCTAGCTCCCTGTGGATCATGGCTGGAAAACTCCAATCCTTTGCTTTCATTGTTATTATTCTGTCGTTCTCTTCTTGGGTGAACATCCAACATGGGATGGCACGGCCACTTAACACTCTAGTGCTACATAGAGATGCTGATCAAGAACCAATTAGGAGAGCCATTTTGGACTCATCACACACAGTTGTGAGAAGCTCGAATATTAATGTGGGTGATATCAATGCACAGAAGAATATCATTCGGAAACTAGTTGTTGACAACAGCGGTCCAAGCCCCGACGGACCCGGGCATAAAGGGCTATTTACATCATACTCTCAACTCAACAATTAGAGCTACATAACCAACAAAAATTACCACTCAGCTAACACTTTTCGTTTTTATGTAATTTGAAGCTTGATATTCTGTCATTGTCATTGTCTCTGATGTGCCTCTCTTTTTTCCGTTAATTTTACTTTTCTTATAATATATAGTGAACACCTTTGTCATTGTCAAGAGTGATATATACTGTTAAGATCTTACGCTCAATTAATGAAATCTGTGATGTAATTTATCCATCTCTCTCTCTCTCTCTCTCTCTCTATATATATATATATATATTAAAGTTTAGAGTTGGTATATGCATTTTCTTTAATTTATTTTCTTAATTCTTATAGTTTATTACTTCATTTATTTTTATTAACTTTTTCATATATTTCATTTATATATGTTTCCTAGACTTATATTTTTTACCTTTTAAATTTCTTTATATGTGTATATATATATATATATATATATATATATATATATATATATATATTAGTTATTATTTTTAAAATTTCAAATAAATAGGTATAAGAAATATAATCATCTTTAATATATGTAATAGAAAATCTTATTTTGATCTCTATTCTTATTCTCATTTTCTTCTCCCAATCATACAGTTATGATTTGCACGTCAACACACACAAGAAGTTATATATATAGAGAGAGAGGATGTTTCCAATGAGAAAAAATTTAAAATAAAAAAATTATTTTTAACTATTAGATTATAATTAAAAAGAATTAAGGAGTGAGATTAAAACAGTCAATTTAGATTCCGAAGTAATAATTGAGGAAAAAAATGTTTTTCGAGTGACCTTACTCTCAAAACATGGCATTCTCCCTCGGTCCCTTGTTCTTTTTAAAAAATATATGAAAGGGAAAATAAATCCTCTCTAACAATTTCTCTGCAATGTATTTTTTATATTCCTTTATAAGTCATTTTTTAATCAATTTACACAAACGAAGAATTTTTTTTTAAAACTTAATTGACAATCTTAAATTTATATAAAAATAATATTTTTATTTATTTATTTTCCCACCTTAGGTATCTTTTTCATGAACCTTTTCTCAAAACAGTGATATTAGTATCACCAAAAACAAAAGTACAGCCACTACCATTATTTAAAAAATGGTAAAGTATAAAATTAGTTAATTATGGTTTATTAGATGTTAAGGATATAAATAGAAAAATTAATGCTTCTAGAAGGAATAACTCATAAAAGACAAATTAAAGAGCCCAAAAAATATTATTCACCCGGTGGATTAAATTTTAGATTTAGTAAAAAAAGAAGTGCTAGTAACATTATCATTTAGACACACTAATTGTTATGGGATAAAATTTGTTAAAAATTATAAAATCAAGAATAGAATGTGTTATATATCAAGTGAGACTCATAAAAGGTTATGATTTTCTTTTTATAAATTTTAGTTAATGATAAAGAATGTGTTAAAAAAACGATATTAAAAAAGATGTTGCTATGGCATTTCTCTATAGCAAGAAAGCTAATCCAATCTAACTTATATATGTGTGTCTGAATGAGAACGTTCTTATTATATATATGATAAATTAGAACCATAAATGTAAACTTTTTATCTATTTAGTTTATATATAAATATATGTTATGTTAAATTGTAATTTTGAGTACTCCGTTTAATTCATGATCTGAGATTTTAGCCTCCTTACCTGTTTTGAGATCTTAGTCTATAGTTTTGATTTTGTGGCAGTGTTAGAACACCAAAAGTTTACGGAGTTATTTGGCAACCGATCGATGGCAGAGACTAAGCCATAAAAAATTGCTCATATTGGATTAAAATGTATAATTTATAAGTATAAGAACTAAAACGTAAAATTTTAACAAGTTTAATAACTGAGTAATTAAACCGTCAAACTCACCTTCAGCATGCCAATTGTGCATGATATTGGACCCAATATGGTCTCATCACCCAAAATTTAATGGCATTACATTGCAACTAACGATAGAGACTAAATAAAAATCAAATAAAAATTGCTTGTATAAGGATTAAAGCATAAATCTTTTGGATATAAGAACTAAAACGTACGCAGATAAGTGTATAGATCAAATGAGGAATTAAGTCTAATTAATTAAAATTAATGAGTTTATGCGGAGATTAATTGTTTATGTTTGGATTAATGAGTATGGTCTATTATTTTTTTGGTAAAAATGAATGTTGTCTCCTTTATACTGCAGTATTGCCAACAGGAAGTTCAGTTAAATTTAATATCGTACGTATGTATAGTTAATTTAACTATGAATTACCTAGGAATTAATTAGGAAATGGTTTTTGTATATATCTTTAATTTAATTATGAATTAACTAGGAAATAATATATATATCTTCAATTTAACTATGAATTAGCTAAAAATTAACAAGGAAATAATTTTTAAATTACTATAGATATAGAATAATTTTAGCTATAGATTAACTACAAAATTACTATGAGAATAACCTAATAACATAATTAAGAACAAAGAAAATTGAACAATATATTACCACAAATTAACTACAAAATAACTATAATTTTTAAAAATTAGCTACAAATTAACTAGGATTATTTTTCATAGTTAATTAGCTACTTGTTTCATGCTACCAACAATATTATAGTAATTTTGTAGTTAATTATTTTTACTAGATATTAACTATTAATTTTGTTTAACTAATTTTTAAAATTCTTGTAGTGACCCGAGCATGGAGATAAATTGAATCTAACGTAGGTTTTTGCGTAAAATACATCTTATTCAAGTTGCTTCCAACGTGGAAAATAAGGAATTGTCTACTTCTGCAATCTGCCCGTGCATGGTAGACAAAATTTGGACTTTTGAATCAAACGCCATTAGAACGACAGTGACAAGCATTCACATTAAGCACTAGCTAGAAGGATAAAATTGTTCAAACTCAAATTGAGTGAAATTGATCAGATATTCAAAAGGATGAACCACTTTCACGTTATTAGTGGTCGCTCAGGAGGGAGGCTAATGCATTATCAACTCTAGCTAGATGCAGTGAATACCTATTCCAGTAATATGAACTAGCTAGCTATAGGTCATTCTTGCTTTCATATTCATACGACAAGCCACCAGTTTGGTCGATAAGCAATCTGCATGAATCACTGTCGCAGGAGACTTTACGTATTGTGTCTCCTTAATTAATTTGTTTTCAGTCTATATTAATATTATATGGTAAAAGTATTGTGAAGCCGTTCATTCATGATTTTCCTGGAAAAGCATATGATGGTGCTTCACAGCTCTAACTAGCTAGAGATTAGAACTTAACGTTTATTTATTTAAATATGTATTTGAAGAATTTTGGGCTGCCCGGTTTCCATGCAGCAAAAAGTTTTGACGCCATTTGTTGAATGAAATCCCTTGATTAGCCCTGCATCTGATCATCTCTAGTACTTGTGCTATTTGCTGAAGGAATTAATGGACCTAACACATTTCGTTGACACTGTAACTTGTTGCTTTCAACTCCTATTTACGGTGGAGATTCATTAGCCAACTTTCCCACTCCCACAAACCCAATTATTTTGTCTAGTATCTTTCAGGGCAGCCATAAAAGAGTCCAAAAATACTTATTAGAATTTGATTCATCTTTTTTAGTGAAACTTTTCAACCCAATTAATTATATTTTTTTCATTCACAATAAATTCAAATATAATTTATTAATAAATTCTTTATAGAAGTCCATCCGACCTTGCTTAAGGATATTACAGAAGTTAGTTTTATATTTAAATTAATAAAATCTCAGGAATAAAAAGAGAAAAACAAAATTAGTTAAAAAATAATTTATTAATTTTCATACATAATTTCTAAATATTGCTAATTTGGTATTTAAATTTTTGTTTTGTAATAAATAATTTAAAATTATAATTTAATCTTTACCAATACTATTAAATGAAAATAAAATTATAAATATTTTTATATAAAAATATAATATAAGATGAAAAATAAAATGGTTCAAGAAATACTACTCCTAGTGGCTAGTGGAGTCCCACTAGCTAGGTTATAGGCATATTTAGGTACACTATTATGTTATCAATAAGCAGTTTTTACACATACAGATCAAACTAATCAAACTTTCCTCCAAATAAGACTATAAATAGAAGTGCAAGCCGCGTTATTCTCAACAAGCAAAAACATAATATTCCTCCAAACCACAATATAACATGTCTCGAAAACTCCAATGCTTTGCCTTCTTTCTTATTTTTCTCTCTTTCTCTTGGCTGTGCATCCAACAAGGGATGCCTCGGCCAATGGACACTTTTGTTCTGCACAAAGATGCTAATGACAAACCAAAGAGTACCTTTCTCCAGGCGTCACAAGTAGACGTAGTTGTTGTGAAAGGCTCGATTGTGGAAGCTTATGCAAAGAAGAATATCAACCGTAGTGGTCCTAGCCCCTGCGGACCAGGGCATTGCCCTAAACTCAACAATTAGAGCTTTATAACCAAGAAAGCTAGGACTCTTCTAATCAAAGCTTTTCGATTTTCTGTGATTTGTATTCTGTCATGCATGGTCACTTGGTCGGTGTCTTTCTTTGTGTTACTTTGTTTTCTACAGTGAATATTGTCTTTCCTCTTAATATATACAAGAGTGTGAAATCTGGGCTGAGATCTTCAGTAGCTGTCTCCTAGACCAGCCCTTTTCCTTTCCAATTAATTGATGCTACTAATGTTTTGTATGTTTCGTGCAGTTTGTTTTGAATAAATATTTACTATTTTCTTTTAAATTCTGTATACATACCTAGATTAATTCGTATATATATACACACATATACATATATAATAGCTAGCATGCTCATACAAATTTTACCGCTTTAGAAAATAGTATTTGACAACGATACATATCATATACTTATATTTCATATAAAATGATAGAGTATCAAAGAAAATATAATCAAATAAGATAAAAAATGTAATCCTAACATATTTTATTAAATTTAATAAATTACTTATTATATGTTAAATCAAATAAGTATATTTTATTTTTTTATGTGTTTGTCTAAAAAATACTTTATTAAAAAATTTAAACAAACAAATGTGCAACACTTGACATGGTGGTATAAGGCTACGTTGCATTGACATGTGTAAAATTTCTATGGTTCAACATTAAGTGACACTCTCGGACTATATATATGAGTAGGATTAGTCTCTGGCCTAGTATGTTAAGAGACACATGTGATTTGTGAGCTAGAACAAAAAATTTAAACAAATGTGCCTTAATTGTGTTATCAATAAGCAAATTATTGTAGGATTTAAATTATTTTCAACAAGACATTTCAGTTAGCTTTTAGTTTTTTATAATAACTAAAAAAACTTGTTTGATTATTTGATAAAAAAAATTTAATAGTTTCTTAAGTTATGTTTAGCAAAACTAGATGAAAAGCTAGGTGGAAGTTGGAAAGCTAGATGAAAATTGGAGATGAGACAACTGCCAATTTGCCACGTTTGGCAAAAAAATTTGCCTAAATGTCACATCCTCCATTTTAATTTCCAGAATGTCACGTCTGCTAATTCGCTGGGGATAAGAGTGAAATAGGACTGCTGAGTTGGCGCTTCCAGATTGGGCCACGTAATTCGCTACAGTGGCCAGCGAATTACATGTGTCAGGATGTTCAGGCCATGTGGCCTATTTCGCTGGCATGACCTGCGAATTACGTGGCATATGCCATGTGTCAGCGTCCCATTGGTTGTAAAAAAATTAATTTAAAATTTAAAAATACGTATAAACTTCGGAAGGTCATAACTTTTGACTAGGATGTCCGATTGA
>CM023960.1:24090460-24128795 GCA_013407115.1 Glycine latifolia | reverse complement strand
TGAGGAACTAGAGCATGATTACATAAACTATCTTACAAAGTTTGTGCCCATAAGGCCCATTGGTCCTTTGTTCAAGACCCCGATAGCAACAGGCACAAGTGATATCCGAGGTGATTTTATGAAGAGTGATGATTGCATAGAGTGGCTTAACTCGAGGCCCCCAGCATCTGTGGTATATATATCTTTCGGGAGTTTAGTGTATCTGCCTCAAGAACAGGTAAGTGAAATAGCACATGGAGTAATGAACTCGCATGTCTCGTTTTTGTGGGTGTTGAAGCCACCTCCTAAGGAATTCGGGGTTCCACCTCATTTTCTGCCAGATGGGTTCTTTGAGGAGACAAGAGGTAAAGGCAAAGTTGTGCAGTGGAGTCCACAAGAGGAAGTGTTGGCTCATCCTTCAGTGGCATGCTTCTTGACACATTGTGGTTGGAACTCTTCAATGGAAGCACTCACTTTGGGAGTGCCAATGTTGACTTTTCCAGCATGGGGTGACCAAGTCACGAATGCAAAGTTTTTGGTGGATGTGTTTGGAGTGGGGATTAAACTGGGTTATGGGCTGGCTGAAAAGAAAGTGGTGAGAAGAGAAGAGATAAAAAAGTGCTTATTGGAAGCTACAGAAGGGCCAAAAGCAGACGAGTTGAAACAAAACGCGCTCAAGTGGAAGAAGGATGCAGAGGCCGCGGTGGCTGTCGGCGGTTCATCTGCCAGAAATCTTGATACATTTGTGGAAGATATTAAAAAACTTGGAGCAGCTATGGTCAGCGAGATATAAGTCTACACCCTTTATTAATTGTTATGGCACTCCCTTCATGAAAAAAATAAGTGGAATAGATAACCTTTGTGCTTTGTAGCGTGGAATACATGAATTAAATGCGAATAGCTACGTGTTACATTAATAGAAGCACATGCTAAATAAAAATTTTTGGGTGGGTGGATGGGAACTACCTAGCACCTACTCTTCCAAAGTTCCAACAACAAAACAACAACGTTGTGTCTGTCTTAGTGGAAGCATATTAAATGTTCTGTAACCTGTGTTCCTTGTACTCTTCTGAGGTCGAACATAAGAATTCAAAAATAATTTCATTTAATTTCAATCATCTCATTTAAAAAATACTACTTTTTTGCTTAACTTATCTTTCACTATAACTTTATATCAAATATAAAAAAGTTATTAAATTATAATTTCAATTAAATAAAAATATTTTGAAATAAGATTATTAATTATGGCTAAATCAGTTTTATTTATATATTAAAATTAGTTAAAATTTTCTTATAATTTACATCATCATATATGATTTTCTTTACTTATATTTTTTTATCTTAATTTTTCATCATTATTCGAACGATCCATCGTTAACTTAAGAATTACTTGTGTCCAATTATAAATTTTTTTCCTTATATTTAAAACTGGAAAAGGCATTGTTGACTGGTTGATTTTCAAGAACCTGTGATGTTGGCTATAGCATCATAAATAGTTTACTTTTTTGTTTAAAATCTGTTAAACGCGAAGCTTTCAAACACATTCTCTCTTTCACGTTAGATCAACTTTAAAATAAAACATAAGCTTAGTCATCAAACATCATTCGGTAGGCGTATGAGTGGTGGCAGTTGACATTTCAGAACGTGCGACAGTGGCAATGAATGATAAATTGTCAAACATAATTGGATATGAATATATCTAAATCTTGTACTGTGTTTTAATGTTGCATTTTTGTACTCATAAAAATGTGATCAAATAAAAAAATATGCTTTACTAACTAATCAGCACAATATGATTTATAATAAGCACATCGAGTGGTGTCAACTTTTATCACTATCATCGAGTGGTTTCAAGTTTCAACCTTTCTTTGTTTGTCATAATTGAGTGATGTTGTTTAGCTTTTAACCAATCGGCTGATGCATTCCGAAATGTTAAATCATAGAGGCTTTATAGGTTGCAGAAACAGGCCATGCAACGCCACTCTTTATATATCTGTCATCATATTTACATACAGAAAATCAAGGTGAACTCCACAGAATATTAATATTTTAACTTTACAGAAAGTGCAGTAATATATAGACACGTAGACCATTGTATTACATCCATCATACCGGAAGGAAGAAAACTTTACATACTACTAAATTTTCCGGATGACTTGAAAAAACTAATCATAGGGTCATAAAGATCTTGTTTTCCTTGCAAGCTTAAAATGAAGTCAACATGACCATAGTTTTCAAGATAAACCACTTCCGGTGTGGATCGCAATTCCTTGAGTGTGTGCTCGAAATCAGTTATATCTGCCAAAGCATCATTTCCACCATAGGCCATCCACAGAGGCAATGATTTGGGTATGCGACTAAGGTCGAACTTTGGTGGATTGAACTTGCCGTACTCTATCAGATTTTTTAGCTTTCCATAATCATACTTGGAGTAGGTACCTTTGCGGATCACTGGTGAACAAGCGAAGTCATCAGAGACAGAAATATTAAGAATAATAGTGGCACATGAATATTGATTTCTTGATCATCATGAAAAAATGTAAAAGCCAAGGTGAATAACACGCGGAAGTTCAAATTAAAAGACATGTTCTTGGAAACTATCAGGTGTTGAAGAACATCAACTAAACATTTTTCCCACTAAGTAGGACCGGTAAAATGGGTTATTTGACACCATAATAAATCAAATATTAGATAAATAAAAGTATTTCAGTGCACCCATTTGCTGGTTCGCCACCAGCCAAGAAGTGATGGCACTATAACAGTTGCTAGCCAGTACTAATCTTTGTACAGATGTGTGGTCTTTGGCAAGATAAAGCATGTCATAAACATCATAACCACATATCCCATGCTGGTAACGAAATATGAATTACCAAAAAAGGAAGAAAATATAGCAGAACTTGCTTTAGCTAATCTACTTGCAAGATTGTAAATAGTAGTAGCCCATTTGAGGAAATCATCCTACTCTCGGAAACGTATTAGTAACAACTAACAAGCATTATTTTGATGCATGCTGCCAAGCACTAAATGAAGAGGTTAACAATATTATCAACCACAAAAATAAACAAACAAGAATTAAGGTTGACATTTAGACAAATTATCAAATTCATTTCCCCAGGCTAATGTAGATACAATAGAACATTGTCTTCAGATATTAGATTTATTTTCCAATATTTCTTCTCCTGTCCCTTCAGAGGCCAGTTAGCTGCCACACATCATGCAAATGTTATGATCATTATCAGACATGATCTGAGGAAAATCTTTGATGATAACAAATAGTAGTATTCATAAGAGCAACAACATTAAATTATGGTTACCAGTCGGACACAGAGAAAGTGTCATTAAGGGCTACCCAAATGAAAGATAATGAAGCATACTCTGGAAAAGGTGTTTCAAGTTTTTGGAGGATGATGGGTGAGGTTCTTGCTCAAGATAAAACTCCACACGTGACTCGTTGAAGCAACAATTCTTCCCTGTCATTTCATCAAAGTGTCTTGAGAAGCATTTATCAAAAAAAGAAAGAAACAAAGAAACACAACAAAACTATTGAAACTTGTAGAATGAGCCAAAAGAGCAACTTTGCATTTAATTGGTCAAAATAAGTTATTGAAATAGTTAATCTCTGAATCTGTTAGCAGACTACATCTATAAGCTCTTAAAGAGAGAATATCTTCTGCAAGGCCATCAATGTAAGCAGATCTGAACTGTTTGATCAGCACATTGAGTTTCAGGTAAATTCAGTCCAACAGCAATGGCAGAAATTATTTTCCAGGGAAGGATAGTTTTTCTGGTTTTTGTTTACTTCACAAACTTATTGTTACTCTCTTTCATACGCACCTAAAATGAAGGGAATGCCAAACTCTGGTCCCTTGCATAAAAGGAATTTTATTCCATGAAATCATGAATTTCTACTCTACATATATGTTACAAATTTCTTGTTTTTAACAAAAACAAAACAAAACAACTGACCATCCACATCCACATAACCCACACCATAAATGCCACCCATGATTTTGCCTTTCAAGTATTTCTTAAGCTTTATTCAAGGAATAGATTTATTTCCACCATACACCAAGCTGGCATCTCGGAGTAGTACCATAGGAAGTTGATAAAACAAAATACTAAAGACACTTAATGGGGACAGTTTACTCTACTATCTTTGATAACTTTTCCTATCCCGAGGATATGACAATGGAGCATCTCAATAACAAATAATAATGGCATATGAAAGACATAAGTGCATGCATGATAATAATTTAATAACTTCATGTTTTAATTTCCATACTTATAATTTTGTGATTAGTAAAATCAGATACAGTTGTAAACTTGCACACTCTGACTTGTGAGCAGAACATGTCTCTTGCCACATAATCTATTGACAAAACTAATTATTAAATACTAATTTAAAGTATTTTGAAGCAGGAAAGTGAAATGAGAAAAAAAAATCCTTGAACAGCATGAAAATAGCAGAAAGAATTGTCTTGCGAGGGATTCCCTTCTGCAAAGAGTTTCCCCTTTCATACAAATTTCCTAATGCTCAGAATGATCCTTCCATCGTCATTCCCACTATTTAACTGACAGATCCCCTCTAACAAACTGTCTGTAACTATTTGTTACTTCCCTTCTGTCCTAAATGAGAGGGCTCACCATCTCCCCCCCTTCATGCTCTAGAAGATACAGATTTCACATAACACCCAACTCAATGATCCATCAATTTCAATTGGGTGGGCAGACAAAAGTTTACAAATTCAGAAATACGCTATCTTTTTATTTGGGCCAAGTTGAACTCACTTATAAACTCAGACATGTTTTAAATTATAAGTTCCTGGCACTTGCGCATAGCAGGAAGTATCATGGTTGCTGCGACTTATCAACTTATCTAAACTGAGTACTGACACTTTAATGGGGAGGGGGGGAGGGGAGATTGAGAAATCCTTTCAAGATGCAAACAGAGAAGAATTGTCTCCACATGTCATGCACACTCATCTATTTATGAACCAAAGACGAGATGCCTCAGCCCTACTAAAGAATAACTGGACAAACTTACAACAGCACAGCCAACAGAGAACAAAGAAATAAATCCATCATCAATTTAATCCTGCCATGGACAATGGCAATACAGAACTCCTTGATTTGGAGAATATTATTTGGATAGGACAGTTTAGCTCTCTCAAAAACAAAATAGACTGGAGTTCTCAAAATTGGAGAAGACTATAACATTTTAAACAAACAGCTAAATTCAGCATGAACATTCACAGCCTAGCATGTGAATTCAGAATCAAATACTTCTGAAAAGACAAAAGACACATAGACTGAGCCAGTCTGAAAGACATGCACCTGTTATGGATGAAAGCATGTCGTTGCAACTTAGGCGGGTATCACATAAGGAAACCAAGAAACTGGCCCCCCATTCGCTGAAAGTGGAAATAAGAAAAATATATAAAGTGAACTGCCAAACTAAAAATACATTGAAGAACTTAAGCAAGAGAATAAGATAAAAACAGAACAGAAGGAAAATTGAAATATAAAAACCTTTTGAAGTTTAGTTGATGAATGCCCATGGTAAGAATCATCTGAACAAAACCAGTAATCATTTCTCATATCAAGGATCCACTTTAATTGTGCAAATTAATGGAACAAAGTAAGAAATACCTGATCAATGTGCATCTTAACCATTCTAAGTACAAGAGGTGCACTGATATGATCCAAGTATGATATTGGAGAAAGAAGAGCTGCAGCCTCAACCTTTTCTACTACCTCCGGTTGAGTGAAGGCAGCAAAAGATATAATTGTCCCCTATGGAGGATGGGAAACATAAAATTTATGCTATAGCAACCACCAAATAGCAAGTGAAAAGGACAATGTCAAGAATTATAAATACCTGTGAATGCCCAACTACAAATATCTTTGAGCTTGTTACTGAATTAATGTAATTGATCATTTCTGCAACATCATACAGGGCTAATTCCTGCCAACTCCAATCCCAAAATTGCTGTAAAGGGACAAAAGCTCAATTCATCACACGACTCACATCACAGATATGGTGAAATGTATTACAAACTTTGATTTAATTGTTGATTTTTTAACTAAAAATTTCAGTACCGACTACCAAACTTCCAATGCTAAGTTTTCTGTTTTATCAAAAGCATCCCCAGTGACTCTAAGAGAGAAAATAAGTAATAAGCTTCATTTGTTGAAAATAATAAAACAATAAAAACTATCCACCTTTTCCTTCTCTAATAAAGATATATGCCCATGGCTCCACCTTGTTCCACGCACATTTCCTACCCATACATCAAAACCATGATCTGCAAGTATGAAGCCAAGTGATTGGTCTGGAGTATTTAGAAACCATGCATCACCTGCCTGATTGCATCAAACGGCATCAACAAATCACAGTTGAGATTCAATCAAACGGCTTACAACTTAAAAATGAATTTCACACTAACAAGAGTTAAAGAACTCTCCTTCCCCTAAAAAAAAGGTTAAAACATGATACAAATGTATCAAGTCAAATAAACCTCTAATTTAGTCTTCCAAGCATTACCCTCTCTCCTAAGTAGTCCTTAAGGTAATAATATAAGAAATCCCTCAAGTATTGAATATCGATCAATTTAGTTCCTAAATTGGTATTTTAAACTAGCATTCAGAGGGGCTATAGGGGAAACCCCTGAATCTGAAGCTACTTGGCATTCCAATCCAGTTCCAACAATGCATTTTTCGGGCTGAGAATGCGGAACTGCTTGACGTTGCATATTAAAACTTATTAAAGCTTGATTTGCATCATTATGCTCAATAATAGGAATCAGAGAAACTCCAATAGAAAAATATTGGAAGGGAAAAATACTACTCAGCGTATTTTTATTTTAATTTTACCTTAAAAGGACCATGTAGGAGAGAGGGTAATAGTTTGAGATAAAATTGAGGGTTTATTCGTTTATAAAGGAGAAAAGCTTTAACACTATCCCAAACACAGCCCAAAAACCGTGCAAATAAGGCAGTGGACTGTAGCTACAACAACATTTGTAAAGTTCATAGACATCAAATACAGTGGAAACTTATAATAGACGGTGAAATCCATGAGTCAAAGCCAATTGAGTAAAGATAGAAACGGAATGGGTTCAATTGAAAACAAAAAACTTGGAGGTGATTGACGCAAGCAACATAATGGTAGTGTAGTTAAAGCATTTATTGCATTGTGATGAATGGGAAGAGTAATTAAAATGAGGAGGTGACCATGAATAAGCCATGCAGAAGCAGAACCGGAGGGCCTCGTTCTCCATCGTACCCAAGCCCAAGAGAAGAAGAAGAAGAGACACGTTGAAGACCTAACAAGAAACCATCCTTCGTTTGAATCTGAAACGTAACAAAACAAAGGAGTCCGTTATTAATTTTGAGATTAAATGTGATTATGTAAACAGAAACAGAACGCAACGATACATGAAATGAGATAGTTGACTTAATTATTTTAGTGATGCGGAGTTGGAGTGAAAGAGAGTACCGTATACTCGGAGCAGGGGTAACCGGAGGGAATAATGAGCTCTTCACATAAACTGTGTAGCTGTTTTTGGTGGCTACCGCCGTCGAAGCACTGAACGGGGTTTCCATTTCCCAAGAGTATGGAGAGAGTTATGGCGAGTGTCGCCAAGAATCTCTGAATCCTCATCCCCCCTTATTGTTATTGTTATTGTTATTCTGAATTGCGTCCACTTGTGATATGATCCTCTGCTGCTGCAACACGCACGCACCACAGCAATCATATAATGCTTGGGGCTTTGACCATCCATAATCTGCCACGCGCCTCTCCCGGTGCGTCCTTTTCAGAACTGCCAAATAAGACTGCAAGACCGCGGCTGACAACACACAACTGTTTTAATTGTTTATTATTCTCTCTGCCTCGCTCGTGTCGCGCGTGGGCTTATAAACACCCTACAGTCTATTCGCTCTATCTTCTTTATCACTCTATCTTTTTACCTTTAGGTGTGGCCAAATATCTAATTTCACAGTTGAATTTGTAAGGTGATCAGAAAGATAAAAAAAATATAAAATTTTATTTTTGAATTTTAAAAAAGTGTGATAAATTTGTCCCATCATCAACTCAAATAAATTTTTCTACACGAGACTTGGTTTTCAAGCTATGTAATTATCTTGCTATAACCAAGTAGTAAGTACAATAGAGCACAACAACGGATGGAAATTCAAATTAATGGAGGGCAAGTGTGTCGTCTCAATATATCTTTTTGTCATAATGCGTATTTCTTTTTTAAACATTATATTTTATAAAAATTAATTTTAAAATTTATTCTAAAAATGTTAATCTATTTTGTATTATTTATTAGTTTAAATAAAAAAAATACACACAGACAGAAGCTTATAAGTATTTCAATAAAATATAAGAAATTTCACATGATATCTTTCCTTTTTTAATTTAACTATATAATATAATCTCTTTAATTATTTTAAATATACCACTCTGTATATTTTTAATAATAAAAAATATATTAAATTGTATACTCTACCTCAATAGATTGAGCAATATGTATGAATTATTATACTTATAAATATTTTCTTATCTGTTTTTGGGAGAGAAAAAATAAAAAACATTTAAAAAGCAGAAATATCATATAAATTTTCAAGCAATGCATGAAATGTGATTGTAATATTGTAATATATTCTAATTGAGTATTTTTTGATTAAGTGTCATATTCAAGCAAAAGAACCCAAATAATATTTTTTTAATAAAAAATTATCAATTTGGGATTATTTTTAAACTATTTACCAATATGGGACAGTAAGACACGCCCATTTTGGGTGTGACTGGCCATGCCTCATCTATGTGTGACTAGTCATGCCTCATATGGGCGTGACTCCCCCATTGCGCCACGTGTCCGTTGTAACACGTGTCATGCATCCGTACATCGGTGGTGATATTTTATGTAAACAGTCATAACTTTTGATAGAAATATCCGATGGAGGCGTACGATATGTCAAAATACTCGAAATTGAGAGGGGAAGTCCTGGGTAAAACCCTTGGTCCACCATTTTTTCCAAAAAATGTCTCTAAGTGCCTCAAAATTAGGATTTAAGATTCAATCATCCAAAAATTTCCTTATTTTCTACTTTTTTTAATTAGTTAATTTAATGTTATTTTTTTATTTTTTTAATTACTTCTCTTAATTTCGAGCGTTTTGACATATCGTACACCTCCATCAGACATTTCTATCAAAAGTTAGACCATTTGAAGGACATATCATACGTCTTTGTAATTTTTTTTGATATTCTAAATTTTTACATGGTTTTGTTTAATTTTTTTTGGATTTTTTATATAAATAATTTTTTAATATAAATTATCAAACGGTCATAATTTTTTGGTGAATGAATATCTCTTGATTATTTATTAACAAAACTTACAAAATGACAATTATTATTTTTATTCTGAGTTTAATTATCAAGGTTTTGTACAAAATAATTTATTTGCTTTAATTCCTTATACTTTCATTCAACTATAAACTATAATATACCAAAATATTTTAACTTTTTAATCAGTAATTTTGAATTTTTGTGCTAATACCAAAAAAATTATTATTCAAAAAAACATAGATATGATATTACAAAAAATATATATCAAATATAATAAGTTAGTTTATTGATTTTAATAAAACTTATTTTAAAATATTTATAATCAATAGTATAAAAACTTTTATATTAACCATACTCTATTAAACTCTTAAATTATTATTGAAAAATACAAGTTAAAAAACATAAACATATTAATATAAATATAAAAAAAAGGTCAAGACCATGAGCAGTATCACAATTCACAAAGTTCACTTATTGTATAATCTTATAATTAGTCACATTTGTAGTAAACTATTGAAAATATTTATTAGGATTATGCCTTTCTACGTAGGAGTAATTAAATATATAGAGAATGCAAAAAAGATTAAAAGGATAAACAATTAAGATAAATAAATACATATTTGAAGGGGAGAAAATAAAGAAAAAGAAACGACGTTAAGTGACATATTATGCATGAGTGTACAACGAGTAAGAAAATAATAGGATGTGTGACAGAGGGGAAGGAGTGGGAGGGTGCCAATAGAAATAGAATTATGCACCCACTATTTGGCAAAAGAACCCAAATAATACTTTTTTAATATCAAAAAATATTAAACAAAACCATATAAAAATTTAGAATATCGAAAAAATTACAAAGACGTATGATGTCCTTCAAATGGTCTAATTTTTGATAGAAATGTCCGAACGAGGTGTATGATATGTCAAAACGCTCGAAATTCAGAGAAGTAATTAAAAAAATAAAAATAGCATTGAATTAACTAATTAAATAATTAAAAAATAGAAAACAATGGAATTTTTAGATGATTGAATCTTAAATTCTAATTTTTCCCCTCTCAATTTGCGTTTTGACATATCGTACGCCTCCATCGGACATTTCTATCAAAAGTTATGACCGTTTACGTAAAATATCACCACCGATGCACAGATGCATGACACGTATCACAACGGACACGTGGCGCAATGGGGGGAGTCATGCCCAGATGAGGCATGACCAGTCACGTCCAAAATGGGCATATCTTACTGCCCCAGATTGGTAAATAGTTTGAAACACAACTTCAAATTAGTAATTTTTTATTAAAAAAGTATTATTTGGGTTCTTTTGTCGTCATATTCAATGATTAAATTGAGTATTTATCTTTTAGGTTAAATATGAAATGGTGGAAAGCATTAGTTGCGAGAAGAGGAAAAAAGCGGTAGATATTTTTTTTTGGGATTAGAGACAATGGATATTTCTCAATCTATTTTGTTAGAGATTAATCTATATTGGTGATATGTAATTGTTTTTGACTAAAAAAAAAATTAAATACAAATTTTCTTATTAAATAAATTGTTCTTCATACGTGAATATAGTTAGATTTTATATTAGTATGTAAACCTTATGCATTAAATGGTAAATATTAATCCCTAATTAATATTTAAAGAGGAAAAGGAAAAAATATATAAATATGATAAGTAATAGATTAATACAGATGGTTAAGAATATAGATTTATTTTAGTATGAATGTTGGTTTGATTCTCTTATGCCACTAAAATTTCATTCAGTGTGCAACCGTTCTCAAAGAGATCTCTTGGCGTAAATGGGTTGGCTGAGTAGCTACGACGGAATAAAACTGCTTGTAATTTAGGTTCTGTGGTAATTCTTTGGGTAGGGGTAAGCCTCTAATGATAGATACAATATGTAGGGTTGGTAAAATAGGCCTGCCCGGCTGGGTCAACATGTTTAGTCCGCGAAAAAATGTAAGCTGGGTTAATAATATTAGTCTGTTGATAAAAAATGGGGCGGGTCAATCTTGCTTGCAAAACTGTGGGCCAAACACAGGTTGAGCGGGTCAGCTTGTCTGACCAATATTATTTAAAATATTAAATATTAAAATTAAATAAATATATTTAACATATTTTGAAATAGGTATGTTCTTTTAATTTATGTTCTTTTGCACTCTCAGCATATTCTAATTAACTTCTAAATTTTAATATCAAAATATTTATGATAATGATACTTTCAAATAGTCTTTCCTTGCTAGTATATTACACTTTGGACAGTTTACATCCATAAATTCCATTTGCAAGTAATATAATTTTGTGAATTATCATTTCACATCATTTATTTAGTATTAGTTTTAAATTGTTTACTTTTATTTAACTTTGTGTTTTTTTTAATTATCACATTTGTATTTTTTTTACAATTTTTTTTATTTAAAAAATTAGCCTTTTTTATTTTTTAAACGGGCTAACCCGCCTTAAAGTGGAGCGAACTAACATTTTTAACACACTTTGCAAAAGTGAACCAGCTCGTCCTACTCTGCATTTTTGGTGGACTGAGTCAACCCAACCCGTCTTATGGTACACTTTATCAACCATAATAATATGTTATTAGTGCCTTCGCCCATAGTATTTACATAGTCTCTTAAAAGCTAAGAGGGTCGTTGTAGCTTGATTGGATTTTTAAAACAAAGTAGTACATTTAAATCAAACATAGAAATAACGTGTAAATTTATTTGATTTAGTTTAAAAGTAATATCAATTTCAAATGAAACCAAATTAATTTTTTGCATTTTGGTTAGTTTTGATGTGATGATTTTTTTAAAAAAATTTATCTATACTAATAAAAAAAATACTCTTATTTGGTGTATACATTTCACTTGACCATTTTATCCATTATCAATTTTTAAATTTTTATCATTTCTCTCTTAATAATTATTCACTTCTCTATTGTTATTAGTTTTTTTTAACTTCTAAATCTTTTTTTTATTTTTTATTTTCATCTAAAATATGTAAAGAGTATAATGTAAATATAATTTACATAACAATGTTAAAAAATCTTTTACATTTTCAGTAGATTTTTATTAAATTCATACAAAAATTATTTATTTTAAAAACTTCAAAATCCTCGTTTTATGAACCTCTAAAAAATTTCTTCTGTTGTTATAACGTTCTGTTATTCTGCACCCTCATCGGTGAAAAATGTTGTAGTATCTATTGCATCTTACAAAACGTCCCATAATCACTTCAAATACACTCAATTCCGTTAGGTCTGGCAACCTTTGAAATGGGATGAGTTTCCGTTGAATGTATTTTTGTTGCAATTTTCGAAGGAGATTGATTGCAGAAGTTTCATGGAACAGCAATGTGCTCCGTAGAAACTAGAAATGGTTTCGGGCAGCCAACTAAATTAGCTATTAGCAGTGATGAAAATCTTTGAGAAGGGTTGACAATAACCCACGCGCACTTGAGAGCAGTGAAGGATTAACTAGACTTGTTATCATATTCGTCTTTACCCATTCTGCCCTCTTCTCTTTTTCTTTCTTTCCCGTCACTTTCCAACGCGCCAAACCTCTTAAATATTTTATATTACTGTGAATTATTAGGCATCAATAATTAGAGTCTCTGAATAAAAAAAAAAACAAACAAAACTCTGACTCTATACTACCATAATTTTAAGTGTATATACAGGACTCTCTTTTATTGGTCCCTTTGTAACATGTATTTGTGGACCGGACTCGATTTGTGTTGTTCTTTTTAGGCCTTTTTTTAAATAAAAAAATTCTCTTTATACGTTTTTTTTTTTTAAATATAAATAAACTCAAAATATTTTTCATCCTTCCCTCCCCGGCTCCCCCTTAGAAGGGGTAAGCATAAAAACGTGACCCTTCAGGTCACTAGACAGCCATCTTGTGGTTGCACCAAGACTTGTCCTCATAAAATCAATGTAATATTTATATAAAAATATAAATTATACGTGTCTGGGAAATATGAAATTTATTGAATTGTGATTCATATGTTGAATCCTCGTGAAGTAAATATTTTAGGGCACTTTGACTCGAGGTACCTAAAATATATATATATACACACATGATGTATCAAGAGAGTGAAAGTTGTAAATAAAAAATAAATAAATAAACTAATCTAAACCATTCAATCTTACATAGATAATTAAGATTGGTCAAGATTAACTATTCTCACCTTTTGTGCTCCTGCATTATCTGATATGCTCCCTATTATATATAACTTATTGTCTACAGAATCATAACCTTTAAGACTTACACCACTAGTTGACTTGTATACATAATTTTGAAAATATGCTGCTTTTGATGTCTGAATTCTTGATTTCTGAACCAGAAAGGAAGGAACCTCCGCTAGAGTTGGTAGAGAGATGTTGAGGTTATGAAGCACTAAATATGCAACAATACCAGCAGCATAACCTGCAAAAGCAAAGCCACTAATATGCAAAAATGGAGATAAATGACTTCTGTCATGAACTACGCACGAACATTTTATCAACACAATTAGTCTTATGTGTAGTGTAGGAAATACCTTTCGTGAGTACCAAAAGAAGTCCACCTTTTCCATCCCCATGAACGCAACTCCAGCAGCTGAGCCAATAATTAACATGGATCCACCAGTACCAGCACAAAATGCAATCAATTGCCAGAACTAAGAATCCTGAGGGAAAGAAGTAACATCATACATTCCCATTGTCGCAGCAACCAATGGAACATTGTCAATTAGTGCAGATATGAGTCCAATAGTACTGGCAATCAGTTCACTACTTGGCACGTATGCATCAAGGTAGTTTACTATTTCCCGAAGAATCCCAGCTGCCAATATGATGGTTAAATTTGATCAAATAAAACCAGTTAACATGAATAATTTGGAAATTTAAAGATATTACATAATGTAATCACAGTTCATGCAAAAGAAAAGGTAAATCAGGTAATATATTTTGGGGTATCAAAGTCATGTTTGGATAATTTTTTTCATAAACACTTATAGAAGAAGCAATTAGAAGGAAATATGAAATAAGCTTTTTTCATAAGTTTATGCATAAGTTAAAATTAGCTTTTGGAAACTATATGAGAGAGCTTCAACAAATTAGCTTATTCATTATGGAGAAGTTTATCCAAACAGGACCTTAATCTATTAAGTCATAGCAAGTGCTCTTATACACAAAGGGACAATGACATATTTGTTGGCATTTTTTTTTAATTGATTTACATGCATGAACATTTGGTTGTTGTCTAAAGCTAACCAAAGCAGAAAAATCAACATATATTTCTCTATCACCTGCTAACGGATAATAGAATTCCCAGGAAGAATAGTACTCCTTGGGTGTCTATCCTTGAGAGAGCCTGTGGTACTTTTAGCTTCTGCCTTTCAGATTCACCGTAATGGATAGCATCTGTGAGGATCCAAAGCACACCGACACACCGAGTCCAAGTAGCATCCCCATGTATGGAGGCAAACCTGTGAGAGCCTTGAATACTGGGACAAAAATCAAAGCTCCTAAACCCACAGAGAAAAGAAGCTGTCCTCGAGGAGCAATCTGTTCAGATTCCAAGACATTGGGAGAATTTTGTCCCTTCCCATTAACTTTGCTGAACTGAAGAAGAAAAACTAACATCATCTGAATTGTAATATGTTGAGCTAAAACTCACTATTCAAATCATCCTCTGTGGCTTACTTTTGCAGTGTAAGAAGAGTACCTAGTCAGGGACATTAGAGCCAGTGGAACAGCTAGAGAAACGGCTGAAGGTACAAACAAACCCTATAAGTAAAGAAAATGCAATTATGGGTATTTGTTCATTCTGCATTGCACTGAGTTGAATCCAAGTGTTCTTCAATCTTCATGCATCAAAGATCAGTTTAACAGACAGACTTTCACAAAGGAGAAATCTTACATTTGGGCGATTCAAACAAACAAATCACACAGGAACAAATTTCCAACCAACAGATAAACTTCATTGTTTGAATTGTAGATATATGCCCATTTATCCACAGCATAGTAGTTGTAACATCACCAATAGGAGTCCATGCACCCCCAGCATTTGCTGCTATTACAACAACAACTCCAAGAATCCTGACAACAGAATCCAAATCAACCGCCTGAGGATTTGATAAGGTGTAGCCAAACCTCAAAAAAATAATTGGAGAATACTAGAAAATGCAAATTTAGAATATTCAGCCACTCCTCTGATTTTCTGAATGCTTATGCCCTCAATTTGTTTTTTCTGAAATATCATTAATGCAGATTACAAATTTATATGATAAGGCTAACATCATTTCATATTTATGAATCATAAGCACTAGCAGGAACTGATAGAGTAAAAGGATTAAAAATTCATTTCAGGAGGAAAATTTGTCAAGATCTCCCAAATGAGAATTAAGAATTTTTAAGAGAAGGAAAAAAGCCAGGGTGTTGCAATATAGAATTGCTCATTTGCTACAGGAGCAGAGTGCAGAGCTATCAAGCTTTAGAAGTCTAATATTTGAAATCTTAGGTACTGCATGTATGTCCCCACTCCCCAGTCTATCATTATTGTGATATTTTAGAGAGAGAAAAAAATATGATCATATTTAATACTTCATCACATGGGTTAAACATTACATTGGAAGTTAACAACATAACAGACACATACTTCCGGTACTCTGAAGGAGGTACTCATTTCCGCAACAGAGAAACCATAACTATGGTGGATGTAAGGTTGTCTAGCACTGAACTGAGAAAAAAATGTAAAAATTCCAATCTGCCAATTTAACGTTAATTTGTCAACTCCCATTATTGAGACAGAAAATAATTGGAGATGCAAAGTACAGAAGATTAGAATATAGGTTTGAGGGTGGCCGGGGAATTTGGTGCATGTCTGGTTCGCCTTATTTTAAAGAAGAGAAGTGATAATCGTACATCAATTTCTACAATAATTTATACAACATTATATTTTGTTTTTATCTCTCTCCTCTACCTTATCATTTATTACATTTCAAATTCAAATTTATCTTCCTTTTCTCTCTTTCTCTTAGTTGTATATTTTGTTGTACAATTTGTTTGTTGTACATGTATAATTTCTCTTTAAAGAATAATTGTTTTTTTATCAACTTTCTGAGAGACTTTTAAAAGAACACTTATTTTCCAAAAGCAATCAAGAAGCAAACATGCACCTAGTCTTGTCTGCTCTTTTGTTTGTGATGTCTTTTATTCTTTTAAAATACCAACATTTGTAAATATCAAAAATTGAAAAATTGTGGTTATTGCGCAGCTTAACTGGTACAGCATCATTTTGTGAGTGAGCTCTTGAATCTGAGCCCTTCTGATGTGTACATATATACACATAATATATTTACTTATATAAAAAATAAAATAAAAAGTGACATTTTTTAAGGAATTAGATGTAAAAATTGTCTTATTTATATTTTTATATGTTTTGAAATGTACAACTTCTTACATTTTTTATATTATTAATATTCGAATATTACCGCAAATTCTTGTTAGCTTATTAACAAAAAGAAAATCATTAAAGAGGCCACGTGGGACTTAAGGAGTGTGAATGAATGGTTATGGTGGAACAAGTTTGAGGCACGGACACCGCTTGAGCAAAAGCAATAGATAAACATCAAACACTGCAAAATTCGTAGGAACCGCTCAATTGAGATAGTTGCAACTTGCAAGTCACCACCATGGCACTTGTTCAAGCCTCTGCTTCTCTTTCAATCTCTTCTCGTGGTAACCTCTCTCTCTCTCCCTCCCTCTCTGTTAACTCTTTCATTGTAAACAGTCTCAGTTTCAATTTCTAACTCTCATTAGAAGTGTGTTGCAGATGCTCGTCTTTTCACTCCACCAAAATGCTCTCCCACCGTTCACTTTCCTCATCGGAATTTCGTTGCAACTCGATCATCATTCATCGCTGGTTCCCCACTCTGTAAGACTTCTAGTTCCTGTTTTTTGTTGTTTTTTTCTTCCCGACAAATGTTAATTTGTTAGTTTTATAAGACAGTTTTGTTAGAAATGTGAGTTGGGGGATTCGAAACCGTGACCTCTCACCCCTCCCTTCATCCTTCCGCAATCACCGGACCAAACTTATATCTCCGAGTTCTAGTTCCTGTGGTTACTCCTTATCATATTTGATTGCTTTATAAGGTGAAAATTGCATTCAATTATGCCAGGGTCACTGCATTCCATTCACAATAATTACTACCCTTCACTTCAAAATTGAATGCTCGGATAATTTAGCGATCTTGGGTTCTTCCTAAATTTCTCTGATATTTTAATTATAAGAAAAAGAAAAAAATTGCATGTTAGTTAGGATTCCAAATAGAGTTAGAACTCGTGAACTATCTTAGAATTTTGCAGCTGGAGATTACTATAGGCCACAGCTTCCTTTGTTAATGTTTAATACATCTTTTAGATCCTACACTTAATTTTAGCCACAATTAATAAGTCTACTGCAAAACAAGCTGGCGATTCACTGCTTCGTTTCATTCTATTGCAAAATATGATATTTTCTATCTAGGAAAAAACTGCATTCTATCTAGTGACTTTAAGTTTCTTATTTTTGATTGAAGGATCACACAAGTTAAGCCTGTGAACTAGCTAATTTGAAGCAACTAAAAGTGGTAGCACTAATGACAAGTGGTATCTGAAAATATTGCCGCTAATTTTTTTCATATAAACTTCCAATATCGCCGCTTATTTGTGGATAGTCACTTTTTATCTTTTTGATTTACCACTATCTTCTGGTTAGTTCTTGATACAATCCTTAAAAGTCAATCTGTTAAAGTATTTATAGTCGGGATTTGTAGCTTTATCCATTAGTCTATGCGTTTATGATGTTTTTCCTTGAATGGTTGGGGAAGTGGGTGGAACTAAAGAATTGTTTGAATTGTCTCTAGTGATTCGGAGAAATCATGGAAGGAAAGCTGC
The DNA here is from genome assembly GCA_013407115.1 of Glycine latifolia. Lineage (NCBI taxonomy): Eukaryota > Viridiplantae > Streptophyta > Magnoliopsida > Fabales > Fabaceae > Glycine > Glycine latifolia. The sequence goes on along the minus strand of CM023960.1, from coordinate 24,110,548 downwards.
ATGCAAAGCAATGCCTGTTTCAATAAGATGTGAGCAAAGTACCCAGGAAGGGAACAGTTTGGATGTGTGGCTAGGCCGGCTAGCCATGGTTGGCTTTGCAGTAGCGATCACTGTTGAAATTGCTACTGGGAAGGGACTCTTAGAGGTATGATACTGTTGTATACTTCTTTGAGTCATTATACAATTTATCATTTTCATCAAATGATTAATTGGCGTTTGCCTTCCTTTTCTTTATAGCCACCCACCTGTCAGAAGTTCACTTTGATATTCTGACTGTAAATCTGTAATACGTTAATCTTTCTCCCTCCTTTACTTTATTGAGCTTATGACATCCACTTGTAAAATAAGCTCAAGTGTTTTTTTTTTAATTATTATTGTCATAATTGGTAATAGCCTGATCTGAGTAATTGTTCACAATCTCTTAAACTATTAAGTTCATAATTAAGCATATGGGTTCACATAACTTTCTGGTGCATCTCAAAACTAAGTAGAATCATTTCAAGTTTTGAGCTTAAAAGTGATTGCAACACACTGAAACCTTAACTAACTCTAAGCATTATGGAGTTCTGATGATCCTTACTCCTATCCCTCCCATTCTAGAGATTATTAACGATCCGCTGACAAAGAATAACAGTATTCCTTTACTTTGATTTTGCAGAACTTTGGACTCACAAGTCCACTGCCTACAGTTGCCCTTGCAGTAACAGCACTTGTGGGTGTCTTGACGGCAGTTTTTATATTCCAGTCAGCGTCAAAAAATTGATCACATATTCCGACTCCTTGTGTTTGTTGTAAATTCTGAAGCTCAGAGATTTCATTTTCGGAGATAAAATTTTATCACTCTTTTATGTAATATTTGTTTTGATGAAAAGAATTGGCAGTGAAGCCTGAAAAATCAAAGTAACTGCGTGTTAAATATAGTATGACCTCACCTTTCCCTGTTGCCTTCATCCATGTCAAACTCTACCATTGTGCATTATGTTGTCCTCATTGCATTAGTTGTGAATTAAAGAGGATTTTCACTTAATATCGTGAAGAGTTTGCAATCAGCATAATGCATTACTCAACTAAAATTGGCACGGAAGAATATCCTGCTACACACTCTTTACAGTATATACAATTAATGATCCTGCAACCAGTAGTGTGTTTCTTTTGTGGCACAACTGTTATTGTCAATATCATAACTCAACCTAAAAATGAGGGTTTAATTCTTCAGAGCTATTAGTATATGATTTAATTGGATTAGCTTCAAGCACATTTTGGTATTTCTTTACTTTAGATTTGGCCACTTGATGAGAGGCGTGGGAGACTCACTTTAAGAGTAATTTAAACAAACTTCATTACTAGTTAGAAGCAGCTGCTATTGAAGACATGATTCTGTCTTTATTCCTGTGTTGTAATCATTGCCATGTCTGAATTTGTTTTTGTGATGTCTACGCAAAATACAAGAGAATTCCTATGTGCCCTCATAATTTTCTTTATTCTCACCCTATAGATCAGCATTGGTTGCGCCTAAAAAAGTTTATTTCTACAAACAAGAAGATTTGAAGTGTAAAAAAAAAAAAGGAGTGGGAAAGATAACAGGGTACTCTTTAAGATTGTCATGACTCATGACATTGAACGCAGGTGACAATATGTTTCGTCCGTAATGATCAGGTTTTACTGCGCATGTTATAGAATACAGAAACGTTAGCTTCACTATCTAGGACGTAGGAGGACACAGCAAGGTAATAATAAGTCTTTGTCTTCCCGTACCAATAGTTTTGTGAGCAGATAGAGTAAAATGACTCAAATTGATTGTTTCAAGTTCAAGATCACAACTTATTTAAATCCTGGTCATACTCCTTTAACAAATATTACCCACATTTATACACATGATTAACTTCCAACTATGTATGGCCTTTCCTAATTTGAACAGACATTTTCTTATACTAGGAAGAAAAATACTTTTCGGAACACTATTTTAAAATCATCGATAGTCAAAGGTAGTGACAAAAAATGAATTTAAAACATTAGATGCCTTGATTATCAAACGATGGTCACAATTCTAACTTGAACTATCTTTTCTCTTCTTTTTAGGAACCCTTCAATTTTCATCAAAAACTGTTTTCATGTGTTCCTAATTACTACATTGAGTTGCTATGCTCAACACTCGGCAGCAAGTCAGTCGCCTATTCAATAAATACTGCTATCAAAATAGTGACCAGTTACCATAATCGTTGATTTTTGCATTCATAATTCGAGCAATCTAATGTTTTACGGAAGAAGTAATAAAATTATGGAAAGACCTTGAAAAAAGCAGATCACTAAAGCAGCCACACATAGACACTACATTTCCATAGATTGTAGTCCAGTCAAAGCCTTTGATTTCTTCTTCTTTTTGGATCCATTTTTGTTCACTTTTTTCTTGGGTTGTTCCTCTACTACAAGTTGTTTGCTCTGTATATATTGATGAATGGAAGACAGGGGATCCGCTTGAAAGTTAGGGTTGTTGAGAACAGCAGAAATTCGATCTCTTTCAGTCAATCTGATGATGAACAAGGACAATAGGTTACAAATACAATCTTACATATCAAATGATAAGTTGGCAATGCAATATTGAATAATGATGGGAAACACTCACACTAATATCTGCCTGGATTTACACTTAAGTTTGCCGTCATTCTCACAACCTGGTTTCTTTGATGACTTCACCTCAGGAAGGGACTCTAAAAGTGAAGATAGATTATATGCCTTCAATTTGTTCTGTCTCCTTTGTTGTTTGCTCTTTTTCTTTTTCTGGCAGAAGACAACATTTTCAGAAAATCAATAACACGTACACATAAAAGTGATAAAACTAGAGGAGCACATATCTCTTAAATGAAACACAACTCGGTCAATACAACAACACAGCAACCAAATCTTCAGGACATCCAAAAATAAAGATTTGTCCAAAAATATTTAAGATAACTGGTAAAATCCATAAAAGATAATCCATCAGTTCAAGATAGTTCAAAAGTTTGCTGCATTACATTGAAACATGAAAGTCCTCCTTTATAAAAGAAAAAAAATACTATAAAATGTTATTCTATTTTAAAATTTCTATTAGTCTCAAATCCGCAGAGTGTCCTGTAAATCAATATTAAACAGGTATTCAAGTCACTTTATGCCAATGCATAAATTGTGTACACAACATTTCATCAACAATTACTTGTAGGAAGAGTATACATGCTTTCTAAAATGAAACTAAAAACTCCTTTGTTATTGATTGCTAGTTATATTAGTTGAGATAAGTCAGTTTCCATTACAGTCCTATAAATACATATAGTTCCCTCGTGTATCATCATCTTTCATATTAATCAATACAATGAGTTACTTCTAGAGAATGTCCTCGCGTGTTCTTTAAGCCCTATGATATGTGGCCGCATCAAAGGAGTGTTACTTACATGTTGCATCACCGATCAAAATTCTGACATCATCCTAATATTTCTTTCTGCAACAAAATTACATGAATGCCCAATTATAACTGTGAGAGCAGGCATCACATGTGTATTCAACATATGACAGAATGCCCAGTCTGTCCCTATCTAAAGTTGTAAAGTGGAGAACAAGAAAGTGGCTGAGAAGTCTTCAACATGTCCATGAACAATATAACATTTTACTTTTAAACCAATGTTTCCTAATACCCAGCATAATTCAGTTATTTAGCCATTAATTTAAACCTAATACAAACCAAGTGAAGTCCTTCCACAGTTCAATGAACCCACCTTAAGAACAATAATAGGGTTGAAATAAGATTCTCACCTTAGTAATAGACTTTTGGGCACTCAAGGAGGTAACAGCATCTTTCACCTCTGCAATAGCAAAAGGTACTATTAGAATGAGTTAAAATTTAAACAGGATTAATTCACACATAAAATGCACCGAGCCACCAATGACAGTAAAAAACTTCATAATCATACACACGTAAATAAAACATATATAATACGTAACATAAGCCTAGAGCCTCAGCTATGACATTATTTTATTTTATTTTCTCGGTAAACTTATTAAATTGTGTTCATTTAAAATAAAAAAGAGTAGGGAAAAGCATTTTAGAAATTGATCCGGGAACTTACTGGAATAAAATTGGACCTTCTTTTCGAACTTGCGATCGGACTTTGAATCTAACCTGCAGAGGTGAGAACACTAATTAGAAACTGGCATTCAAATTTTGGGAAGTGGAAGAAAGAGAAGAGGAAAGGCGTTAACGGAGATAGAAGATTGGCCCAGTGGTTGAAAAACAGTGAAGGGAGAAGGGAGGGGAAAGAGGTGGCGGGTTCAAATCCCCAACTCATATTTCTAACAAAACTAATAAACTAAGATTTGCTGATCAAAAGAAAAAATGGCGTTAACTGTTTCTTGCCCATTGCAGCAAAATCTGAGAGGAGGGAGGAAGAGATCCGGCGGTGTCGTCTCGATTAGGGTTTTGTGTCACTCTCAAGATGGATAATAGAGATGGTGTTTCTTAACGGCTAACAACAGAGGGATTCCACTTCCATAGTGTGCGTGTTGCGCTTTGAGGAGTGAATGATCTCAAAAACCCATCAAGCTGCGGCGCCAAATTGAGGGATATGGGTATCACTTTTCAAAATATTTAAATCCATGAAAAAAAAAATCGAAATATTTAAAATTAAAATTACACCAAAAATATCTATTATTAATTTAAATATAACTTAAATTAATACTTTAGATCTTGAGTTTTTTCTTCAATATGAAATTAATGTTAAATGGATTGACCATTTATTTCAGTGATCTCTTTATTTTGAAAAGTTAAGTTTATTGATTGAAAAATATTAATGTAAAATATTTTAATTTGTATAACTAATAGTGTACTTTTTTTTACATTATTAATTAATTATAAATTATCCTATATATAATATATAATTAATTATTATAAAAATGAACAATTTTATTATAATTGAAAATTTACCGATAAATGATAATATAAAAAAATACATAATCAATGTATTCTGATAAATAATATATATATATAACTTTTACAGTATTATTAAGACTCACAAAATCATATGAGTCACATTTTTTTATTTAATTATTTACAGGTAATTTTATAAATTCTACTTGATAGAAAATGAAAATTAACTTTGTATTTTAATGTATTTCTACATGTTCTAGTTTCCTTTTAGAGTATCAATAATGGGAGTTGTCTAACTATATTGGATGGGTTATTTATCAATAAAATGTTATTTTGATGTGACATATATAATTTTGAGTTGTTTAAAATTAAAAAGAGATACTTATATAATTAATTACTTTATAAATTGCTTAGCATCTATATTAAATGCAAAAGATAAATATGTGGAATCTTAAAGATCGATAAAGATGTTATGAGTTAAATAACATGTTAATAAAAATTTTGGTAAAAAATGTTTGGATTGCTTAAAATTGAAGTAATAAAGAAAGCATTTGATAAAATTATTTGTTGAAATTATTTATAAATATAAATAGGAGTTCTAATTAACTTTAACTAAAAATGGGTTTAAATAATTCATCTTAGTAGGCCCAATAAAATTAAACAATTGTATTAATGTATTATGAGTAGAACTCAGTTTTTTAAAAGTTTTTTTATGAGAAAAAAAGTTATGTATTGAAGGTGTAAATAATTTTGCATAAGTATTTAATCACAAATTATTAAGTAAGATAAATTTGTTAATTTTTAAAATAATTATTTTAAAATAATTTAAACTTTGTGATTGAAAAATAATATAAAACTGTAAATACATAAAATATATACATTAAATTCTTTATACAAATTTTTTAATAATTATATATACTTTTCCTATGATTTTTTACTAATTACATATTTTTCCAATATATACACACTTTTGACTTCTAGCGTGGCGTTGTTTTCCATCGTCATCACCACCCCATAATCTCTCTTTCACCAACAATACCCATTCATCATCTGTATTTGCACTCTCTTCGATCGTACACCAAGACCTTGCACCATCGTGCCATCCACAAGGTATGCAAATATTGGGAAAGCAGCATGTAACAGTTGAGTCATTATAACCTAGTCACGGCACCAACAAAATTTAATCTGAATTGCACTTTTGCATTCCCAAACACACCACTGAGTCTTGCAGTTGCACCATAATGCACTGTCTCTCCAAATTCGGTGGTAGAGAAATATATTTCACCATAAATAGACAGAAAAACATTTCTTTTTTTCCTCTTTCTTGCATCTAGTATCTACTACAACATCCTAATCTTCAAATCTCACAAACTTTTTTTAAAAAAAAAGTATTATTATAAAACTTATGAAGCACAATAAGCGCCCAATTTAAAAGGATAATACATCATGAGTATCAAGATTGAGGTCGTTGCAAGCATAACCACGACCCAATACATGATCCGAAAGCCAACGCACCAAAACAAATCAAAACATGTACACTGCATAATGATACATTAGATAACAGAATACAAAGACACAGTTATCCCCCAACCACAATTTGCACATGATGAATCGGTAAGAAATATAGAGACGTTACTCCTCATATTGAAAATTCTGAAAATAGCGTCCACGTCATATGAAAAAAATTTCACTCAAATAATACAAATAAATTAATTATTTACCCAAATAATACATTCCCAAAAATATTTATATGAATGATACATTTCACTATAAATAATACATTTCATTATAGCATATGAGAAATCGGTTTCCTTCAAAAAATTTCTCACCATTTTTTTTCGATTTCGCGTTAAGAAACCGGTTATTAGGGAACTAATTTGTTAACGTCTTTTCTTTTTATTTTTTTAAAACGACCTCACTGCATCGATTCCCTAGGAACCGATGTCGTAAGACACTTTTTGTACACGTAGGTTAGAATGTATTTTTTCTCCTTTTTTTTATTATTTTTGTTTGTTTGTTTATTTAAAAATTAAGTATTTTTGTTTATGTAAAATTGTTTTTATTTTATGCTTTTTTATTTAAAATTAAATGCTTTTTTTGGATTTTATATGTTTATTTATTTGAGTTTCTTTGGTTTTGTTTATTTAAAAATATTATTTGTTTTTTGTTTTTAATTTTGAAATTAAATTTTTTGTGAAAAATTAGCTATATGAAACTTGTATATAACACTTTTAACCTGCAACGCCTTTTAGAACACCTTGACTACAAGCCCAGCCAATGATAAATTAGATCTCATCATTTTATACAACAAAATGATCTAAGAACAATTGTAGAAATAAAATCCCAAATTTAAAAGGTGAACATAATTTAAAATTAGTAAAAAATAATGAGAGAAATATATAATTATTTAAAATTTTATGCATAAAAAAAATCTAAACAAGTGAATCTAACTTTTAATACAGTTGTTTTAACTTTATTGTTTCAAGTAATATAGGGTTGTTTAATCCCATTTTTTATTGGGATTAGTTAAACAAATTTAAATGAAAAATGATAGATATGGACATATTTATATAATATTTTTATATAAATTTTAATTTATTTTATTGTTAAAATATATTTTGAGATAATTATAATTTTAGGTCTTGTTTGAAGTGATTTTTAATTGAATTTTAAAAATTTCAAAAACAACAATTAATTTTTAGTATTAGTTTCAAAAAATAAGAAATGAGAACAGCATTGTCGTCCCAGGTTAATTTATAAATAGATAGAGCTTGTTGGGGTTCCTTTCACGGATTTCTCTAATTCAGATAAGTGTGACTGACATTTTCTGACGTGAATAAATACATTTTAATATATGATATTAAATATTTAAATTATAATAAGATTAGTTTTCATCAATGGAAGTCATTAATATATAAGAAGACAGCGTAGCTTGGTGTGACTGTGGTTGATGCTGTAGGCATGCAGATACATAATTTTCACAACATTAATCTTGACAAAGGAAGGGCGAGACGGTTGTTAGCTAACTAGTCTAAAACAAAATGTGAATGATATATGATGTTAACTTACACACTAATATTCGGAGTTTAGCAATTTATTCCCTTCAACTCTCAACCCAACAGAGGTCTAGCTAGCCAATTTCTTTTTCGTCTTTAGAAATTGACAATTTGCAGCACCACAGTGTCATTTCACCTCCGGAGGACCAAAGCGCATGAGAAAGGGAGAAAGAACGAGAAACAAGTTTTTAATTTAGTGTATCCATGTCATATTTTTTCTTGTCAGGTTAATAAAGTAAAATACGTAATAACTTTTTCTTACTGCACCATAACACGTAACCTTGAGACAAAATAATTAAATACTTTTTAATTAAAAAATCAAATTCCATGTCAAATAAAATGTGGGTAAGTTAAAGAACTTAAATCGAATAATTTTTTAAGAAAATTAGGATTAAATACAATAAAGTTATTTTTGAAAAACTAAAACTAATATGTGTCAATATTTAGAGGAACAAAATCATATTTAATCTTTTTTATTATATATTATAAAATAATCATAGATAAAAATTAAAATTAAATATTCGTTGATAGGTACATAACTATTTTTTAATATTGACTAATTATATTTAGAGTTATATATTTATAATATAAGAATGAATTATATTTAATATGAATGTGTCTTTAGCATGAAAAGTTATATATAATAACATATTACTTAATTTGTGGTAAAAAATAATTCGGAGAAACATGGGTTCTGTCAGTTTTGTTTGTAATTCCTTAATTTCTTAACCAAAACCAATCATTAATCAATCAGTGTCTTCTCTTCACGGAACACTTCTAAAGCATATCTTTGGTCTTGTGATATAATTATCTTTTAGTTCAAAAATATACATCTATTAAAAAATTAACTTGTGCATTCAACACAGTGACTGTATTTGTTTGCAATATAATGCAACACACAAACATATCGTTTCGATCAATCATTCATTCACTTAATTGGTTCATGACTATTCTGCTTACCAACCAAATATTGAAACTAATTAACCAAAAGAAAAATAATAATAACACTCAGTGGTGATTAGTATTACATGATTGTAATTGAAACTACCACGTACATGTTGTATGGCTACTAAAAAAATAATTTTTATTAAGATATTTTCACCGTCAAAAGCTATAAGATTAATTCATCAAAGAAATAGAATATCAATATTACTCTATTCACTAATTATTATAATAAAACCTTAAAATATTCACCATTGTTGAGAATATACCCTTGATTTTCTTGTCCCTAAACAAACATGGTAGCAATTGTTTATTGTGATACTAAACAGCCGTTTAAATATATCATCCTTGAATTGAATAAATGATTACTTCTCTATGATACTATATTTATTAGCTAAATATATACTTATTTTAATTTGTTAGACGCTTTTTTGGACCTACCATCGGAATTGGGCTTTTTCCATATCGCATGTTGTCAGAGCAGGGAGGCCAATTCCGGTGCACACTTCTTGGCTAATCATGGAGCGCGTCAGGCTTACGGGTTTACTTTGTCGCAGGAACGGAGGAACCTATCCCACCTTTTGATACTCTTTTGTTCTGTTCAGAGATAAGCTTTCTGTTTTGCAACCTCTCTAACGAAGCAAAAAGAAAAAAGTAATATTAGCTAAACCCAGAATTACATATAATGTTTTTTAACAGCTAATTAAATACTATGATGCTTAACTATGTTTACAATTAGTATTTTTTTTTTTCACCGATTCGTGTCTTAGGTAAGAAAACTTAATTCAAGAATATTCAAGTGTGAAAGTGAAATATGTCTATTTAAATCAAGTATGATTTATATATGAATGTATGTAATTGATAGATATGATATTCTTGCATAGTACATGATATATGATCTTACCTGTTGCTTCGAGATCCTCATATACGTATCGTAAGCGGTTAAGGTCGCGTAATGGCTTAGAACTGGGCGATGGGCGATGGATAGGATATCCAATTGGCAGCATATCGATTGGAATCTGAGGCTCTTAGATAGGAGGAAACCGACCTAAGAAACCAAAGGAATACACAGTCTTACAATATCAAGTACACAAGCACGAAAACACTAAATGTACGGAACATGTCATCCGGGATACAATTGAAGAGACAGAAGAGATACAAATATATATTATATTTTTCGAAATTTGGAGTAGACTGACGTCAAGATTGATCGTAGTCAAATTAGATTCCACGATCTCTTATATTGGATTTGCAGGTATCTTCCATTAGAGGAAGTACCTTCAAAAAGAATTTTTCACTCAAGTAAATATATGAGTGAGTTGAGAATGAATGAAAAGTGAAGAATGTTAGACGAAACAGAAACTTTGGGTTCTTAATTGTCGGGTTACATTAGGATAACAACCCTGTAAATAATTTGTGACTACAAGATAAGTGGGTATATGCAATTTGATAAAAGGATAATAATATTATTATTAAAATTGAAATATATCAATAACTTATCGGCCCAACAACCCATATGCTAAGTGAGTAGTGTCCCTATTCATATATTATGGTTAACGGGTAAGACTAACATGTATATTTTAATACTACTTCACTTGTCACCTCAATTTATGGATCCCTAATAGTATATATATAAGTGAATATTTACTAATTTTAGTCAAATTTAAATTATCTTAAAAATCTAATATTGATAATAATGATCATTTAACCAATTTGTCCATTGATTTATTATAGAAGGTTATTATGTTTTAATTTAGAATGAAATATTCCTTGTACTCCAAAAAAAGAATCCTTTATTTCATTTTTCAGAAGAAAAAAATTTCCATGATATTGAAAAATAGATCTTAACTTATATATATTTATGTTAATAATTCGGGTGTGTAATAAATTAAAAAATACATATGCTTGTGACAAAAAGGAGATGTCACAAGAATGATGTGAATTTGGATTTCTAGTATGAAAATATTTGTGTAAAATTGAAATAAAGCTAATTATACTTTGATTTGTTTTATAAATTCTTTCGACATTTGCTTCATTATCATAAATGGATTTATTTTTAAAAAATATTGTTAATTCAAGAAAAAGTTGTATATTGATCCTCGGAATACAACTGATATATAGAAAGATATATATCATTTTCATGAAAAATTTTAAAAAATAATGTGATTTACAAGTTAATCGAGCATTTTTTCTTTTTTGTAATATTGCCATTTTTTTTTCTTATTCTACCCTTTTACTATCATAAGTTGTTTTGTTCCAATGAATATTTGTCTTTGAAATTACAAGCCATTTTTTTTTATTTTTTCAATTTTTTTTATAACTGTTTTTCTATTAGCATTAATATCCTTTATTTTTTTAATGAACAATTTACTGAATTTATCGATTGAATCGAAATGGTTGTTTAAGAAATCATTGGATTATTCTTATAAATTGTTGAAACTTTTTTGCTTTTGTTCAATTCATCTATCTTTTTTAATTTATATTTAATAAATAGAAATTTTAAAAATTGTTTTATTTTCATTAGGCCTAGAATACTTTCGATAACACTTTTTGCTTTTTCTATTAAGATAGTTAGAAACAATTTCAATTTTTCACTTAAAACTTTTAGAACTCGAAAAATGAAAAATTAAAATTATTTCATTTTTTTTAGTTCTTCAAAAATGGGATTAAAAAATAATGAAAATCTAATTTTTTTTGGGAGAACCAAAAAGGCAAGTCTACTTCCATCCCCTATACCGTTAGAAAATAAAAATTCTTTTTTTTTTATTAAATTCTTTTTCTTTTCACTGGATCATAACTTAGATTTGTGCCAAGATTTAAAATATAATATTAATATTAAATAAGAACTAATTATTTCAAAAATAGGAATATAATTTAACAGTATATTATAATATTCTCTCTTGTCTTATATAAAAAGAAAAAAAAATTTCTTTATTTCAATATAAGAAAATTAAAACTAATTTTATCTTATTTAATATTAATATTATTAAAATATCCTTTATTTAATTAAATTAAGATATTAGTTTTGATGACTCTTTCTTATTTTTAATATCAAATTCATGAATAATAAATTATTATTATTAATTAAAATTAATGTAATTAAATATAATTAATTAAATTTCTTAATTAGTATGTTTTTCCCCTCGTATTTTAGAACAGGGGTATATCACTTTTCTTCATACAATGATTGAGTATTAGTATATTATTTAGGGCATATTAACCAATATTCTTAATATATTAATTAAAGAATTAAAAATATTTATTATATAAAACACAAGTAAACATAAAAAATTAGAAAAAAAAACTTAATTTTTATCTGTCAATAAAAATATTTTATTTTATCGACATTAATTTGCATTTGCCTATTATTTATTCTTATGTTTTTGCTTTATTATTACATCTCCGAGTAGATAGAGACGTTTTTGACGGCTAGTCGGTGGAGATTTCCTCGAACACGAAAACAGATATGAACCTCTTATCGTGGACGGTAGTCGGACCCAGAACGGACTTCGTATCTAAAGCATTAAAAGCAAATCAATAGTATAATAGCTAGCACGCACGCACATGTGTTGTCACTTGTGAGGTATAGCTGTAATTTAAATTATTTAAAAATTCAAAATACCAACGTCATCATTGCAAGAACAAATATAAATACCATTCATTATCTTAGTTTACACTTTACACAGACATCATCTTTTATTCAGATAGTAACACGAACGCAGTTTTTCTACATACGAAGAACCTTTATAAAAATAATAGAAAAAGTATAATAGAAATCTATTTAATTGTTTTTTTTTTTATTTTAACCGACAACAGATTACGGTGTTGATCTACCACGGTAGGCTTGCTTGCAAACAGAGCTAGGTTTCTGTGCGGGGGAGCAAAGCTGTGACGACCCTGGGCACGCCTGCAGGCAATTGTCCCCCAGGCTGCCGGAAACCGCTGTGCCGGCCGCCACCAGCCCCGCCGGCGGCTTTCCGACGAAGAAGTTCCCGTCGAGGAACAGCCTCTTCATGGACTTGATCTGCCCGTACCCCACCGGGATCTCGCCATGCAGCTCGTTGTACCGAATCGACAGGAAAGAAAGCGCGGGATACGCGCCGAGATTCGCGGGCGCGTAGCCTTGGATTCTGTTAAAGCCGAGGTTCAGCGCGACGAGGTTGCTGTTGCCACTGCTGCTGCTGCCTCCCCCACGGGCCGCGAGTGGCCTCGAGATCTGCACCCCCATGAAGGTGTTGTTGGCCAAGTTCACTTGCTGCAGCGACGGCAAAAGGAAGAACCACGACTCCACGGTTCCCGTAAGCGCGTTCTCGCTGAGCTCCACCACTTCCAACTGGTTCGTCCCTTCAAAGCTCTGCTTTTGGAGAGGCCCAGATAGAGAATTGGCCTTGATCGCGAGTTCGATCAAGTTGGGTGGGAGCTTCGGGATTGAACCCGTTAGTTTGTTGAAGCTGAGATCGAGTCTGCGGAGTGCGGTGAGGGAGTTCATTGAGTTTGGGAGATACCCAGAGAGGGAATTGTGTGCGAGGTCGAGAGAGAGGAGTGATTTGAGGGTGGTTATGGAGGGAGGGATTGTGCCCGAGAAGGAATTGGATCGAAGGGTTAAGGTTTGGAGGTTTGAGAGTAAACAGATTGAAGAGGGGATTGGGCCGAAGAAGTTGTTATCAGCAAGGTCAAGTGTAGTGAGTTGTATGAGTTGAGAGATTAGTGGAGTGAGTGTGCCTGAGTACCCTGCAGGGTCGAGAGTGATTTGGTTGATTCTTGTGGAGTCTTGGGTGCAGGTGAGGCCGCAGATGAAGGAGGTGCGGCGAGGGAGTGAGCATGGGTCGGTTGTGAAGTTCCATGAGGCGAGGCATGACCAGGGAGTGATGGAGGAGGGTTTGATTGAGGCCTTGAAGGCTTTGAGTGCTGCAATGTCTGAGGGTGAGGTCAGTGCTTGGACTAGGATGTAGTGGAAGTGGATGAGAGAGAGGGAAATGATGGTTAGGTAGAGGAAATTGAGGTTTTGCATGTTGGAAACTTGGTGGTGTGGTTTCTGACTAAAGATGGGTTGTTTTGTTGTTAATTTTTAAGGTGTTAGTTTGTGTTATCACCGTGGGTTTGTAGTGTTGGGTGTCTGAGGGAGTGGTTGGTGATATTTTTAGGGGAAAGGGCCATGCTTCGGGTACAATGTCTGATGTCTTTAGAAAGGGTAAAAAACTATTTTGGTTTTTTAAATTGTTAAGTGTTGAGAGTTTGGATACCTGAAAGATGATAAATTTAAATTTATTTTTTTTGAATGTATAAAAGGGTGATAAATTATTTATATAGTTAATTTTTATCTATTAATGTTAATGTTTTTGTCTACATGATAGATCAATGTCATGTAGTCGGTGATTATAGTGGACTAGAATTAAATTCCATCCTAACCTTCTTATAAATTTAATCTTTGAATGACTAAATTGTCATTATTGAAATTTTTTTTTTCTTTCTTTTGTAACATGACAACTTACTTTTAATTTGGTCATTCAAAGATTAAATTTATGGCAAATTAATCCACTAAAGATAAAGTAACTAACATAATACACTTGCATACATACAAATTGAAATTACTATTATTAAATAGGAAGTTAAGACCTTACAACAAGTATCTCCAGGAAGGTTTTAATTTGAAATCTTTTTGTAACTTTGGCATGCACAATAATTCTCTCCAGGTATTTATAGCGCGGTTTGATTTTTTTAGATAAAAAAATCATTCAAATTAAACATAAAATAAATATGTGGTTCAATTTAAATATAATATTTTTTAATTTATTATTATAATGTAAATATATATTTACTAAACTTATATAATTATTATGTTATATTATCTTAAAAATAATTTTTATTTTTATTAAAATTATTTAACATATTTTTGTTGAAAATAATTACTATTAAGGTTTGGTTCTTGTTGAAAATTATTTAACATATAATTATAATGTGGTTTGGTTTAATTTTTATTACAAAATTTGAAAACCAGAACCAAACCAAAAAAAAGTTATGTGATTTTTAAGTTTTTGATTTTTGCAATTTTTGTTTTAATTGATTTGTTGGGAAAGATTTGGCGATTTATGAATTATTTGATTTAATTTAATTTTAATACCTCAAAAATCTCTCATAGAACCCCTTTGCTTTATAAATTGTTCAATCTGTAATGTATCATTTTTCTTTCTCCCACTTTATATCTCATTCATGCAATATGGTGTAGTTTCTTATAACATCAATAAACATTAATAGCAATTTCAAATTCCATCCTAACCTTCTAGTGCACATGTCTAAAATGGTTTTTTTGCATTGTATTGAATTTCTTGTTTGATAGTTGTAATTTCAATTTGCATTCATGCAAATGTGTTGTGTTTGAGATTATGTGCTTTATTTTTCATGGATTAATTGACATGGGAGTGTCAAGCCTTTTCGTCAATGTGATCTCTTGGAAAAGATCAACCTATTATTCCTAAAGTAACATTTTATTTGCTAAATGATGACCCTTCATTAATAAGTTATATTTTTTAAGGACTAAAACGATAATAAATTGTAATGTATAAGAACAAATTTGTCAACATAAAATGTTTACTACTGACAAATTAGTTTACGATGAACATACTAATATGCTATTTAAATATAGTCATCAATAATGTGACGTGGTATCCTATATGTATACATAAACTATCACATATCACGTAGACAAAAGTATTAATATTAACATAACAAAATTAACAATAAAATTAATTTATTATATTTTACAATAAATTTAATTTTTTTTCAATCGAGGGAACAAATTTTTCTAGCTCTTGGACACATTCCTGAATTCTAATAAAAAGAAACAAAGTACATGGTGAAAAGGGGAGGAGGGAAAGATAATGAGAAAGGAGAGAGAAAATTACCTTTGGATTTTTTACTGTTGACATAACAGTATGAGTCCGTTTTTGCCCTTAAGCTATATTAAAAGCTGAGAATATTCTTGCGTGAGAGATGTTTCTGTCAAGCAATTAGGATTAGTTATTTGGTTTTTGTGATGGTCTGTAGGAGAAGACTGATGATGACTGATTAGCAAATGCATACTTTTGTACAACTTCCCTCTCAAGAACCTTCTTTTGGCTCCGCCCTCTCTCTCCCATCCCTAACCTCCGAACCAGAATGTGGGTTTAGTCGATGACGCTTGCCATGGTGGATGCGACCTGTGGCGATGGGTGTGAACTGTGACGACGGCATTAAGATCCGCTCCAACGGCGTCGGCGCAGTGCGTCTGGGGCAGAGAGACAAAGAGATAGTCGAACATGGTTCGAGTTCTAGATCGACGACGCCGGTGATCCGAGCCTCCGAGGTCTACGGCGTCGGAGTTTGGAAAACAGAGGTTAATCTCTTTCCCTCTCTCTCTCTGATTTGGTTTGGTGGAATGCTAAGGTCCATTCTGATTTGCGCGTGGTTGAAGAGTGGGTTTGGGTTTAGTGGATGGGGATTTGGTGAGATCGTTGTTTGCGGTTCGATTATGTGTTGCTTTGGGTGATTTCAGGGGTAGTTCGTGTGGTTTTGGCAATGCTCAACTTGAGAATTATGGTCAAAATGGTTTGATAAGGTGAAGGGTTTGGGTTGGGATTTCACCAAGGAAGAAGGGGCATGTTAATGGGTGACAATCTGCTTTTTTATTTTGGGGGAAAAGCGGGGGGGTTAAGAGGATCTTGTCTAATTTAGTTTTGATGTTATTATATTTTTTTTCTTTGAATATTCGGAGGTTCAGCCAGGTGAATCAAATATTTGCAGACATAACAAAGTGGCGAAAAGAGGGAATGGAGTGCAATTTGTTGTTATAGAATGGTGGTTGTTAATAAGTTTTCTGAACTTTAATATTAATGAGCATTGTCTCAGCTAAAGATCACTTTTGCGCTTGGACTTCTTGCCATCATGCTATTTTCACTTTTCTCATCTTGCATGTGGTCAGATTGTCCCTCCGTGCTTTTTTATATGGTTATATATGTCTTATAAAAATTTGAAATTGTTTCACAAAAAATGAATACATTTTTACCTTGGTTGGCTTTAGAAAGCATGTTTTCGTTTAATGTTTTGTTGTGTTATGTATTACCATGCCTCTTTCTCCTTCTCTTTGACACATATAGATGCATGATACTAATGATGAGATTCAAAATGACTTGATTTGAATGGCTTAAGCGCTATTTTCTGTTAAGTAGGCTACATTAGAAGAGTAGTGCAAATTATCTTTTCAATCAAATAGATTGCATTAGTTGATCGGAGTATAGTAAATATGGTGTACACATGCATGTAAAAGCTTGGAGGTGGAATACTGCTAAGGTTTCTGGTTTTGGTTACTCCTTCACCCGTGGACAATTGACTTGGGGTCTTGTCTTCATGATCTTTAAGTTTAATGTGGTAAGCTGTTTCAATTTTTGGTCTTTGGCAAATGTGTAAAAAGATATTCATGAACTGTTGATCAATAGGAACGATTCAACACCTATAGGATATGAAGAGGCTTTTGGTGTATCGCTAAATTGCTGATTTCTGAATCTGATGCAGGGCTAACTCGATGATGTCTATTCCAATATCAATGATATAGAGTCCTGGGAAATGGAGGGTTTTTGCTTATTAAAAAAACAAATATAGAAAGTTTTATTTCATTAATATCTTGGTTCAGTGAAGATTCTAATGAACAAGAAGAAAAGAGGCACTTATCTTCAAATAATTGTAGTGTCTCTTACATTGAAGGAATGCAAATAAAGAGGTTGATTCTTTTTTGTTAGTTCCTATATATATTTTTGGTTGTTCAGACCTCACTATGAAAACTGAAAAGTTTCAGTCTTTAATATGTTATTTTTAAATATTTTTGGAGGTTGTAGGGATAGATTGGTTGGTTGAGTAGATGTTGAAGGTACTACTGAGGTGTGGTCTTGTGGGAGAGCTCATTTTCTCAAAGCCAATTTTGTTTTGATTTATGAATAACCAAGTTTAGTTTATTTCCATGCTTATTATTTTCTTTTTCATGTGTTATTTTTGTTTTGTTTACAGTCAATTGGATGGTTAAAATGTCCTTACTTTTCATAGTGCTGCCATCCAAGTGTGTAAAAAAAAGGAATTGAAAATTTTATCTGATTCATAGCTTTGATTTGGATGGTTAGGATACTATTATAAATATTCTTTTTATTTAAGTCTATAAATCCGTTTGGTTTACTTTTTTTTATTTGTCATTAATATTTTTGATCATTGTATATGAACCTATTCATATAAGTTGAGTTTACCATGTATCAGCTTTTGAGCTAGAACTAGGAAGCTTTTGTGTTAGTCCCTTTTCACTGTTTATAGATTATGCCATTCTTTCATATTGAACTTTTTTAAAACCAATGACAGGTTGGACTCGCGAATAGGAATTTTGTGAAGAATCTTCCTCAATTCCTCAAAGATATATGATGCTGTAAAGTAAAACTATTTTTTGTCTGTATGACTTTTCTGATTCAGTGTATGATGGTGTAAGAATTAAGACTGATCAATAGTGGTTATTCATGCGAACCTGTAGAAAAAGGTTGATCAAGGTTCTTATTTTTGGGCTAAATTTTTCACTGTATTTATGAGGGAGAAAGGGACAATGTTTTCAGCTTTTATGACAGCTGACATAATTTATTTACCCTTTTTGCTATTCTCTCCTATCTCTTTCTTTTTCTCCGGACTTCTCCCTGCCTTCCACTAAACCATTTTGTACTTGGATTCTCAAGGTCTGTTTCCCTCCTTGGCTTTTTTACGCATAGCACGCCAATGATTTAGTTCTTTAAGATAATATTTATATTTTATACTAATGTCTTCTGATAAGGGTTGACAGGGAAAACAACTCACTTGATTGGAGTGCCCGGATGAAGATAGCCCTTGGTGCAAGTCATGGTCTAGCATATTTGCTTGAAGATTCTGGTTTTTTATTTGATGTAAAGGATTAACCCTTAATGCTTGTTTAAATTTATTTTTTCAGTCTTGTTGATTTTTGGTGTGAAGGGGGTTGCGTGATGTTTGTTTTGATGGCAGATTGGTGCGGAGGTTGGTTGAGTTAAGGTGTGCAGAGTCTGGTCTGGATGGCTGTTATATATATCAACCAGACAGTGCTCAAGCAGTTGTTTTATATGTATATTTAGTTCCGGAGACCGTTTGGTTTTTATAACAGCTTAGTTACCTTTCACTACTAATTTATTGTCCGTGTGGGGGCGTAGGCATAATGCTGTGTTTTGGTAGCGAGTGCTCTCATATGGCTTTTTGTAATTTTCACCTGGTGCTTTGGCATATCTTATGCTATAGTCAGGTTTTTTAATATATTTCATTTGCTTTAAAAAAAATCTTGTTAAAGGCGTTTGATTGTATATGTTTGAGTTTAAAAATAAAAATAAACTATATTAATATAAATATCATAAATAATTTAGTGATCAAGTATCAAATTTGTCTTTTTATTTGTTTAGAGAGACACTTAAATTTTAGTGAAAAGCAAATTAAATTTAAAATTTTGATAAATAAAAATTAAAAAATTCAACTACTTAAAATATTCTATACAAAATCTTTAAAATATTATTTAATTTTTTATTTAAGTTTTTATCAGTGTTTTAAAACCTGTATTAACCCGATTGGTCCGATCGTGAATTGGTAGCTGGATTGGGTTGGATGACTTATTGAATCGACTATACTTTCAGTCTGGATCAACCCGGAAAGACCTTGTCGCGTTGTGGTCGAAATGACAACCCATCAACCCGGATCGAATAAATTTTTTTGAAATGACGTCGTTTTGATTTAAGTTTTGTTAAAAACCTTAAGACTCGCACACAGTGCAATGCAACTTCAACTCGTCTTCAACCTTCAGAGTTCACCACTTCTCCATCATCTTCAGCAATTCTTGAGTTGTCATGCTTCATGCAACTCCATCGCTCTCGTTCTCGCTTCATTCGATGACCACCTTTATCTTCAACAAGTTCGGCGCCATTCTCGCTTCAAGTTCTCGATGGAGGTGCAATAGGGTGGAGACGCTGCGCGCGATGTCCATCCCGTTGGAATAGTCTAAGCGCTTTTTCGTGTCATCTCATATTCCTCACACGCACTGTAACACCCCCATATTTCCTTGCATCTATGTAGTTTCTTAGAAATATGCATTCTAAGATGCCCTTGGATATTTTTGGAAATGACCAAAATGTCCTTAAACAA
>CM023960.1:23966761-24065460 GCA_013407115.1 Glycine latifolia | reverse complement strand
AAGCTTCACCCAAACCGGGAATCTGCATAGCTCTTCATCACCAAAGTGGCTCTTTTTAATTATAGCTGGACTGCTTGACCCAAAACGTGATAGATACCCCTCGGGAAGGGTTTATATCCCAAAAAACAAGAACAGGAGATCATGCATAAAATGAAAAACAATTTAAACATCATGTAAAATGTTTTTGTCTACCATAATAACTAAAATAGTAGAAAGAATACATATGCAGGGGAAATTAATGTTTACCTCTTGATGAAGCAAAACATATGATAAAAAGGGACTGACTAGATGCTCTTACTTTAAATTTTCTCATAACCTTGTCATGTGAAAATTGTCTCTCTCTTCATGGGCCTTAAATAGGTAGGGCCATATCAATAATTGTGAATATTTATGGACAGAAAGGCACAAAGTAATCACATGACAATGGCCTTGTGTCTGCTGAAGATGGCTCAGATTGGAGCAACGACATTGCAGCTGCTCTGCATGTTGCGATCGTGGAAGCGTGGAGAAGCAGGACCCATTCCATTTCCGTTGCCACTACCTTACATCACCCAGCTTTCGATTCATTGCCAAATTCATTGATGACCACAAAATTAAATTACGTTTGCTTACAATTGTCAAATACATGCAGGCGTGCTTGCTTGTGCTTGGAACACCTGACTGAACATTACTACTTACATTTATAGTTATGTCTACCAAAGCCAAAAATCACAACAAAAGTTACTCAATCAAGTATGTTAAAATTCTTCAAATTTCAAAAAAAGTGACAAGTTATGATTATATATCAATCAAGGAACGCTATTTATTTATTATATATTTTAATTATAAAAATAAATATTTCCCCAACCTAAAATATCAAATCAAAATCTATATATATATATATATACACACAATATGAAAATAGTGCAACACAGTAGTACTTTTGTGCTGGAGGAAATAAATGCAAGTAACCTTTTTAGCAAGAGGACTTTTCTTACAGTGTTCAAAATTCACGTCGAAGTTCGTAGACAAAACTGGATTTTTTTGAAACGGCATTAGGATATTGTTAAACTAATACAAATCAATTAGTGCAATGCTAGCTCTGATGTATACTGATAAATATTGGTATTTTCTTCCACACAATGTCCCAATTTGTGTAATGTAAACTGCAAGATGTTGACATGCTTAGTTGAGATCGTAGCAGTAGTGTCAGCAAACCTACTCAATTGGTCCTCCCTACATCAGTTGGATCACCTTTTCTTCTACCTAATTATACGCAAACAGTATATTATAAAGAACCTGGTCATTCCTTGATCTGCGCGTTTTCTGGGCCCACATCGGACAGATAAGGAAATAATTCAGTGTATATAAATAACTGACAAACTACACAAATCACCGAACTACGAAACGGTGGCTTGTGACCCGAGTGGGGGCATTAAAGTGCTTGGAACAAGCAGTATCGGGCTTTAGGGTGGTGCATTGCCCTATCCCAAAGGAGTAGAGTGTGATTGCATCATAGTGTACTTTCAACGTGGAGCTGGGAATTTCAATTGCAACCTTCTAAAATAAATCAAACAGAAGTCATGGAACGGAACAGTGGCCTTTCTGCCACCTTTTTAAAAAAGAATGGTCAGAATGCCACGGTCAGGCAAAATTTTTTTAAAATGTCACGCGCAAATTTCATTACTGACAAAAGCGAATTACGTGACTGATTTGGCAGATCGCAATTGGTCACCAAATTCGCTAAGAGCTGCTGCAAATTACGTGGCAGGACACATGTCATGGCGTGACTAATTTGCTCCACAGGCAGGCGAATTACGCACCCAATAATACTGCGAAATTCGCGCGTGGCATTTTGGAAAAATTTTGCCTGACCGTAGCATTCTGGCCATTCTTTTTTAAAAACGTGGCAGAAAGACCACTGTTCCTGATGGAACAAGCAGGACCCATAAAATAACTTCTAAAATAAATCAAACAGGCATCGCACAGCACCATCCTAACTGCACTACCAACCAAGGCTCTTTGAATACTGCTTGAACCATCATTTTTTAATATGCCAATTAAGTACCATCACACTTAGGTTCTCTCAATATCTCGGTTACTAACTGCTTATGTTTGTTGAATACCACCCTTTGTCTAAAGCTATTTAAGATTTTTATGTTTGTAGTCTGTAGATACTAGATACTACTCAGTAGCAAAGGTAATGGCGCTTGAAGATGTAATAGATGTGACTAATGACATTGGAACTCATGATGCAATTATAGAATCCAGTTCTAAGATTCAACACAACCCACGGATCCATGGTATGGAAAATTTTCATCACTTACTTTTATTTGTTATCAAGGTGCCCTCTTGTTGCATCTTTAGCTATTCGTTCAGTCCAATATACCTCTAGCCCTACACTAAAGAATTCATTAAATGACTACTTATTGGATATTGAAATAAAGGATGATGAACCAAAACAACAAACAACTCTTGAAGAGATCGATGGATGCGTTAGAGGTACACTGCCTTGATGTTTATATAAGTATCTGATTTCTCTTCTTGAATTCCAACTAGTTATTATTTTAGTCAAATTCATTAAGCATTTTTTTTTCTAAAGTTTGTTATCATGATCCAAAATTGTTTGATTCCAATATAGCAAAACAAGCAAGACTACATAGAGATTATAGTTTAGATTGTGAATGGGGATAGTATATTTATTTTATAAATTTATTATGTTATATATATTTGAATGATTTTTAGAAAATATAATAATTAATTATATAATTTTTAATATAAAATTAAAATTAACATGTACTCGTATGCTAACCATTTCCGTATTATATAAATATTAAAATTGTATAGTAAAAATTATAAATATTCTATTCAATAAACAAAAAAAGGGATTTATATTTAATTTAATGTACAATATTTACTTTTGAAGTATTTATTCTATAATACAAAAAACCACGTAATCCCATTGTTCGGAGGCTCCACGTTATGCGCAGGTAAGGGAGAGGGATATTGTTTATTCTATAATACAAAAATAACTAAAATTCTTTTATGTCCTATCATAGAGTTACTAAGCTCAAATAACAAATAATATATAATTCAAGGTTATCTTACCATCTCACATTTAGTTTTCAAATAATACAAGACTGGTGATCTAATTTTTATTTTTTTATAAAAAATATAAAATAAACTAAGCAAGCATATAGAACATACTCTGTAACACCGAAGATTTCCTTGACAACTAAGGAGCTATCTCTTGAACAAAACTCTGGCAGCTGGAAACATAGTAGGAGAAAATTTTAATCAAGTCATACATTAAACACATAACAGACACAATTACAAGTATGGTCATTAAATGCCTTTTAAATTAAAGGTACCCCTATGCTCTAGATTATCCACCTAGTGGGGTTTGGGAAGGATAGACGCAGCCTGCCCTACTCCCACCAGCGGAGAGGCTGTTTCCAAGCTTCAAAGTCGCAAGGCAACAATTTACCATTGTGCCGAGACTCACTAATGAGCCTTTTTACATTAACAAAATTGAAAGGAAAAATGTATTCAAAGACACAAGACAACAATATTACCATTGTGTCAAGACTAACTCTCTCATGAGCCTTTTCACATGAAGAAATTAAAAAAAAAAAGTATCAGAATATTTTAAAGCAGTAACCAATTACATACTCCAATGTTAATATATACAAAATAATTAAATACCAGATTTCTTCCTGAAACCATAAATAAAACCCATAATTAAACTAGGTACAACCTTTTGAGTATTTCCCTAATACACATTTTATTAGGAGAAAAAAACGACACAAAATTTCTTCTGTAATAATGCAACACTTAATTTCAGTATTATGGGTCCCTAAGATTTGTTTATGAAATCCTAGAACCAAAATAAAGGCACTGCCATATCCAATGCCAAAGACAGTTAAAAGTACTTATTTTATTTACATACAGAGACAGATATAGGCGAACAGAATTTGTATCAACATTGACTGTTTGAGGTTACTTACCTCGGACAGATAGAAGACCTTTCCAAAAAGGGCCTGAACAGCTATTTTTCTCTTAAAACCCTTTTCGGTATAACCTGATTTATCCATCACAATAGGGCCTAAAAATCATTTAAATGTAATCAGAGTCAGAGAATAGAAATAAAAAGGTTCTGACTTAAAACGGTTTCATTTAATTAAATTTGTAAAAAAAAAAAAAAGCACAGAGTGAAAAAAATATTAAAGGGGGAGATCAGTTCTCTTCTCTCTCATTATCAATACCTGTTCTTTCTGACTCTCATGTTGCTATTATTAAAAGTATGTAGCTTGAGAAAGCTTTAATATTCAGAAGAAAACAATGGTCATATAACACACTCAATAAAGTGTTGCAACTTCACACTAAGAGCTATTTCAAGTGTGAAGTTTAGTTCATACTTACAGAACTAGACAATAAATATATATGAAAAGATCATGTAAAACCCGATGCTAAACCAACTAAAACAAATCACCACAAATATAGGCACATTAAAGTAAGCTGTAGGGTACTGGTAATGCTAGGTAGGGATAAAGAAAGAAAAAGAATGCACAAAAGTCTGTATTATTGCTACGAGACTCTCTTGGAAGGATTTCCCCTAGAGGAAAGAATGAGATACAACTCAAGGAAATTCAAGAGCCTTTTCTCTGTTGAATATACCCTCCAACTGTCAAAACTGATGCCCTTTCGACAAGGTTCCTCTCAATTTATTCTCTCCTCTATTGTAACTACCCCCTTTTTCCATATTCCTTATTCAGCTAATCACAACAGAGTTGGGCCTCTCTAATTTGGCCACATAGAGCTTCTACTATAGAATATATTGATTGGGGGCATAACAATACTACCCTCCAAAAGATTCACCTTGTCCTCAATGCAAAATTCTGGGAATTGCTGATGTATGATAATTCCCATGAATCCTCACAAGTAGGCATTTGTACTTTTCCTGAAGCATTATTATGGGCAACTAGGACAGATTCAGGGGTGACTTGCAATTCCATGTTGTCTATCAATGAAGGAAGAGGTTGAACCCCTGAGGAAGGGGCAACAGCTATCTAAAACAATGATACATAAAACTGGGTAAATAGAGCACACTGTTGGCAGCTATAATTTGTAAGTTAATGCATCCTTCTTTTTTGAATTTGGTAAGGGTCATAGTACTGTGTACCCAACTTCTCAAACCTTTTTCTCACCAAAGTTTACATCCAGTAAGGGTGTAACTTGAGGAACACTCAATCTCCTTCCTCAAACTGTACTTCGACACTTCTCTTCTCCTTTTGTTAAGCTGGACCTCTCTTGGAATTAATAAATTAGCCCTCAACTCTTCTATGATTGATGCTAGCTGCGTCACCCTAAAGAAGAGGGTCCCTTCCTATTTATTGCACAATGTACATTTTCTTACTCCATAACCATATTTCCTATTAAAAGCTATTCCACTTACACAATATATGAATCTCTTCAATGACAAATTGATAGTTAGATTCATTGCCAAATAAGCCAAAGAAAAATTCAAATAACATCAAATAAATTTGCCTCAGTTATTTTATGGCCAAGTCACCTATATATTAGACTGCTTGAGTAACATCCATTATAGCAGGAAGACTAGAAGGAAATTACATTTAAGAATAGTCATTGTTTTACAATTCTCGCATTTAAAAACCATTTGAACTGAGCCCCTGTGCTTGGGTTAGTGGTGAGTGGTTTGGTTAGTTTCTAGGGGCTGGAGGTCACAGGTTCAAACTAACATGCCACCACTGTATATATATTTGAAAAAAAAAACTATTTGAATTTGACATCATGGACCCAAATACTAAACCCTTTTGAATATACAGAACAAGCCAGAGAAAAATATTTGTCTCACAGTTCATCAGAATTTGGATTACTTTTCCTAGACCTTGGCTATGAGATACAACCATGCACTAGGAGCGATTAGCTAAGCATCTAGTCCAATGTTCAAAATACACTACCTTTGTCTCGCACAATTCGTCGTGAAATTTCATTCAGAATCTCAGCAACTTGTGAATCATTTAACATTGAAGCTTTCCTTAGCTGAATTAAATCAGCTACCATGTCAGGATTGAATGGTTTCTCATTCAGAGCATACCGGATATACTTGCGCAATATTTCTTCCAAATCAAAACCTGTCTGAATATGAATATACAGTTGTTACTTAAAATCATATGACACATATGCACAAGCACACAAAAGTATCAAAGCCAGCAAACTGAAACTGTTTTCTCCATGATATTTTACTCAGCAAGCAAACGGAAGGCCAAGAAATATTTCTTGACCAAGACAGATGGTAAGATCCTTTACATGGAAATACTCCAAACCTAACTGTTTATTTATCTGCTCAATTGCACAAAAGAAACAGTTTCCCCTTCAAATTTATCATGCTTAGGAAGTGAAACATCAAGGCATCAACAATTTATTTTTTCTAAGGTCATACAAGCAACAAATGCAATTCATTAATCTATGAAGTATAACGAATATTACCAGGATAAATTATCAGTTGTCATTTTTTTACATTACAAGAACAGCAATTACGGTCAACCAGATGGATCATTGTTGAAATTAATTTTGTAAGCTAAAATAAAATAGCAATTGTAATGAAGCATGGATTCAGGGATTACAAGGTTGACTTGATTGTGAAGGGATAAGGGAGGGGGGCAGAGGTAGTGGGTTCGAATCCCCCCACTAACAAATAAAATATAATAGCAACTGTAATGAAGCATGGATTCAGGGATCATAAGATTGACTTGGTTGTGAAGGGAGAAGGGAGGGGGGGAGAGGTCGTGGGTTTGAATCCCCCGACTAACAAAAAACTAACATTTAACAACTAACATTGGCTGATAAAAAAGAAGAAGCATGGATTCCAGGCAGATGATAAGGCATGGCACTGGCATAGAAACAAACCAAAACTTAGAACAAATAGGAGTGAAAACAGTCATTACAGAGATATCTCAACCATACACATTTAATGTGCAAGAGAAAACACAATATTTCGATTGTAATTTGTAAGCAACAGTGTATGTCAAGTTAACAACATCTGATTAACACGTGCAAACAACAAAGCAAATAGAAGGATAACGTTTGATTATTTAAAAATTCAAACAAGTCAACCTTAATAAATAATTATTCTCAGTAGTTATTGTTCTCATTTTGAAATAATGAAATTCAAGAACTAGTAGTGACCATACAACATAGTAATGTGAGCAGGGTTAGGATGATGAACCTCACCTTATTCTCAATTTGCTTGAGAGCATCAAGCTTAACTTCATCTCTTCCTTTTTGAAATAAATCATCCAGCGACTTGCATAGCGCGCATTTTTACTGACCTGGAAATTTAGAGCAAGTCAACAAAGTTTTGATAACATAAATTGTTGGAATAATGAATGAGGGAAAGACCTGTCAAGAAAGTAAGGCCAGCATATGTGAGAGGAATAGCGAGAATCCAAGGCAAGGAGGTGGGACCCACTCTGGGCCCGGGAATGGCCTGGGTAACGGAGCCCGTGAACTCGACCAGGTCCAAAGCCTTTTCCTGAATCCACGGCAGCTCCTCCTCCACTTCCACATCCACTTCTACTTTCTTCTCTTTCGAAGTTGGGTTGTTGTTATTGGAATTCGAAGTGTTGTTTGAGTTTGACGCCGCCGCCGCCGCTGCTAAGCAAGTTGAGGTTGAAGAAAACAACAGTGGTTGTTGTCTTGGAGTCGGAACAGCTGGGAATGACAAATTTGTGCAGTTCGTTGAGTGAAAAGGGATTGCAGAATGCTTTCTGGGAGGGAGAAACTGAGAAGCCTCAAAGCTCAATCCTCTTTCTGCCTTCGGCTATTAGGTTGCTTCCGCTGCTTAGTCCAGTTAGCCAGCTCTTTTTTATTTTTAATCAAGATCAAATACAGTTTTCTACTTTTTATTTTTCAAAATAATTAATTTTCATCTCCTATTTTAAAATAATAAAGACATTTAATTTATTTTTTCAAAATCTATATTTTTAATCCTTTTAAAATAGAAACATTTAATCATTTATTTCATAAATCCTACGATTTTGATTATTCCATTAATTTAAAAGTGTTAATTGTTGATCGATATTAATATTAATTTGACATAAATTAAATAAATAAATTCATATCACATCACTAAATTTACGTCACACCAAATTAATTTTTTTACCAATCAACCTTGTTTGAATTTGATTGAAAGACCAAAATTATAGATTTTACAAAATTGGAAAACTAAATATCTCTATTTTAAAATAGAGGACTAAAATTATAGATTTTGAAAAATATGAAGACTAAATGTATTTATTTTAAAGTAGAATGACTAAAATTATGGATTTTAAAAAAATTACATTTAAGTTTTTTAATTAATTGTATTTCTTTGAAGATTTTATTTTAAATGTCGCATTTGATTTATTATATTTTAGTTTTTTTTTACTTTGATACATTAAATTTAAAAAGTTTCATTTTAATTCGAAAGTGACATTTAACCATTTTATTACCTTAATTAAAGTAATTGCAATAAGGACAATATATAACATACAAAAAATTATTCACATAGAGACTAAAACCTAGAGTTTATAGTTTTCTCCTTTTGAAGGATCTCAATCTCATAGTTTGTTCACTTAGTTCAGTGTAGTTTTTTTATTTGACCGATTATGCAGTTAACTTTCTCAAACCCAACCAAATTGGCCAACCCCAGCCAAGTTTACTTTTTTGTTTTTTTTTTGGATTTTTTTGGATTATTATCGATAGCTATTTTGGATTTTGGAGTATGAATGAGTTTTTCTTACTCAAATAATTAGTTATATACTTATATATAATAGATACATATATAATTTTAAATTTTTAATATATACTGAGTCAAGCCGAACCAATTACTGATCCACCGGTTGCACCACTGACCCACTATCTCGATCAAATTAATAACAGGACCAGTTTTAATAACACTGTCTCCATTAGTCACACTAACCACCACCACACCACCACTCACCTCAGAACTACCGCAAGCCAGGATCGCCATCACCACAAGTCTTGCGACCACTCCATCCTAGATTCATGCTCTTTGCGGAGCACACGACTATAGCATTGCCATCCATGACCTCCTATTTCTGTAAGGATTTGGGTGTCCAAGCTGACACTTTGAAATAGTAATAATAATATTATGCTTAGGAGGTAGTTGTGATTATAACAATCCTGTAACAAATCCGGATTCGCGCTTCTTAAGTCAGTATTAACGAGGAGCCCGGATTCGTGTGACCGGGTTGTCACTTCGGAGAGTAAATAGAACCTTTATGGGATAGTGCTGACGTGGAGTAGGAACCCGAACAAGGTCGGATAAGGTCGGACGAGGGCGGAACCTTGGATTTTATAAAATGCCGAGGTAGGAACCCGAACAAGGTCGGATAAAGTCGAACGAGGGCGAAACCTTTGATTTTATAAAGTGCCGAGGTAAGAACCAGAACAAGGTCGGATAAGGTTGAACGAGGGCGAAACCTTGGATTTTATAAAGTGTTGAGGTAGAAACCCGAACAAGGTCGGGTAAGGTTGGACGAGGGTGGAACCTTGAATTTTATAAAGTGCCGAGATAGGAACCCGAACAAGGTCAGATAAGGTCAAACAAGGGCGGAACCTTGGATTTTACAAAGCGCCGAGGACGGATCCAACACTATGCAATTGATTATATAAGCATTTGTAATCGATTAAAATAGACAACACTTGTTTGATACAACAATCAAGACTTTTGATTGTATTAGTACCATGAACCTGACACTTTTGGTGCGTTACACACGTACCAGAGTCATTTATATAACCTATCCTCTACATTTCGATGCAACCACTACCATCTTCTTCCTCTCTCTCTGTTTTCTCCATTTCTAAGAGAGAGAAACTTCATAACCACTCACCCTTGACCGAAACCCTTTGCATGCAGCTGGAAAGTTGAGAGGAACCACCCTATAGCTAGATTCCAACCTTGGATCCTTTTGAAAATTGTCAAACGGAGAGATCGCTTCTCCAAGAACCCTCACAGAGTTTCGACTTTGAAGGGAAATAAGGCATTTTAAGGACGCTCGAGCTTGGAGAAGCTGTCCTCTAGCCTTCCTAGACTTTTGTAGAGGTAAAACACTCACATTTTACCGATTAGTTGAGATTGTGCTTTTGAGATGTATAGAAACCCATTTGAGCTAGAGCTGAAACTAGGCTTGTGTCCTTTGGAAAAGAATAGTGTTTCTTTTTCATGCAACGGTTGATAACCGTTACAGACTACTTGCATGCAACGGTGGATAACCGTTTTATTTTCTTGCATGCTTTTGTAGAGCGTGATATAGAGGATATAGGTGGTTGTGACCACGAGGCCGGGAGAGCCAGTGTAGCACTTAGAGCAGGTAAACTTTTTGTTCTTGGGAGTTTTTCCCTTGACTGTGTTCCACAATACTCCGAGGGAGTGATGGTTATTGTATGTCATGATGCATGTGGTATTGAAATTGTGTGTTACTGCTTTCTAGTTGAGAACATGTATATGATGAACATTGTGATGATATGTTGTATGATTGATGAGATTCTCTAACTAGTAGAATGGACTAAATATGGACTTTCCTTAGAGCCAAAGTCATGTGGAACAACTCTAAGTGGTCAATTGATATATAAAAAATCTGAGAGAATATGCCCTTAAGTGGATGATATTCTCTTGGAAGTGCCATATACGTTTGCGAAAAGTCCTGAGAGAATGTGTCCTTAAGTAGATGATCTTTCTCAGGCAACGATATACAGAGAGTGTGTCCTTAAGTGGATGATCTTCTCTTACTATATCTGTGTTGCATTCCCGATGTTGGTAGCGCCCAACAGAATGACACCTGTGTTGTGATATACATGTGATGTACCTTATGAGAGCCATGACGGCTAGATTATGTAATGTTTGTTTTGATGCTATGTGTCGTGAAAGTGAACTAAGGGGATGAGAGATCTCCAAGAACCTTGAGTTTACTGAGATTGTATTTCACCCCGGTTGGGGATTATATGTTCTTGCAGGTGATGATCAGCGAATGGATGACGGATCCCGAGGCAAGAGACCTAGGTAGGGATGCAGTCCGATGGATCTCGGGACAGGAGGCCGAGCCGAGATGGGGTTCTGTGTGAACCTTAGGCAGATATTTTGAGAGCATGTTGGCTCATTATTTTGTCATGTTCATATACTTTTGTATCCCGGTCCTAAGAGGAGAATGCACTTCAATGTATATTGCTGTAAATTTATTGAGTGTTCGCCATACATAATGCAAATATAGTATTCTGTGGACGTATGATGACATCATATTATTAGCTGCTTCCGAATTAATTATCTTAAATTAATTGTCGTGCTTAATGATCATAATTGAATGTTAATGAACCGGATGCATACGGGGCGTTACACTTTCCCTTTATGCCTCACCTCGCCCACCTCATCTCCGGCTCCATCAACAAAGTCGTCGCCCTTGTCCGCACCCTTGCCATTGCTACATCCTCTACCTCGACCATAACTCCTTCCTGGAAGAGCACCAACTCCTCACCCACCACATCACCATCAAGAAATTTTGCAATGTGAGAGTCGTCACCAGGGCCAACCTCGTCACCTATCGCAGTCCTACCATGGTTGCCAACACTCTCTACACCACTGCTATTGACTTGATCAAGAGTGATGATCAAGATTGGTTCATTTATATCAGTGTCATTATCTCTGTGTGATGTATTAGGGAGTGATCAATCCATAATAAAAATACATTAGGGATTTCTCAGTCTGTAATGCATTTTTTTGTATTATGGATTGGCCTCTATAATGTATTTGCGGTTACAACTTTGTGGTGCGACAGTGGGCTTGAAAAGTGATGAACAAAATGGTGCAACGCAATGAGGTGTTAGGGTTTGCACAAAGAGATGGAGAGAGGGACAGAGGGGGAGAGAGAGAGAGAAAAAAAGTGGTTCAATATAGGAAGCAAGGGCATTTACGTATGCTTGGGTCATAATTTTTAATTATGGGGTGCACAAAGCGTAAAATGAGGTGCTTTGAGTAATTACCCAAGAAGAAACCTAGCAAAAGCTTTCTCCATAACCCGACTAGCCCAATAGGGTGATGAATGAGTCCAAATGTCTTAACGCACCAGAGTCTTACAGTTAAAATGACTAAAGCCTTCATTCACCATCATTATTACTATAATTTTAGGCGATTGCGATTTTCAATTTTCTTTTTTATTTATACGCTCTCTTTTAATATATTTTGTAGTTTTCTTCTTTAAAAAAATTGTTAAGCGTGGTTCATTTTGTTGGCTACTGTTCTAATGTTGTTAATGGTTTCATAAGAGCTCTTGTTTACGAGCTCCTACAGAAATAAAAGTAATTTAATCATTAAATGTCTATTATATTTACTCATATTTTGTCTATGATCTAAATTGTCAATTAAAAAGGCAATAAA
This sequence comes from Glycine latifolia, assembly GCA_013407115.1. Classification (NCBI taxonomy): domain Eukaryota; kingdom Viridiplantae; phylum Streptophyta; class Magnoliopsida; order Fabales; family Fabaceae; genus Glycine; species Glycine latifolia. Next base: position 24,053,027 of record CM023960.1, on the reverse strand, counting down.
AATTTACTCCTATTGATCTTTTAATGTTTTATTGGAAAAAAACTAATATGTATTATTTTTATGTTTTATTTACTAGTTTTTACTATTATTCTTGATATAATTATTTCATTATTAATTTTATAAAACTTTATCACTACTTACTATTACTCTTCTTAATTTGGTTATTATAACGTCACTTTTATCACTTTTATGCTATTAATTAAAGTTATTATTTAATAGTATGGTCTATAAAAAAAAGCTAAAACCAAAAATAAGTATTTTATACGGACCAATTTGTTATTTAAGTATACACATTTAATGTAGTATTGAATAGAGTATTTATTAAATGTGTGATATTTAATGTAGTATTTATTATATTGTATTTATTACACATAATAAATACGGTATTTATTATATTGTATTTATCACATTATTATTATTTTAATTATACTCTCACTTTTCACCTAATAGAAAATTTTATAATTATTTTATTAGTATCAAAATAATTTATTGTATTTCTTGATTTTTACGCAGATACCTTAAAAAGATTTTATTAATATAATCAAACATTATATTTATAAAATAGTAGTATATAATATATTCAAGAAAAAATATTCACCTCCTTTATTTATTGGTCTAACAATATATACGCCACCTTGTAAAAAAATAAACATACACCCCAAAAAATGAAGGAGAACACCACATGATAATTCATTTAAATAATTCTAATTCATGGGTACTCATCTAATTATTCATTACAGATTTTATTTGTGAATATTTACTATTATAATACTTTTATTCCCAATCACGTGTCTATAAATTGATGTTTCCTCCCCCTTCAACATCACAATAAGAAATTCACATCTCTCTTAGATAGATTCAAAGAATAGTTATGGTAAAGAGTGAGATGAAAATTGTTGGAGTTATGATTATAATTATGTTAGACTGCTCACAAGCTAATTACAATCCATCACTTATGCAAATTGGCCTAAATCGTGAGTCCAATAAACTTAGTTGTCATGACAAATGTGCATTAGAATGTGCACCTTTACTTCCAATTGGTGGTATTGCATATGTAATATGCATTTATGCATGTGGTTCAAAGTGTCATGATCAACCCATCGATATTATTAAGGATTATATCATTAGTTGTTCCTTGACCAAAACTACCGACGTCAATATTGGTATTCATTCTCCAACAACATTAGTGTCCTTCCTTTTGAGGTTTTACAATCATTCTTTATAATTGAGTTAATTATGTACTTACATGTTTTGGTTAATTGACTTTACATGTCAGATGCTTGTGATCTTGCGGTCAAAGTGGTGAATTATTGTGTAGAAGACTGTCACAAGAAGTAATATATATTTTGTTACAAAAATGCAAAAGAACATTAAGAGAAATAATACTCATGCATGATTGTAATAAACAAAACTTAGTTGATTAGTAACATCAATTTTTATTTTTGTAAATTCTTTATCCAATTATTTTTCTTATGTTCCTTTCAGATATTAGTGATGCTTACATTAATAACTTGTTGGTTTGAATGGTACAATAATCATCAACAAAGTTAATAAATAATTCATACCAATGACATAATAAAAAAAATAAATAGCGAATATTGCAAATAAATGGTTGTTGCAAAGAATATTAATTAATTGAGAAGGGAAGTTTTAAAATACAAAAATATTGTGTACGATATTACCGTCATTTTTATATAGGAGGAGTTGTTTTGTTATTTAGGACGAATATACTTATTTATTTAACGAACAAAAAATGGGAGGGGAAGATAATGAGGATTGAGGAAACGACCTTTTTCCATAGGTGGGGGGTTTGAAAGGAGATAAACAATGTGGACAATTGATTGTCCAAATTGTTGGAAAAAATATCCATGGATGATTAGAGGTACTCTACACAACTCACTTATATCTGTATTAGTAAATGTGAAAGATGAGAACCTAAAATGTAGAGTCTAATTTGTTGTTTTTTTAATTGTTTTACAACCTTGTTATTAATTTTGATTCCGGGAAATGAAACATGATTTGGTAATAATTTTCATGATTGAAACTTAAGTTGGTAAATAACATTATTGATGTATCTCTAAATTTAAGTTGTCAATTTCTTATATATTGTTAGTAAGTTTTTTCCATTAACAAATATTTATAAATAACATTTAATTCTCAGATTAATTAAATCAAATTAATAAAAAAAATCTAATAAAATCATTTAATCACAAATACAATTATTTATAACTTTTAAAATAACAATATCATATTATGAAAGGAAAAAAAATGTTTGAAAGGAAAATAAAATATATTAAAATATTTTGTATGAAAGAGAAAAAAGAAACATCATATATCTACAATAAAGATTATAAAAAATAAAATATTTTGTAAACAAAAAACACTTAAATATTATTATTTATTTAAGTAAAAAACACACGACCATCGAAAAAATGATTGCATTAACTAAGCTTGATATTTAACAAAAAAACCATAAAAAATCAAAAGCATTAAATTATAAAATGACATCATAATGTTTTTTTAAATAATTACAAAATTCTAAAATCAAAAAATATATTAAATTAAAAATACAGTTGATGGAAAAAAAATTCATAAGGCCGACTCAGACTACAACGAATAATAACATTTGTAAAAATTTTCTTTGATGCAACCTAATGTAATTTGATATTATATATATTTTTTATCAGTAAAAAATAAAAAATAAAAAACAATGCCAGAAAATTATAAATATTCAAATATCCTCTTAATCAACCGATCTCAAATTAATCTAACGCTTCTAACATCCTCACTAAAGTGAGGCACGTGACCATCAATTTTCTCTATCAATTAGGCTTTTTTTTTAATTAGTCCTCTAATTTATTTTATAAATTTAGTTTGATTCTTTAATTTTTTATTTCAATTCTTTAATTTTTTTAATTAATTTAATTTAATCATCCAATCTAAATTATAAGAAATATCACACTTGTTAATGATTTAAAACCATCATTAAAAAAATTAAAACTATTACAAAATATATATTTTTCAAAATCAAAATTAATTTTAAAAATCAGAGAACTAAATTAAATTAAAAAATCTAGATGATAAAATTGAATCAATTTTTAAAAATTAAAAAATTAAATTAAAAAACTAAAAGATTAATTTAACCTTTCTTTTATGCCATGTAACACCTCAGTTGTGCAATGGCATATTGCCACCCGCCCTCCTCGCATGATTTTCCGCCATTAATACTTGGAATACGTAGCACTTGAATTGTGCCTATATTAAAATTTATTCAAGAATTTAACAAGCACTTCAATTGATCGTACCCAGCTTGATTCAAGCACTTTCCGCCATTAACAAGCATGGCCAATTAAAATTGTATCAATACAATTTAATTGATTTTAATTAAACCCAAATTCTTGAAATCGGAGCACATGGCTATTAATTTCTCCAAAACTGAAGCACTTGAAATTGTACTCTCCGATAATGACTATTTGGTTTTGTTTTGCTGAATTTCTTTTCTGTTTTTTGCTGGATACTGTTTGATAATCCACTGGAATTTAATTATCACAGTTCCTTATTGTGTGATTGAGGAGATGAGTTTCTTGTGTCCGATAAGAGATTAGATCTAGCAATCGAGGAAGGTATGTGTTTTGGGGTCAAATGGCTCACTTTAGAAGTTTTATTAGAAGGCTTCGATTAGAAAATAAATCAATGCAAAGATGAATGACAGTCCTCTATTCGGAAAAAAAAGGACTATTGATTTGGTGATTGCAGTAATTATAAATTTGTTAATGGCTGCTTCAAAGTTCAAACGTTATTTTAAGCACCTACGGTGCTTATGATGTTGAAATCGAGAAGATAGGCAAGAGGGCTTTGATGGTCTCGTGCCTCACCTTAGTGAGTATATTAGAAGCATTAGATTAATTTGAGATTAACGGATGAAAGTAGGTGTAACCCTTCAAATATTATATGGATATTTGATCTTATATATATATATATATTATTGAATCTAATATTTGTTAAATATGTATATTTAATGTAGTGTTTATTATAATATTTGTATATTATATTTATTACACATATATTTAATGCAGTACATATTATATAATATTATTATGAATCTTACCATTAAAATATTTACCTCCTGTATTTATGTAGTATTATATAATTAAATAAAGACATTCAAGTAATTTTATTTTAGTGGGTATACTTACAAGCATTCGTCTCGTTAATAAATGGATAATAAAAATATTCGTTTAAATAATTTATGGTTATTCATCTAACTATTTATTCTTTAGCTGTTATAGATTTTATTTGTGGATATGCAAGTATGATATTTTACCCCTAATTATGTGCCTAGAAATTGATGTCTCCATGAAACATTGCACAAAAATTTAACATCTTAGTAAAATTTTGACATAGATTTAGAGAAGAATTATGGGGAAAAAAAAGATATAAAAACTTGATTATGATCATGATTGTGTTGAATTTCTCACAAATTAATTACAATCCTTCACTTGTGCAAATTAGCCCAGATTGTGCATTTGATAAATTCAATTGCCATGACAAATGTGTACTAGAATGTACATCTTTACTTTCAATTGGCGGTATTTGTATGATATATGCATGGCTAAGTGTGGTTCAAAATGTCAAAATCAATCCATTGACATTGCTCACGATTGTATTACTAGTTTTTCCTTGATCAAATCCATTAACGTCAACATTGGTATTCATTTTCTCACAATATTAATGTCCTTTTAAGGTTTTATAATTATTCTTTACAATTAAGTTAATTATGTACTTATATATTCTTGTTAATTGACTTTATGTGTCAGATATTCTTGATCTTGCAACCAATGGAGTATATTCTTGTGTAAAAGAGTATTACAAGAAGTAATATATATTAAAGTAAATTACACTCGCATATTTTATATTTTTCTTAAATTACATTTGATACCCTTTTCTTTTTATACATTTTTTTACCTCCCCTTTCTTTTAACGTCGTTAACTAACGTCAATTAAAATATCTAAATAGACGACATTGCCCGTTAGAGTAAATTACACCCGCACTCCATGTATTTTTTTCAAATTGCATCTGATACTCCTCCTTTTTATACATTACTTTTACCTGACGACACTAGTGTCTAGGTAACCAGTCACAATGGTGATTGTGGTCAAAGTTATGACAGGAGACGAGGAGGTGGTGCAGGTAAATATGGCGGAGACGACAACGACTACGGTGGTGGCTGTGGCTACGGTGATGGTGGTTGCTCCGGCAAAGTGGGTGCACCCAGTCATTGTGTTGGTGGGCGAGGACAACAATAAGGAGGAAGAGATGATGCTTCCATGAGAGAGAGAGGAGGAGGAGAAGGAGGTGGTGGTGGTAAGCGAAGATGAGTTGTTGAAGAATATGAAAGTTTGTAAAACCCAAAATATGATTTTGAGGAAGAAGATGAGTGTATTTAAACATAAATCTTCATTAAAAGTCATGTGACCAAAATGCGCATACTTTTTATTAAATTATTAAACAGTGTTTAAAAGGGAAGAGGTTTGAGTGTAATGTGAGTTAAACAAATAAAGAGTTTTTTGTATGATGCAAAAAAAGAAGAATATCAAATGCAATTTGGAAAAAGTAAAGAATGTGCGAATATAATTTATTCTGTATATTATGCTACAAAAATATTCAAGAATATGATTGTTAAAGAAAAATAATATTCATACATGATTGTAAAAAATAAATCTTAATTAGTGACAATCGTTTTTATTTTCGTAAATCCTTTATCCAAATATTTTCTTTCATTTTTCTTTTTTTTTTATATATTTGGGAAGTTTCTAAATAAGTGGTTGTTGCAAGAAATACTAAATGAGAAGGGAAATTTTAAAAAGGAGAAATATTATGTAACATAATATATTATATATTGGAGGGATTGTTTTGTAATTTAGGACGAATTATTTATTTAACAAACAAAAAATGGGAGGAAAAGATACTAAGGGAGAAAACCACCTTCTTCCACAAGTGGGACTTGGGAGGTTTAAATAGAGATAATCAATTGGGACAATTGAGTTTACCAAATTGTTGAAAAAGATAACTATGAATGATTAGAGGTACTTGTACTAATGTATGTGAAAGATGAGAAACTAAATGCCTTTACCATTTCTGATCCAAACAAACCAATTTTTTTCCCCACCATGGCATTACAACACGTCCTCCGATATTCCTCTCTCACGCCAGTTTCAAAGAATTGGAGACAATAGGGATTTGATCGTTGCCTGCTGGCACCACTACATAACCACCAACATTGTTCTAGACCTGCACCAGAACAACAAAACAAAAATAAATAATTTTTGAAATAATAAGAAGAGGAGTAAAAGGGTTGCGGGTATAAAAAGGAAGAGATGCAGTAAGTTAGAAGTTAGGCACACTGAACATGGTTCGGTGACTTTTTCTGCGAGGCAAAAAGAGTGACTGAGTGAGCAATAGAGACTTGAGAGAATTAAGTAATTGGGAGTAGCGAAGAAAGATCTCCACTTCAGAGCAGGGCATATTAGCTAGGGAACTTTGATACAAGACCTTTTCAAACCTCTTTGACTCTGTGTCGGTGGCTTGTTTGAGTTTATGGAACGATTAGAATTGCTTATTGCTTGTAAACCATGTTTTTTTCTCTATTTTTTTTCCTCTTACTTGCTCACTTACCAAACGAAACAGACCATAAAAGTCAAAATATGCGAGAGCAAGTACTACTCACCTTAGTGACCTTACTAACGGTGGTGAACCCATAAACCAGAATATGCAACGTCACACACATATATATATAGTTGAGCTAAAACTAAAGAAATTAACGAGAATATGCAACATGAAGCACCATACTCAACAAGAACAAGCAACATTAATATTTATATTCTCACAACAGTCTTTTACGGTTTTATAATTATTCTCTATAATTGAGTTAATTACGTATTTATATGTTTTTGTTAATTGGTTTTATGCATCATATGCTCGTGATCTAGGGATCAATGTGATAGATTCTTGTATACAGGAGTGTCACAAGAAATAATGTATATTTTTTTACAAAAATACTCGAGCATGGTTTTTAAGAAAAATAATATTCATGCATAAGTAATAAACAAATTTTAATTGATTAGTAACATGTATTTTTATAAATCCTTTATCCATTTCTTTTTCTTCATTTTACTTATGTTCCTTTCATATACTAGTGATAGTGAAGCTTGCGAATAAGTGGTTGTCGCAAAAAATACTAAATATGAAGGGAAAATTCAAAATAGAGGAATATTTTGTTGGATAATGTCACTATTTAAATCTAAGAGTGGTTTTGTAATTTAGGATGAATATACTTATTTATTTAACGAATAAAAAATGGAGAGGGAGACAATGAGGATGGAGAAAACGACATTCTTTCACGTACGGTCGGTTTAACAATAAATAAGGTCTAAAACATTTTTTAATAGAATTTTTTTACTTCAAATATATTAAGCCTTTTTACTAAAATATGTAGGTTTTTTTTTTTAATGTATGAGACCTTTTTTTTAACTTTATAATTAAGTACTAATAATAGATAATTTTTTTTGATGGACCTTAAATGTAATCTTTAGTTATTTTATACTTTGATCGATCCTACTTCCACGGGTAGGAGGTTTAAAAGGAGATAAATGATAATGACAATTGAAGATGATTAGAAGTCCTCTTCACAATCCATTGCACAAAAAAAAAATTCCATAATGCCAATTCAGACCACATTAAATAATAACACGTGTAAAACTTTTCATTCATTCCACAAGAAATTGTTTTAATGTAGCACTTTATATATATATATATAATCTTTCAATTTTTTATAATTTTTATTTTTAATTTCTAAACTAAAATTTGATCGATCTTGATCTCTAAGCAATTTTTTTGTTTGATTTTTAGTTCTTGACAGCAAGTATTTTATGATGTGATAATTATTTTAAATTAATTATGGCGGCTTTATGTTTCTAGTGACTAAAATTCGTCTAAAAATTACTAGGCAAACCATTTAAATTGTATGTAACCATTTCTTGGGGTTACAAAGCTCAAATAAGATTCATGTTCATCATCCCAAGCCAATTCTATAAACAACTCAAATAAAAGGAAAGAAAAACTCAAATTTTAATTGAATAATAATAACACCTTATAACAAATGAAAATTGCTTAAGCATCATAATAGGTGTGTTATCAGATATAATTAGTTGAATAAATAGTGATAATACCTTATAACAAATGAATAAACCTTGTTTTGAACAAAACGTAATTAATGAAAAATATACTACTGGAACGGTGACAAACATAATTGCTGATTGGCTATGATCCTTGTTTAAGTTTCGGCACAATAACCACACTTGAGGGCAACAAATCACTAGTCGAAATCAAATTTTATGGCTGCTAAGTGCCAACTTGGTCGATGAACTCCACAGATCTAGTGTTAAACGATGAAAATGTCGCAGATTCTTGTTTCCGGGATACTATGATTGGACAGAGATAGAGAGGAACCCTTGATGCAGAACAACATAAACTCTCTTCGCAAATGTAATTGGGTATCATCACAATCTTCATCACTTATGTGATTATCGTTGATTGGGAATTCCCAACGTTATGACGTACTGGTTCTCTTGTATTGTTGTTGAATTGTGTTTTATCTCTTAAGTTTTTGAGTTTTTCTTTGCTTTATTTGAGTTGTTGGATTGGTTTGGAAAAACAGAAGTTTCATTTATATTGTGTATCACTTTCTGACTGCTTTTACCCCAAAAATAGTTAAGCACATGTTAAATGATTTGTCTAATAAATTTTTTTGACAGTGTTAGCTGCCATGCACAAAAACAAAATCACCACAATCATTTTAAAATAATTAAAAATTAATTATCATGTCATCATTTAATAAAGACATTTTGTGATAGGAACTAAAAAAATTAAACGAAAAAATTATTTAGGGATCAAGATTGAACAAATTTTAGTTTAAAGATTAAAAATAAAATAAAAAATTCAGAAACTATAATACAACATTTAATGTAGCATTTAAATAATATAGTATTTATTCAATATGTTATATTTAATGTAGTATTTATTGTAGTATTTTTTATTTATTTAGATTCAATGTAATATTTGATTTATTATATTCATTACACATAATAAATATTCAAATTTAATAATATTACTATTAAACATTATATTTATGAAATACAAGTATGTAACATATTTCCTTCAGACCTAAATATAAATAAAATTAACCAACTTTTATGCTAATTAAGAAAAATTGTTCTAAAGTATCTTTTATTATTGAAACTTGAGTTAATGAAAAAAAAATAATCATTAAAATAGAATTTTAAATAATTGAAAAGTTTTTTTTTGAAATAATATTGTTAAATAGGATAAATATAGTGAAAATTCATTTATATTTGATTTTTTTCCTTATATTTATGTCTAAAAAGAAAGTATTTAACAGGTATTATTTTGTCTTTAGATGACAATATGGCGGAACAAGTACAAGTATTAGCCTCCGGCCTCGCATGGATAAATATTTACCACGTACTAACCACCATATTCCCAAAAAAAAAGCAACTTAAAATAATATCGAAACATACTTTGACTAAAAGGAAAGGGGTATAAAGGAACAATGAATTTTTAATTCTCACAAGTGTCCTAGCTGAAAATCACCTTGTTTATTTATTGGTCTGATAATATGCATGCCAAAAAACACACAAAAGACACCACACGGTAAAATTTTAAATATAAAGTCTGGAAGAAGGGTGTAACAGTCTAACCAGTGAAGGAGGGTGAAAGGGTCTGAAAGAAAGGAAAGGAAAGGAAATTAAAGTTGGAACCCTGTAAAAATGAAGACAAATTTTGAGTACATGTTACGGATTTTTTAATTTGTGGATATCATAGTGGACATGGATAATTTTTGTCATCTCTATCTATCTATGTGCCTATAAATTCATGTCTTCCTTCTCTTGAAATGACACTCAGTAAAATTTTTAGATTGATTTGTAGATTTAGAAAAGAATTATGCCAAAGAACAGATAAAAATTATTGGAGTTGTAATTAAGATTATAATTGAATTGGGGTTCTCACAAGCTAATTATATTTCTTCATTTGTACAAATTGGATCCAACCGTGTGTCAAATAAACCCACTTGTCGTAGTACATGTGAACAAGGATATGCACATTTACTTCCAGACTACACTGCATATATAATGTGTTTATTTTTGTACTTTAAAATGTCATAACCAATTCATGGATGTTGTTCATGATTGTATCATTCGTTGTGGTTTGATCAAGTCCATTGATGTCAAGAAGTATATTAATTCTCTCATGACATTGTTGTTCTTTTAAGATTTCATAATTATTCTCTGTAAGTTAATTATGTATTTATATATGTTTTGTTAATTGACTCTAGGTGTGTGATCCTCATGATATTGTGGCTAAAGTGACGAATTCTTGTCTATAAGAGTGTCATGAGAAATAATATTTTGTCACAAAAGTATTCAAGAACATGGTTGTGAAGAAAAATAATACTCATGCATGGTTGTAATAAACAAATCTTAATTGATAAGTAAAATCCTTTTATTTCTTGTAAATTCTTTATTCAATTATTTTCCTTTATTTTTCTTACATATGTTCCTTTCATATATTAGTAAAACTTGCAAATAACATTAACAGTGACACTAATAATTAAGTTATTAGAGCCAAATGAAAAATACATGCAAACAAATATTGGTGACCAGCATATCAAAAGGTTAAAAAATTATTGTATCAACTTGGCAACACATGTCACAAAACAAATCTAACTGGATTTTTTTTCTTTTGATAATAATGTTCACCCCTGTATAAAGTTATGTTTAAAACATTTCATTTTCAAGACCTAAACAAGAAACTTTTTTTTATATAAATTATGTATAATATTCAAATGGTATTGGGTACTTGTAAGTGGTATATATAGTGCATATACTATGTGCATGTCTTCAACCTATATTGTTAAGTAAAAGTTGTTTAATTTCATTTTGCAAAAAGCTTATGATTTTGGACTCAGTTAATGGTAATATTTATAAATGGGTAATTTATATTGATACTCCTTATAATTTATTGAAATCGCATATAATTTCTTTATTTTTTAACATTTATAATAATTTCTCTTATAAATAATGTTTTTCAAATAATTAAAAAGACTTAATGCAATACAAAAGAAACGTATTGGCATAATATTTTTTAAATAATTAAGAGAGTAGTGTAGAAGTAAAAAATAAAAGAAAATTATCGAGAGGATTTTAATAAAATCTAAAGAGAAATTTAATGAAATACCAGTATAATTTACTCTTATAAAATTAATTTCATCATCACTTTCTGTATGTGGGTGTGCGACTTTAGCTTAGTCTTATTACTTGACTCATTTTTTATATTCAATATGTTTTTGTATGTTAAATATTGATTTTTTTATGTTTTCAAGGTATTAAACTCATTTTACTTTTCCTTTAATATTTTATTTATAAAGATTTAGGAAGATTTGTCAAAGGGTATAACATTATTATTGTATTTTATAACATTGTAAGTGAGTTTGTATTGATTTAGTTATTAAAAAATGTTTAATTAAATGTTTTCTTTTAAGTATTTTGAGTATAAGTTTTTATTTTTAGATTGAAATACGTGAAATATATTTATTTATTAAATAAGAGTTTAATATTTATGTATTTATAATATATGATTATTTTATATTATCATTTAATCACAATTACCATTTAAATTATTTTAAAATAATTATTTAAAAGTCAATAAACGTGGTTAGATAACTATATAAAAAATTTTACACTATCAAACATAACTTATTTTTCTCATTAAATAAAATGTATTGTTATAAACTTTGAATTAAAAAATGGAACAAAATTACGCAAAATTCATCAAAATTTTATTTTATGATTTATAATGTAGTAATGTTTATGTTTGTCTAATAATTACTTAAATTTTTAATTTTAATTATAATTCAAATATTGAATTAAAATTATAATTTATTACGTATATCAAACGGATATAAACTCTGGCGCTAATAAATAACTGCAAATGCATAAGATTTAGAATGCTAATGATTATTTTGAATCACCGACCTCACTCCCTCGTGTGTGGACTACTTTTATTCATCATTTATTTACTCCATTAATTCGTTATTTTTAATAGAACTTTAAAATTGTAGGGTTTTATTAATTAACAGAGAATTTTAAGTTAATACGTTCCACGACTAAACCTACCCCTTTGTGTTCGTCCATTATATATTATTAGCATGTGCATTAATTCACTTTAATCAATGTTCCAGACTTAATTAATACACTTGTATGGAGTACTATATGTTACACTAAAAGTTAAAACTGTCGCAAGAATCAAGTAGCTGAAAATTATTAGTGGTGTTTGTCTCTACGTATATATCGATAGAGGTCGCGATAAGAGGCATCTGAAATTTATATAGTGGAAATTTTATTAAAATTAAGGAAATTTAGAATTTTTTTTTATCTATTTTGTTTTTGAAAAACAGGCTTTGAAAATAGGATTTGGAGATTCTGATTATGCACGGAAAATAGTGGAAATTTAACTCCATTGCACTCTTGAAGCGTCACGAGTTCAAACAATGCATGATTAAATACCAGTAACAAATAATAATAAATTAAACAAAATGCACGTATGTAAAAAAAATAAATTTAATATTTATCTTATTTTACTATGGGTAAGTATCAAATTATGGATCTGTCTAACTGACCACAAATAAAAATGGAGTTAAACAAATTTCAACTTCAATGACCAATAAATATAAACAATTATCTTATATTTTGAATTCTATTGTTAATATTATGATTATCACCATCTTTAATTTATATTTCATATCATTTATGTATAAAATTAAAATTTTATAATTATTAATTAAAATGCAATAATTAAAATTCTACTAAAATACATAAATATATGTAAACATATTATAAAATATTAAAATCTTAATAATTTTTTTTAATTAATTATAAAAATCTATAATCTTTATTCACTTTAGGCAAATAGTTTTCATTTGTTTTAACTTTATAAATTTTTTTTAATTGATCGAAATATATAAAAATTAATTTAGATATATTTCAATAAATTTTACATATAGATAATAACAACAAATGGATTGTAAAGTCAAATGTAAATTGAGAACTATTAACCTGAAGTGAAGTTTTATATGTATCAATAAATTTAAAAAATTAAAATTCATTTTATAAAGTTGAAATAAACTAAAACTACTTACCTAAAGTTTATCATGATAACTATTTGCCTAAAGTGAATAAAGAATATAGATTTTCATAATTAATTAAAAATATTAATGATTAAGATTTTAATTTTTTATAAATTTATTACATATATTCATGAATTTTAGTATAATTTTAATATATATATATATATGTATGTGTTAAATTATTTTATTAACCAATTATCAAATAGTTTTAAAATACATAATTAAAAGTGGAAAACTTCAATTGGAATGCAAAAAAATGAATTCCACTAGAATTTTTAATGTGTTCCTAAATATAAAAAATATTTAATTCCTTAATCAATATTATTAGTAAGAAACCTTGTAAAAAAAATTTTTTTTACATTTATTTACTGGATTTTCTTTGTCTGCGTGGAGATCAATCTATGACAACAATTATTATTGGATAGAAGAAGTATTTTAATGCAAGATTTAATGTAGCATTTAATGTAATATTATAAATATTTAATGTATCATTTAATATAGTATTTATTATATTTAATGTAGTATTTGTAGTATTTTTATTATAATTAGCTTACGTTATAATTTTGATTTTCCTATAATTCTTAATTTGTAGTTATAATCTCTTATTTTAACATTTATGTTTTTTGTCTCAATTTTTAAAATTACACAATTTTAATCTCTTGATTCATTGACCATGATCTGATATTTTTCTGTTGATTTGGATGAATGATGTGTAACTCCGGTGGTGATATGACACACTTATGTGGACTAATGACATATAATTTAGAAAATACTGTAAAAATGATAGATGAGATTAGAAGTTTGAAACTAAGTCTATTTCTTGGTTACCACCTAAAACACTAAATGATTTTTCTTGTTTGAGTTTTTGTTTGGGTAAAACACTAATATTGCTGTGTGAGTTAAATTTTTTTGAAGGATGTGAGTTAATTTTTTAAAAATATTTAATGTTAAATCTAATTTATAAAAAAATTTATCCAATAAATACAATATAAAAATATTTAATAAATAAATTATATACTCTTTTATTTAAAATAATTTTCATACAATCACTTTTGTCTTCCGTGTCTTTTTTATCCTCTCTTTTTTTATCACTAATTTGAATAGTTTATTTAAATATTAAATATTATAAATTATAAAAAAATTATAATATTAAAACAAATTATATAAAGTAGTGATATGGTAAAAAGAGGAAAATATATGGTAGAAAGGATAAAAAGACAAAAGTTATAGTATAAAAATAAGTTTAAATATAATTTTGGTTCTCCTATTTTTAAAATTTTGTAATTTTATTTCTTTCATTTTGAATCATATATATTTAATTACTTAGTTTTGTAAAATTTATGATTTTAATCATTTTGTAAAATTAAAAGTATTAATTGTTAAGAAATTAATATTGACTTTGACGTAATTATTAAATAAATAATTTCATGTCATATAATTAAATTTTAGTCATATCAAGTTAATATATCACCGGTCAATGTTTCGATTTTATGAAAAAAATTAAAATAGTGGATTTCACAAAAATGAAGGATTAAATATCTTTTTTAAAATATGTGAATAAATTAAGGATTTAGAAAACGTATTTGGGAACAAAAATATATTTATACCTATATTTAATAAACATTATTTTGTTTATGGTTCGAATATTTTTACTATCCCTGGTTTTTTGTCTATAAATTGTAGAAATGGGAGATGCTTTTTCTTGAAACATCGTAACAAAATTCTGAGATCGATTGTATAGAAGTTTTGGAAAAAAATAAAATGAAAATTATTGGAGTTGTAATTATGATAATGATTATGGTGAATTTCTCACTGGCTGATTATAATCATCCACTTGGTCAAATTGGACCAAATCATGTGTCTGATAAACTCAGTTGTGTTGACCTTTGTAAACTAGAATGTGCGCCTTTACTAATATCTCCTGGCGGTGGCCTTCTATATATATATTGTGTTAAAAAGTGTATTGTTGGTTGTGCCTTGAGCAAATCCATTAACGTCAACATTGGTATTTATTTTCTTACAACATTTGTGTGCTTTTAAGGTTTTATAAATATTTTTTATAATTTGAGTTAGTAATGTTTTTTGTTATTTGATTTTATATATCAGATGCTCGTCATATTTCGGCCAACATGGTAGATTCCTGCGTGCAAAAGTGTCAAAAGTAAATTTTGTTACAAGAATGTTTAGAAAAGGTTGTCAAGAGAAACAATACTCATGTATGATTTAATGAATAAATCGTAATCAATGAATAGCATCTACCTTTATTTTTTGCAAATTCTTTGTCAAATTCTTTTTCTTCATTTTTCTGATGTTCCTTTGATATATTAGCAAATATACTTACTTGCAAATAATTTTAAAGATAACACTAATAAGTTATTATAATGGAATGATTGTATGGATTTATGTTTAAAAAACTTTATTTTTGTGAACTAAACAAAAAAAAGTTTAATATCTACAACGATAATATAAAATAATTTTATACTTTCATTCAATTATAAATTATTATTTAAATTATTTTAAAATAATTATTTTAAAATTAATAAAAATTTATCATGCATAATAAATTATAATTAGATGACTTAATAAAACTTTTTACATTAGAATTAGATTTTTTTATTTTCTAATTTTACTCAATTGGTTGATTTTCGTTGGCTAAATATCGAGGAGAAGATTGGAAAGGATGTATCTTTGGTGTATTAGTTATTGTGCTCACGGCAAACATTGGATAGTCAAAGTACAGAGCGAATAAGTATTAAAAGTATTAAGTAGTAAATTCATCTCAAAATAAGTGTTTTGCTATTTCGACTTCTTGAAAAATATTTTATAGGATAATACTATTAATTTATATATACAAGGAGTTCTTTCATGTAAATAGTATCCATACTATATAGCACTGCTGTTTAAATAAAGCCATAAAAAATATTTCTAGTTTATATAAATAAATTTATAATTTTCTATTTAAATTATATGGCTTTGAGTTCTCAATATAACATGGGAATACAAATATAAAATCTTTATTTTGCATATGTTAATAAATTTGATAATCTTTTATATGATTCTCGTTTTATTTACTTGGTGTGTTAGAAGTTTTTTAATGTTTTTTTCAATAAAAATATTATGCTTATATTAATACAAATACTTGATACTTCATTTATTAATACATTACATTGATGCCAAATATTATGTTTAACTTATTTTACTTGGTATAGTTTAACTAATTTGTTCTTTATCATGTTCCTTTTTGTAATATTTTCAATTTTCATTAATTAATTTTTTTGCCTGACCAAATTGGTGTCAATTTAATTTATTAGAGACCAAAGTTTTAATTTAACATAATTTATTTAATAAATTTTAGAATTCAAGAATTTATTAAATGGTTTGTTATTATTGAACTAATAAAGATTTTTATAATGTAAAAAATAATTTCTTAAAATAATTCATCATCCGAAATATGTAAAAATAAATTTAATTTGAATCTACACATTTCAAAATTTAATTAAAAATAATAATACTATTATTTTTTTGGTAACATTTATTAATATTATTACATTTAATAAAATTTATTATATATATGACAGATAAAATATTTTTACAATTTTAATAACCGAACATCGCTCTTTATATTTAATATTATTAATTTAGTATTTATTAAAATATATTAAAAATGAATTTTCATTATATAGTATTATGTGTAATATTGTAGAATATTTTATTTAATGGAGCAAATTATACTGATATAGTATTTCTCAATTGTAATCTAAGTATCTAACTACATATCCACTTCCTCTTTTTTGGTCTTCGAAAAATTCATAACTTTTTGCTATTCACTACACTGACACACCCTTAATCCCTGAACACAGTCATCGAGTTAACTTCATCAGATCAAGTGTCACGCACATGTTTTTTATTGATATATTTTTTAAAATCTAAAATACCCTTATTTTATTTGTGGGCACTCTTCGAAGGAAAAAAACAAAAAAAACTGCATCATGAACAAGTCCAAATAAACACCCATGGAATTAATCCAAAAATAAATTCAGAACCAAATACAATCGATCTTTCTTGTGACTGTTAAAACTTTAAAGATCCCATTGGCAGATTCAACTCAACAAAACAAACAAACAAACAATCTCTCCTCTTTCTCTTTTTCCATCAAACCTCCCAAACACACTCCCTCTCGTATCCCAAATGCAAAACTCCAACCCATCTCTCCTCCCTTCTCTCCGCCGGTGGACACTTATATTAATAAATTTATAATTAATACTATATAAAAAAAATATATTGTAAAATAAGGTGTGATGTTTGATCAATGATTATTGTAAGTTCAAGTATATGTATAAGTTTTCATCATATAGTTTTTATATAAAAATATATTTTATTAAATAAAAAGAAAGCGTTAAAAAATTTAATAGCTGAGCTTATATAAGTTTTTATATTATTGTCAAATTACATAAAAATATATTTCTACTTTTTTTTTTTATCGTTACAATGACTTTCCTTAGAAGAGTATGGTGTAATGTTTGTTTAACTCCGAGGGAGGTGTGTGTGTAAAGTATGGTGTTAATGTGATATTTTTCAAATAATTAGGGATCAATGTTTGTGTAGGAGTAAAAAAGCATCGATATTTTGAGTAAATTAACAAACTATCAGGAATGTCAGTTTAATTTTTTCATTAAAATATTCATATTATTTTATTATTACTAAAAACTAATTTAAAATAATATATTTTTTATAGTATTGATTCTAAATTTAATATAATTTTAAATAACATTAATCATGTTATTCATATTAAATCATCAAATATTTATGAGATTTTTTTTATCTGTAGATATATGTAATCTAACCATTACTAGAGGATTTATAATAATTTACAAATATTTTTCAAACAAATGAATTAGACTTCATTGTTTTTTAGATTTAATAAATATTTATTAAATATATAAACAAATAGTAATTATTACAAATTTGATACCTATACTCTCTCTTTATATTTAATGTTATTAATGTAATATTTATATAAACATATAAAATACTAAATTTTCTTATATAATATAATATTTAGTACATATATATATATATATATATTAATGTACCATTTAATGTTGTATTTATATAATATATTATATTTAATGTAGTGTTTATTATTTCACATAGTATATTATTAAATTTAATAATATTTTTGACATAATAACAAGAATTTAACATCTTAAGAATAAAAAACTAAATAATAAACATATTAGAAGAACTGAAAGAAAATAATAGGAAACATAAACGATTCTAATTTTATTTTATTAAAAACTCAATGTAAAAAATTATTAAAAATCCAAAACATATTTAAGCTTATATTCATTACAAACACACACACACACACATATATATATATATATATATATATATATATAATTTATGTTTTTTCCTCCATTGAAATATCACAAACGAGAACCTAATATCAATCAAATTTTGACAGAGATTTATAGAATTAGATAATAGCTATGACAAATAATAAGATGAGAAATACTGAATTATGATTATGCTAGACTTCTCAAAAGCTAGTGACAATCTCTCATTTGTGCAAATTGAGTCAAGTCATGTGCCTAGTATAATTGACTATGCTACCAAATGCGAACTAAAATTCTACCTTTAATATTACTATTAAAACCCAAATTGCGTATCTAATATGTTTTTTTTATGCTTATCATGTAACATGTTTTGAAAAGTTCATCAATGTTGCCCACAATTGTATCATTGGTTGTGGCTTAACCAAGTTTACTGACATCAATATTGGTATTCGTTCTTTTACAATATTGGTATCTTTTTAAGGTTTTATAATTATTATTTACAATAAAGTTAATTATATTTTTTATTATTTTGTTAATTGATTTTAGGTGTCATATGCTTGTGGTCCTACCACCAACCTGGTGGATTGTTGCGTGCATGAGTGTTTGAACAAGTAATATTTTATTATAAGAATGTATGAGAGAAAAGGTTGTTAGGTGAAATAATACTCATGCATAATTGTAATAAACAAATTTGAATTGATGAGTAACATTTTTTTTCATAAATCCTTTGTCCAATTATTTTTTTCTTTCATTTTTCTTATGTTTCTTTCATATATTAGTGAATATGCTTGCAAATAATATTAATGATGACACTAATAAATTATTAGATGGACATAAAGTGCATGTAAAAAAATATTAACGATACAAACATATCAAAAGGTTGAGAAATTATTATATGAACTTGATACTATACTTTATAAAAAAAATTATTTTTCTTCAAGAAAAAATGAGTGTTACCCAAATTTTCTTGTTCATCAATGTCATCTATTACTTATACAAATATTCATGTTATATATTTTTAGACTTAAATATGTTTTTGTTGTTGATAAATGATTGGATTTTATGTTTAATCTCAAATTTTTTTTAGTATTGATTTCTGATAAATTTAAGATTATTTTTATTCTTTATCATTGATGACGAGTTCGTCATGTTTTTAAAATGTATTTTATGGTAGAATTTAAAATTGTCAATATTCATTTAAAAATTAAAATTAATTTTTTTTGATGATTTTTAAATTGTCAGAATAAATTAAGAAAAACAAAAACCAATGCATGAAGTCTGGAGTTCACGAATACCAACTCAAACAAAAACTTAAACCAGCCCAAAAATAGTAAATAAACCAAATAGTTAACTTTACAAAATGGCTTTTGAGAAATTCCTCTACCCTTTACGCTGCACTTTTCTTCCACTAACATTCAATTCAATCCAGTTATGCTTCGCAGAACCTTCATTTGCAATTAAAGTATCATGAAGTAGGAATGATTTTGGTGTGACAAACATGCCTTCCGCCCCTTCCCTAAGAAATTAAGTGACTACTTCACACTCAAACACGTTAATTTTCAAATTCCAGCATGCCCTTTCTCAACCCGAGACGGTACAGCGATCGGAGAGAGGAGGGTGCAGGATCAAACTTTTTTCCTTCTCCTTAATTGATTCTAGGGTTTTTTTGAACTTTTAAAACCACCATGGTATTTAAATATTGAATTGAATAGTGATGATTTTTAAACTGACAAAAATTCTATTTTAGAATTTAACAGACACTCAACAGAGTTAATCTAAACAACAGGGGATAAAAAAAGGTTTTAAATTTACGAGGGATTAAAGACTAAAATACTATAATATATACATAAACATGTAAGACTATTTATTTTTTCATGCCTCCATTTCCCTCATTCTCTCTTAACTCCCACTCTCATTTAAATATCACGAGACTTCATTCTCCTAACAAATATATGCATATGGTATACATTCTTGTCCTTTAATATAATTAACTAAATTGTTTAACAACATGCGTCTGAATCAAAAAATAATATATATATATATATATATATATATATAATACTTCTTTTTTGTCTAATTAGATATTATCAATTAAGCCACGCATATTAAGAAAATTGGTTAGCTTATTAACATTAAATTTGTTAAAAATTATAATTTTTTTTCAAAATTACCTTAAATAACTAATGCATGGAGAAAAATAATAATAGTGAATTTTTAATTTTTAAAACTAAATAGTTCTATTTTTCAATCCTGGTAAGAGAGAAAGAGATAATTTATAATATTTATTATTTATGAACTAAAATGATCAAGGATATTTTAGTTAAAAAATTATTAATGCAAGAATTTTTTTTAAAACAATCTTATAAAAAAAACAAAAAAAATTCAAAACAATGCCTTATAAAAAAGAACAAAGGGAGTACTAGCTTCTTTTTTGTTGTTGAGTGAAAAAACCTATAACAACAATTATAGGAGAGGAGTATATTTAATGTAGTGTTATAGTATTCACTTAATGTAATATTTAATGTAGTATTTATATTAATATTTAGGTTAAATTATAATTTTGATTTTTTATTTTTAAATTTGTGATTGTAGCTCCTAAATTTTAAATTTATGCAATTATAATCTCTTCGTCCATTGAATCAATGATGCGGCACTAGTGACATGAAAACTCATTTGGACTACTAATATGACAAAATGATTTATAATTTAAAAAATATTATACAAATAATAGAGAAGATATCTATAATCCAAATTATTTTCTTTCTCCTTCTCTACCTAGACCACAAAACAATTTTACTGTAAAACATTATTTTTAAAATATAATTATTGTATGAGCTAATTATTTTTAAAATGTTTATTTAATGTTAAATCTAGTTTATAAAGAAAAAAATTATCCAATAAATATAAAATAAATATATTTAATAAAAATTACATAATCTATTATTTAAAATATATCTTCATACAAACAGTTTTGTCTCCACATTTTTTCTTATCATATATTCTTCTCATTTTGTTACCACGTCACTAATATATTTAATTTATTTTAATATTATAATATTTATAAATTTAATATTAAAATAAATTATATAAGTTATAATGTTTATAACTTTATATACATTTATAATTATATAATATTTATGTTATAAATTTATAAAATTATGAGAAAAAAATACTATGTTCTAATAGAGTAATTATTTTACATTATCATTCAATCACAACCGATTATTCGTGGTAATTTTGTTTGATTTTTATATTAAATACCTTAAAATCCATACCAATGATGATTTTTAATTAATGATTTTGTAAAATAATTTTGCACTATCCATACATGATTATTAATTTTTAAACTTATAGTATTATAAATTATAAGATTATAATATTTATTATATAAACATTATAATTTTATAAATTCATAACATAAATAAGTTGTATAAAGTAATGTGGTGGTGATAAGATAAGGAAGACAAAAGTGATTGAATGAAAAATTAAATAATAAATTATATTTTTTATTGGATAAAATTATTACTTATAAATCATATTTATAAGTAAAATAAATATTAAAAAAAACAATTAACTCGTATAGTAATGTATATATAATATTGTGTTTATAGTATAAGGAAACAGAAATTATGGATTAAAATTACAGGAGGATCAAATTGCAATTTAACCTTATATTTATCATACATAATATATATTTAAATTTAATAATATTATCAAATTTGATATTATGAAATATAATATATTTAATTAGCCTTCTTTTGTGTATGCTACGGATATTTTTACCATCCTTAATTTTGTGCCTATAAATTGTTGTTCCATCTTCTTGAAACATCACAACAGGAATTTACCAGGTAACAAAATTTTGAGAGAGGCAATATAGATTCAGAGAAGAATTATTCAGATTTTCATTAACATATTTATATAGTCAATAGAAAGGAATTTTTTTTAAAAAAGGATAACATATAAAAAAATAGAGACTATAAATTTTGGAGAGAAAAAAACTATTTAAAAAATCATTAGAAATTTAAAAAAAAAACAACAAAAATATATTTTAAATATATTATTTTAAAAATTAAAAACAGAAAATATTATAAATTTTAAAAAGTAAAATGTAGTTTTAAATTAAATAAGTGAATGGAGGTAGTTACAGGAATATTAGATGAAGAAGAGAGTACGGATATTTACAGAAATTGGTAAGAGAAATTTTAGGAAAAATTACAAACTCGTATGCATGTTAGGAGAGTGAAATAATCACTTCATTCATGAGAGAAGAGTATCCAAATAAGAGTAAATATGACAAAGTGTAAAATAATGAGACTACATAATTTTATATTTATATGTAAAATAAGGAGATTATTAGTTAAGGAATTGACTTTTTTTATTAAAAAATATTAAACTTTGTAAAATTATTAATCTCTTTCATTTATTTATTAATTTTGTTTATATAAAAAAACTTGATAGAACAATTATTACATGATGGATGAAGTATATTTAATGTAACATTCAATGCAGTATTATATATATTTAATATAGCATTTAATGTAGTATTATATATTTAATGTGGTATTTAATATATTGTATTTAATGTAGCATTTGTATTATACTTTATCTGTCCTAAAATAATTATCAAATTGTTTTATATATATAAAAAAAATTAATTTTATAAAATTATCTTTATATAATATCTTCATTATTAATACATTTATAGATTTTGCGATACATGGTTAATATTATAAGTACATAAATGAAAAAACTATTAATGTTACATTAAAAAGTTAATATTAATTATTTTGAATAATTTATTTTTACACAATAATTATAATGGATGAAGGAAGTAATTAGATTGCATTGCAAATTTTTATATATGAATTATTTTGAGTTAATTATTTTAAAAAACGTTTATTTAATGTTAATGTTAAGATGCTTCTTCTATTTCCTTCATTCGTTTGTAGCTGTAGTTTAATTTTCTTACCGATAAAAGAAATCTGATTTATAAAAAAAATAATAAAAAAACATAAAATATTTAATAAATAAATCATATAAGTAATTATTTTAAATATTTTTTTCATATAATGAGTTTTCATACAATATTTTTCCCTCTTATTACATATAGCGTGGAGTTTACGAGTAATATGTTAATTAGTTTTTTTATTTATGGAAAACATCCTAAAAGGGACTTGATTCTAGTCTTATCTTACCATTTAAAATGTGAATTTAAAAAATAATGATCAAAATTGCAGTTTGCCTTATATTAATATACATAATATATTTTAAAATTAATAATGAAATGTTATATTCATAACATATAATATATTTTAGAGTCATGTTTTAGGTCACTAATAATTTTTTATTTCATTTTTAGTCTCTAAATTTATTTAGGTAGTACTTTCAAAAGTGAAATAAAGTTATTTAGACCACGCTTTAGAAAACAAAAACAAAAAAAATATTAGGGGTCAAAAAGTTAAAAAAATGTTAAGAACCGAAAACTAAATTCGAAAACTTACTAGGAATAAAAAAATATATTTGAATCTATATTTAATAAACATTATTTATTATTTTGTGTATGATATAAATATTTTTACTATCCCTAATCTTGTGCCTATAAATTGATGTTTCCCCCTTGAAACATCACAATGAGAATTTAACATCATAAAAAAATTATAAGATAGATTGTATAGATTTAGAGAAAAGCTATGGAAAATAATAAGATGAAAGCTAATAGAGTTATGATTATGATTATAATTATGTTCGGTTTCTCACAAGCTGATTACAAACCTTCACTTGGTCAAATTGAACCAAATCGTGTGTATGATAAACTCAGTTGTCTTGAAATTTGTGAATTAGAATGTTCACCTTTACTATTACCTCCTGGTGGCGGCGGTCTATATATTATATGTGTTCGAAAGTGTGTTGACAAAAAATGTCATAATGAAAAGCCCATCAACGATTGTATTATTGACTGCAGTTTCATCAACTCCATTGGCATCAATATTGGTATTCATTTCCTTACAACATTGATGTACTTTTAAGGTTTTATAATTATTCTTTATATTTAAATTAATTATGTTTTTGCATGTTTTGTTACTTGACATTATGTGTCAGATGCTCGTGATATTGCAACTAACCTGGTGGATTTCTGCGTGCAAAAGTGTCGAAATAAGTAATAATTTATTACATGAATGTTTATAAAAAAGGTTATCATGAAAAATAATACTAATGCATGATTGTAATAAATAAATCATAGTCGATGAATAACATTAATTTTTTTTTTATGCAAATCCTTTTTCCAAAATTTTTTTCTTCATTTTCCTTATGTTTCTTTGATACATTAGCAAATATACGTTCTTGCAAATAATATTAATGATAACACTTATCATTAATAAGTTATTAGGGTGAAATGGAAATGCAGGTGAAAAAATATTGATGAACAATATATTAAAAAATTGAAAAATTATTGTTCACTCGTATATGGAGTTATGTTTAATTATTATTTTATTTATGAATTAAAAAAATCTTATTTTTTTTGTATGATATCCAAATGGTATAGGATAAGTGGTATAGTGTACCTATTTTATACTCCACCAATATTTAGGAGTCTTCAAGGTTTAGGTTAATTCATGACCTAATACCGATCAATTATATTATATTAAATTTTTTAAAGTGTTTGAATCAAACTTAAGCCAATCTGATTAAGACTCGATAATGAATAAGTTGGATAACAGATTCTATTTTGTTGAACCCAACACAACTTATATGATATAATTTAATTTATTATTATATATAATTTAAATATTAAATACAAAACATATTAGTAATTTTTAGCTATAATAGTTTATTCAATTATTAAATTAAATCAGCCATGATTTTTTTAAAGTTATTTTTATCTTTGTCTTGATTTTGTTAATATTTTCACATACTATTATCATACTTTATTTCTATCTAAAATAAAAAAATTGATATTAACATTAAAATCATGAATCTATTAGTCAAATATTTTCACAATTTAGTTTCTTTTGAGTACCTTTAGCCATTATATACTTTAAAAACTTTAGATAAAAACACATTATTATAGATTTTTTTAAATATTCATATCCAATTGACTCAATCTTTTTATGATCGAGTTGAGTTGGATCCATACAAAAATTGCACAAATTTGATCAAATCCAATCCATAAAATATTAATATATTTGGACAATGATTTTAGTCAAATCCGGTAGATACCTCTACCAATATTATTTGGTTAAAGTTTGATTTTATTTTTATTTTTTCAAAGTAATTGTTATGAAAGAGAGTGAATGAAAAAAAAATTGAATATTTTTACAGGATAATACTATTTATTTATATATACAAGGAATTCTTTCATGCGAATAATCAATATTATATAGCACAGTTGTTTAAATAAAGTCATGATACATGTAACTTTGAGTTTCCAATATAACATCGGACTATAAATATAAAATATTTATTTTGTACATATTAAAATTTAAAATTTAATAGTTTAATCTACGATCCCAGTCTTATATTTTTTTATGAAAACATTATGTTTATATTAATATCAATTACTACCATTCACCTAATAAATATAATTCAGTTAACCATACACATAAATTTCATAAAAAAATATAGATTCTATTTTCAGATAATACATTTTTGTATTCGATTTCTCACTCTCTGTTACTTAACCTTTGCACAACCCACGACACCAACTACCTCTGCACAACAACCCAAGCCACCACTGTCATGGTACCATCGCACCACCACGAACCCAAATCTGGCCCCCACCCAAGCCAAATTTGTGAACACCCACGACACTATCAACCTCCACACGTCAACCCATCCCACCACTGTCGCGCGATCGCGCTACCACAAACCCAGATTTGCATCTATTTTTTGTTTTTTCAATTTTTATTCTAAATCTGTTGACTTGAGGTGATTAGGGGTCCGATTATGTTAATTTGGAGATGTTTAGGTTTTGATTGTGTTGATTTGGGATAAGTTGATGGTTTTTTTTATTTTAAATTATAATAATTAAACTGGGGTCCATATCCATAAACCGTCACTTTTTTAAAATTATTTTCTTTTATTATATTTTTATTTTAAAAATAAATAATAAAATATAGTGACATTAGTTATAAGAGTAAATTATACTCGCACCTCTGTTTTACTTCTCTTTCTTAAACACCATTTAATAATCTAACAAAAATTAGGCACATGTTGTTCATATGACTTTTAATAAAAATTTATGTTTAAAATATCATCATTTTCTTCCTCTCAACTTGAAAATATTTTAATACTATTATTTTTTTTATTATTTGTGTAATTGGATGTAAACTCAATTTTTTGTTGGACATGAACCCACTTTGTTGATACACAGTGTTAACAACCTTCTTCTAATCTTTTGTTCTACTAACATACATATGAACTAACTTTTAATTCTCAACAAATATTTTCAGCATATCATGATCAGTCTTAAGGGAGAGAATTTTACCACTAACATAGAACAAAATCATAAAATAAAATGGTGACATCATGACAAGTCTAAATCATTAGCAATGTTGTTCACACAATCATGTATTATATGTATTCTAGTTCATCCATGGTGTTCATATGGTCCCAAACATAAACGCTATTTTAATTAACAATAATAAACAAATGATTTTTAGTTCATTCATTGTGTTTCATGTGATTCAAAATATCAACACTATTTTAATCAACAATAATAAACAAATGATTTAAAAAATCATAAGTGGTCCCAAACTCGTATTCCATTGAAACCCCATTCAGAAATAGTTAACAATAAACAATCATAATTAAATAAATAATCTAAAAAAGTAACCTATATACAAGGTCTAGTGGTCACTTACAAGCATAACCCCAGCGTGAACAAAAATCGTGGAACAGGAAGAGAAACAGAACGCTCATGAACGTCGAAGAGGAAGACAAACGAAGACGCTCATGAACGTCGTGAACTAGAAGAGGAACAATGGAGAATTCACGAATGGTGAAGAGGAATGGAACGTGAACGTCATGAGAGAAAGAAGAATTCACACCTCTTGGACGCTGAAGAAAAACTCGCAAACAAGATGAAGATGAACAGTACTCACGAATGGTAAGGAGGAATGAAACGTGAATTCTAAATTCTGAAACTAATTGGGAAAAGATAATTTGAGTTTTACAATTAAAATGTAAGGATAATTTTGTCTGCTCACATATTTCAATTGGTGTTAGTTAACCGTGTTAATAGATGTGAGTAAAAGTAATGTGAAAAAATTGAGGAGTATCAAGTGAAATTTGAGCAAAACATAGGAGATACGAATGTAATTTACTCTATTTATAAATTTAAATCACCGTAATTTATAATTATATGGTATTTGTTATAATTAGATGAAAAGGGTATGATAATTTGTTTTCAATAATCAAGAGATCTAATTGAATATTATAATTAAGGTATTAAATTAAACTTTAAATAAAAATTAAGCAACTAAATATATATTTAAGAATTTTTTGTTGTTGTTGTAAAAATAAATTATTTTCTCAAGTGATGGATGCGATAAAGAACAAAAGAAGGGGCTTTATGACAAGAAGAAGATATATTTTTTTTGTTATTATCATTTGGAGATATATTTTAAATTTATATCTATAAGAAAATAAACAGTGTTATGATTTCTAAGTGAGTTATAAATCATAACACAATCTACTACTTGTATATTTCTTAATTTTTTTAAATGAATTCATAAAATTTTATACTTTCAGAATATTTTTTTAAACATATGACTTTAAAGTCATAAATTTTGTTATGACTTTAAAGTCTTACGTTTTTTTAATAAATATTACAATTTTAAAGTCATAAATATTTTTATGACTTTGAAGTCGATATTTTTTTAAATTGGTAATTTTTTAAAATTGTAAGTAATTTTTTAATTATTTAATAAATAAATATAAAAAATATAGAAAATATATTAAATAAAATAATATATTAAAAATTAGATATATCAAAAGTTAAGAAAATTATAAATAAAATCAAATAAAAAATTAGAAAATATATTAAATAAAACTACTAAAAAAAATAGAATTACATATATATTTTTTATTTTTCATATGATTTTTAAAAAATTAATGAAAATCAATATAAAAATACTTCAAATTAGATAAAAATTATAATTAATAATGTTAAATGATATTTTATGTCAAAGACTGAAACATAATTGAGAAAAGTTTAATATTATTTTATTTAATATCTTTTATTATTTATAATTTATAAAAAATAAATTTTACCATTAAAAAATGTTACGATTTTAAAGTCATAAAAATATTTATGATTTTGAAGTAATAATATTAAAAA
Organism: Glycine latifolia; assembly: GCA_013407115.1. Lineage (NCBI taxonomy): Eukaryota > Viridiplantae > Streptophyta > Magnoliopsida > Fabales > Fabaceae > Glycine > Glycine latifolia. Next base: position 24,024,084 of record CM023960.1, on the reverse strand, counting down.
ATGAAAAACAAAAATGTTACGATTTTAAAATTATATTATATGTTTTAAAAAATTATACTAAAATTATAAAATATTTTTAAATTTCAATTAAAAAAATCAAAAAAATATACAAGTTGAAGTTGGTAACACGTGTTACGAACTTATAACAAATCTTGGTAAGACTTACCCTTAAAAATTTAAAATCCACCAACAAATCATAATAAAAAAATAAAAAATACCACTTCCGTCTTAGAGTCCCTAAGAAGGAGGCACATTGATAGTACACTGTCACGCTGTTTCATTTCTCTCTGTAAACCATGAACTCTCTATCACTCTTCATCTTCCTCTGCGCAAGTTGTGCGCACTCCGTCGCCGTCGCCGTCGCCGACACCTCCGCGGCATATCCTTCCATCGCCGGCACGGAAACCGGTGAGTGCTCCCTCCGCGGCGTCGGCGTCGGCGACGGTGTTCTGGTCCCTCCGCGGCGAGAAGTGTACGAGGAGGGGGGAATCTTCGACATCACCCACAGGTATGTCCCCGAGATGCCGGTATGGGACTCGACGGAGGGGCTCGGGCAGCATTTCCTGTGGCTCGAAAAGAGCATGAAGAATGGCTCTCGCGCTAACAACTCCAACATGAAGCTCGGTGTTCACACCGGCACCCATGTCGACGCGCCCGGTCACTTTTACGACAATTACTACGACGCCGGCTTCGACGTTGACTCACTCGACCTAACACTCCTCAATGGTAACATAACACTGCTCTCTCTGCAAATTCTATTATTTGTCTGTTTCTTTAACTCAATTTCAGATTAACCAAATTAGATAATTAATTGTAGGGTTCGTAATTAATTTACTTCATAATCATTTTCGTTCATATTATTATTGGTGGTGGTAGTGTTGCTGTCGTTTTGTTCGACTTTAGATGCCGAAAACTGATATACTACTTGTTCTGTTCATAGGCCTTGCACTTTTGGTTGATGTACCACGGGATAAAAACATTACTGGTATGTATACCTGATGATTTTTTTTGGACTGCTCCATACTGTGTATTGAATGAATTATATATATATTAAGTAGTCTGATTTTATTATTTTCCGATTAATTCACAATTTCATATGCATTAAATGCTAGATCTTCCTACACAGTGAATATGTTAGAAAATTGTATTTGTCTTAGTAGTGCTATTCTCAAGCTTGAAGTCATGTGGATTCTTTGCTTTCCCATATGCAGACTGTTTTCTATTGAATATCTGTTATGCAAAATTCAGGCTTAAACCCTGTTATCATTTGTTATGTTTAATTGAAACATTGTTAAATTTATCTTGTTCTAGCTGAGGTTATGAAGTCCTTGAATATCCCTAGAGGTGTAAGCCGCGTGCTTTTCAGAACTTTAAATACTGACAGGTGAGTTGTGTAAGTTACATGTATCATGATTGCTGCAGGAAGATTTTCTTCCTTTTTGTCTACCAGAAAAAAAAGTGAAGTTATTAAAGTTTCTTCAGTGCTTCTCTGAGGCAGCTTCATAGTTCTTGCAGATACATGAAATGTGTTTTGTACAGCATTATTTTTTAGATTATTACAATATTTATCTTTAGAACCATATCTATGAATTGAATTCTAGATCAGATCAAACAGTTAGTTGCAGTGTTAACACAAAATTATTATTATATGTATGAAATATAAGTTTGAAAAAGGAAATAACATGTTTCTGAAGTTAAGTCCTATCTCTTATAGTTTTAAAATGGTAACCAACAATTTTTTTCCTACTAATTGTGTTGCATTCATATACTTTTTCAGTCTTTTGGTACCTTTGTACGTTCATATTCAATTTTGGGTTGCATGTTATAGTCATTGTAGGTTAGCTGTTAATCTGAATCTGTTAACCTGCACACAGGTAATTGCAGTTTCCTTCCTTTTTTTATGTGTATGGTCTTGTGATGAATAGGTTATTAGAGAATGGAGAGGGGGTGGCCGCCGGTGGAGTTTATACTTAGAAACAAGATTGGCTAATTACCAATGATACATAATGATTCATTGATTCTTAATGATAATTTGGAAAACTGAAAAGTGAAACAAGTTTAAGGCTATTTATGTTAAAAGTTTTGTTAGTCAATATGAACTTTAAATTAAAATAAACGAAATCAAAATAGAAAGACAGAAGAAGATGAAGAAAAAAATGATTTATGATTCTAATGAGTGAACTTTATGGGAGATTTTAAGTAGTTGTCCAGTTATCAGACCTTGGTAAACACTATTTACCAACCTTTATATGGAGGAAATGCAAGGGAGGGGAAGGTTTTGAATGAAAATAATTTAAATAAAAAGGTTTATAGTGCCTTCCCTTTTCATCTCTTTCCCTTTATCCAAACATACCCTTAAGTATGTTTGAATTTGTCATGTAATTCTAACCTTAATGATTCATAAATCATAATATAATTTTGGCTTGCAATTTCAACATTTTGCTCAACGATATACTGATATTTAGTTGTTTATTAGATGCTATATGTGAGCTAAATCTTTGTTCAAATATTAGGCGACTCATGTTTAAGAAAGAATTTGACACAAGCTATGTGGGATTCAAGGAGGATGGTGCAAAATGGCTGGTAGAGAACACTGACATCAAACTTGTAGGTAAGATGTAGATGACTTTTTAAAATATGGGTTGCTTCTTCCCTGTCTCTTGTTCGACTCATGACCGGTTCCTTATCTTTATCTTACTTTTTTCTTGACTTACTATATCTCTAGTGTGTGTGTTAGAGTTATTAAATTTAGGCATGAAGATTAAAAAAATTAAAAGTCAGGGTTAAATGTGATAATGATAGGCATTTTGCTTCATTCTCTCTTTGTTCTCTTATTTCAGGATATAAAAATAGCAACTTGGAATGCAAACCCACTACATATTTTAATTCAATGTTAATATGCTGTACAAGGGAACAACTTCAGTGGAATTCTTTTGCTGTTCCAATTTATTGTAGTCATAATATTTTAATTCAATTTCTGTTTATGTTAATGACAGGAGTTGATTACTTATCTGTTGCTGCTTATGATCACTCCATTCCATCTCATCTTGTTTTCCTGGAAAGCAAGGTAAGAAATTCTGTCTTATGATCAAAATTTATGCACTTGTTACTCCTTATTAGTAACAAGCTACACATTCCCCCTCACTATCTTGTGTTGAAAAAACAAAAAACTACAACTAAGATCTTCTAGGCCCTAAATATATTAGTTAGTGCCCTAATCCGGGATCATTCTCCCATCTTAAAACTTTTGTACTTGTATTGTTAATGGTGGGTTAGATGTCTAAACTCCGACTTTGGTATTCTTTTTGGCAATGAATCTCATAGTGTTTCCAGCAAATGATGGCAATATCAATTTATCTGCCTTCTGTATCATTTGATGTCTTGTTTCAGGGGAAATAGCTATTTGTATTGATTGCTTTTGTATTTGTGCTTCTCAAATTAATGTAATTTTTACATTTTATGTCTGACACTCTGACCCCAGACTTCTCAATAATTTATAAACTTTATGAAACTTAAGTATCACTTAATCACTATCACTATTGCTAATTTCCTCTATTCATTATTCTTAATGGAATTTTATAGCTGGTCAGATTTATCAGCTGAGAACTTTTAGTTTCCATTGCTGATCTTACCCTTTTTGTTCATTCATAATGGTTCTTCAGTTGATTTATCTTAATTTTTGGCTTTCGTCCACTTGTTTGGGCTCAGCTGTTGATGAACTAATCCAGAATTGTGGTGAGATAGCATTCTATCTGAGAGGCTCTTACCTCTTGTTTAGTTTATTTGGAAAGATAGTTGTAGTTCAAGTTAGTAGAACATGCAGGTGGGTAAATAGAAGAGGTTGTTGGATGCGTCTTTTGATTTCGTTGTTTGAACAAAAACTAAATTTGCATCATGTGACTTGGATAAGAGCTAGCATAGGCAATGACCTGACAAATTTCAAATGCATCAGGAAATCATTCTTGTGGAAGGCCTAAAGCTTGATGATGTCCCAGCAGGAATATATTCACTGAATTGCTTGCCTCTTAGGTTGGTTCACTCTGAGGCATCACCAATTCGATGCATTCTGATCAGATGATCGATGATGGGGTCAATCCTGGTTTTCAATTGCACGGTATGATTATATTACGAGAATGCGCCATATTGTTTATGTGCATAATTATCCTTATCCTTATTAAGTCAAAATACTGATGCTGAAGGATGAACCTGCCACAAGAAGCAACGTAGCCACGAATACAATCCACAAGAAGCAGATTGATGCAAATTGCGAGCTAAGCTGATGGTAGTATGTTGAATTACTCTTATTTTACGTCCTTGGGTTGGAAAGTACTGAATTATTGTGATTAAACTTCAGTTGCGGACTAGGGGGTCCACCTGTATTAACTTATGCTTTTAATATTTACCTAGACAAGTACTTGTGCAATTCTGAAGACGCATGCTTGTACGTCTCAATAATTATATCTATTTCTCTTTGAAAAATAATGAAATACTACTAAGGATCTCATGCAATATAACTGAGTGTTTGTAAATAAAAATATATATGAAATCTATAAATAAAATAAAATATATTTTAAGAAATATTTTTTTAAAATACATGGGAAAAGAATAGACGAGAGCAGGAACTTAGAAAGCGAACTCCAAGCGCATCAGCTAGAACTTTAGGTAGCAGATCCACTGGGCTAGATGACCACAACTGAAAGTGTTTCAAGAGAGAATGGAAATTATTTGTATTGATAAATAATTTAGCAAAGAAGTTAATTTAATATAAGAGTTAACATTTACTTTGTAAATTTATAAAAAAAAAAACATTTACTTTGTAAAATGTGAAAGATATGTGGTTGAACGAGAATCGTATGGTAGTAAAAGACTTCTAATCTCCCAAAAAAAAAGTTGTTAAACACGATATTTAAAAATTCTTAAAAATAAAATAAAATATTTTCTAAGAATGTCTACTAGTGTTCAAGAGTATTTGTTGAAAAAATTAAATCATTTGAGTTATAGTACCAATTATTATGCTATTTAATAATTTTCTTTGGATAATTTTATGTAAAATTTATTATTGGATTAAAAGTTTAAGGAAAAATTAAATTATATTGATGTAACTTTAACAATTATTACATCATTTTTATAATTTGATATAAAATATATTTTTTTTAATCCAACTGTTAAATTATATCTACATATTATTAACATTTTTTGTGTCAAATTTTGTCAAGATTAAATAATAACAAGGTAATTAAATTTGATCTATATTTTAATATATTTTAAAATGTTTATATTAAGTTGATCTATATGAACGAGGTAACAAATGATATTTGATTAATGTAAAAATTTACATATATAATTTATGTGAAAGAACTTTCAATCCAACAATAAATTTAAGAAAATATTATATTGTAAAAAATTATAAAATAACATAATAATTGTTAAAGTTATATTAGTATAATTTAATTTTTATCTAAAATTTTTTATCATATAAATTATATATACGGATTTTTATATTAATATAAAGTTGTTGAATGACTCATTTATATACATAAAAGTTAATGCATAAAAAAATATACTTAAAAATTGACGTAATATATACTTTTAAAATATGAAAATAAGAAATAAAGTATAAAGTAACTAAAACATTATTTGATAAAATATTTTCATTATTTAAATATTAAATAATTAATATTATATATAACTATTTTTATCTCTTACTTAATTTTTTTATCTTATGTATAAAAAATAATTAGCTCTCAAAATCAAAGAAAAAAAAAGAAATATATTCTTCTTTTGTTATAAAATGTATGTTTCTTATTTTTTTTTCCAAAGTAGAAAATGACTAGAAAATATCTCATAAATATTCTTATCACACTGTTTTCTAATCGTAACTTACTATATAATTGAGGGTTTTTTTTTCTACAATAGTTAATTTTTAAAAATATATAATGATTTCTAATTATCAATGATATACAATACAATCACTTACGTGTCCAAATTAATGTGTCGACTCGAAAATATCTCGTTCATGTTAATGTTATGATAACGAGGAATGGACTATACGGGCTGATGCTGTTCTGTTGTTGACGCTCTGATTGATTGAGACGAAATCTGACAATGAAGCGTGGAGCATTGTTGTCAGTGCTTGCGTGCGCCTTCGCGGCGGTGACTTGGGCTGCGAACGGCGACGACAACCTCGTCCCGCCTCGCCGGGAAGTGTACGGCAATGGGCGAATATTCGATATCAGTCACCGGTACCAGCCCGAGATGCCGGAATGGGAATCGAATGACGGCATAGGGCAGTTCCTGTGGCTTCCCAAGAGCATGAAGAACGGTTCCCTCGCCATCAACTCCGAAATGAAGCTTCCAACCCACACCGGCACGCACGTCGATGCCCCCGGTCACGTGTTCGACCACTACTTCCACGCCGGCTTCGATGTCGATACGCTCGACTTGGACATGTCAACGGTCACTCTTCTTTTCTTGTTCCTTTCTCTATTCGTCAATATCTTAGCATCATATTGTCCCCGTTTATTAAAAAGTCTCACATCGCTTATGAATCCAAGTTAAGATAGTTTATAAACACTCTCATTCTTTAATATCATGTTGTTGCCGTTTACTAAAAAGAGTTCACCTAGCTTAGGAACCCAAGTCAAAGATAGTTTATAAGTACTCTGTTTAATCCACTTAAAGATAAACTCAAATGAGCATAAAGTGGACAATATCTCAGATTGTAACATAAGGATGTAGTAGACTCGAGCTCGGAACACATGTAATAATGGTACTACCATTCCATAATTTCCATTTAAATGCCTGATTGTTTCTGTGTGCAGGATCTGCTAATCTGCTATGTTGGTTGATGTTCCAAGAGATAGTAATATTACCGGTATGCATTTTTTTTCCATATGGTGTAGGAGGATCTGATACCAATACCGTTGGCAACATTTTGGTTTTATAATTAATTTTTGTGCTATTATTCATCGGATGAAAATGTGTTGTCCTTTTTTCAGCTCAAGTTACGAAGTCGTTGAATGTTCCAAGGGGTGTAAATACGTGTTCTCTTCCGAACTTTAAATACCGACCCGGTAATGCCTACAAGTTAAGGAAGTATTGCAACGTTTTGTGAACACAGGGCGATTCAAACAGTGCTGCTGAATGGTGGTAATTAAAATTTATAATTGAAGAAACAGCTTTGGAATATAATTAGTGGCGTTCTTGGAGTTATGTTTTTATGTTCAATATGTTTTTGAAGCCTATGTAACATTAAATTTCCATGTGAGGAAACGTATTGTTTTTGTATACTTCCTCAGTATTTTAGTAGTTCTTTTTAATGCTTTGTCAACTATTTGTTGTCTCTATTTCGTTCATTTTAAATGCAGCTATTTATATTTTTATTCATTGTGATTGTGTCAATGCCTACATTCTCCTTGAGAATAGACTACTAAAGCAGGTGTCGGTGTTAAGCAAAAGAAATATTAATAAATTATGATTTACAAGTTCTTATAGTTGATTATACACATATATGTTTGATTAGGTCTTGAGGTTTTGACATTAATGTCCAAACTATGATATCGTTTTCACAATCTTTGAACTTTATAGCATTTGAAACCAGTTGAACTAAATTTTTTAAAATTATTAGGTGGCTGATGTTTTAGAAGGAAGGGGACTCAAGCTATGTGGGATTCACAGCCGATGGAGCCAAATGGCTAGTGGAGAACACAGATATCAAACTTGTAGGTAGATATAAGTTGTTTTGCTATATTGTGCGTATTTTTCCTGTCAGTTGTCCCAAGTCCAATGGCTGGGTCTAGTTTTGCACTTGTAGCCTGCTGCCCCTTAAATAGTTTTGTTTGACTGAGTTCATAGTTTTTTGATACATGTCATGCAAGATAAACAGATAAAGATGAATATTTAGTCTTTTTTTTTTAGTGAGTTGAATAGCTATAGTTATTTCCTTAATTCCTTTCTTAATAAAGATAGGGAAGATAATTTTGAGCACCTGTGTGGGAAAACTAATGATCTGGACATAATGCGACCTTTATCGTTTTGGTGCCTCTATTACATGATTTATTTGCAACTGGATGTGTAGCATTGCTATTGGTTTGTTTATAATAGAACTACTGGTTATAATTATTTAGCTGATTGGATGTCTGCTTAGTTAGTTACTGTTAGAATCTTTCAAGGGGGTAGATAGTTTGGTTCAGGGGATCAGGCATAAATACCTGGAACAAGGTAGAATAGAGGTATTTGGGAATCTAGATTTAAAAACTGAGCAAAGGTTTTGTCAGAAAAGGAGCAACCCTTTGTGGATGTGAAAATCTTAAAAGGAGAATTCTCTCCTTAGGTTCCTTGTTTGTTATTCAATGAACACTACCAGACTATTCTTCCTTTCCTTTCTCTGTTTTTATTGTCTCTATGTCTGAAAACTCAACCCATTTCTGGGTTGCTAACAGTGATGCACTAGTTTTTTGCATCTTCAGTGCATGTTTAGCCAAAACATATCACTCAAAAACTTTCTTTCTTGCTCAACTTTTCACATATTTTTCTATTCTTTTCTGCTCAATTATGTTGCCTTACATTTATATTCTGTGGTGCAATGCAGGAATTGATTACCTATCTGTTGCTTCTTATGATTACTTGATTCCATCTCACGTTGTTTTTCTAAAAGACGGTAAGAAAAGTTCCTTTTAAGTGTTAACTTATTGTCTCCACATCCATCCCAATTTATGATTCAATTTGGTGTCTGTTCTTCTGATAAAATATTTAACTTTTTAGTTTGGAAGATAATTGCCAATCAGTAGGTACGAGATGTATTTTGAAATGAGATTGATATTTGTGTCTTCAGATTTCCTTATATAAACCAGATTGAATATGCTTCATTTGTTGCTTGGATAAGAGATAGAATCAATGCGACCTGAACTAACAACTGCAAATGATTCAGGAGATCATTCTCGTGGAGGGCTTGAAGCTTGAAGATGTTCCAGCAGGGTTATATTCAGTCCATTGCTTACCTCTTAGGTTGGCTGGTGCAGAGGGATCACCGTGCAGAGGGATCACCAATACGGTGCATTCTGATTAAAAGTTAGGGTATGTGTGAGCTTGGGATGGATAACTTGGATTTACATTTTTTTTCTTTGTGTGTGTGTTTTGGGGAGGGGGAAGGGGTACCTGGAAGGGTATGTCCTATTGTTGAATTCTGTCGAAAGAGTTGGATTCTTCTTTTCAGTGAATCAATAGCCAACACTGTTGAAATTGCTGCAGGAAACAGTGCTGTTGGAGGTGTGGATCATCAGTAGTTTTGCATTTGCAGAGCAAGAGGGATGCAGCAATCGTAGCAATACTTGAATCTGGTTCTCTTTTGTCTGCTAGGCTGGAACTGATAAATTGTCATGGTGGTGTGGTGTCCTTATGGAGCAAGATAGTTTCAATGTTGTGCATATCATCTTTTGTAGCTTATGTTTACACTTGCTAAAAACATGCATAAGCACTTCAAAAAATCATTTTGAAAAGGAAAAAATTGTATATATAGATAATTTTGCACGTTGCATTAGCACTTCAAGAGAGATGCAACGATATTAGCATTGCGCCAAATTTGGTTTTCTTTTGTCTGCTAGGTTGGAACGGAATAAGTTGGCACAATGGTGTGTCTTTATGGAGCAAGATAGTATCAATAATGTTTGTTAACTTTAGTGGCTTATGTGTACGCTTATAACCAGCTCAAGCACATCAATTTAATAGGCCATTTTGAAAAAGGGAAGAACATGTATATAGATAATTTGCAAGTAGCAGTTAGATCATATTTTAATTACTTAGAAGAAAGAATTAACAGTACTACACAACAACCGCATGTTTTGGTCTCAGTTTGTTGTTGACAATGGCTGCTTAGGGCTCAATTCTAGTTGACAGCAAAGACTACTGCACATTGACGTCGAACACACTATCTGTGTACAGCAGGATATCTACTAGATTGAGCAAATGTTGCTGTAATTGGTGCATGGCCACATTATGTTTACTATGATACCTATGGTTGCAAGATTCCGCTACTTCGGCTACCACACAAACAATTGCATGTTTTGGTTTCAGTTTGTTGTCGACAATGGCTGGCTTGGGCCTGAATTCTAGTTGATAGGAAAGGCTACTATACTGTACAGAAGGATATCTGTTTGATTGAACAAATGTTGCTGTAATTGGTGCATGCCATATTATGTTCACTATGATATTTACTGTTGCAAGATTCCACTCCACCACGGCTACTAACCTGTGTTTCAAATCAATCAATTCGCACTCTCTAAATCCCTCGATCACTGTCATATCTTTTTCAAGAGCTAGCACAATAATACAAGAAAAATCTCACAATTAAGGTTGATCCTGCCAGTATGGTAGCAAACAAAATGCACAAAACTGTCAGGAAAAGATGTAGCACTCAATATAACTCCTTTTGTTACCTGCATAGAAAGATGTAGTAACACCCAATATAACTCCTTTTGTTATCTGCATAGAAAGATGTAGTAATATAACTCCTTTTTTTTTTATCTGCATGTACTATTACACTTTGTCTCTTTCATATATTGCTCAATCTTTGTTTAGATGGATCAATTTGAAATGCACAGTTAGATAGCATGTTTATCAAATTTATATATATATATATATATATATATATATATATTATAGATTTTTTTTTTTTTTTTTTTTGGGGGGGGGGGGGGGGGGTTATGTGAAATAAGACTGTTATGTTTTTACTTGATTTGCTTTATAAACAGAAGTTTCTATAAGAGTTAATAATGTTGGACAACAAAAGTTGCTTTTTCTTTTTTTGATTTGATCTTGATCTACTGTGTACAGAAAGTTTTCACAGATATTTAGGATCATCATTGCATCTTCACATCTGGCATGCATTTAGAACCTATTATTACTGTTTTTTACTTTTTTGGGGACGATAACCTATCCTTGAATCTTGATCACTGAAAAAACTGCTCTAGTTAAGTAAAACATTGAGGCCAATGATTCAAAAAAATGTTAGAACATAGAACAGTTTGGTTCATTCACTCATTTGGCTACAAATATAATGCAAGTACGCGTGCAACCTTTGTTGCATGTCTTTTTAATATAAAAAAGGACTATGATTTTAATTGGCTGACTGTATAGACTAGAAATTTGTACAGTTTTCTTTTTTCTTTTTTTGAAGTTTTATGTCGTACTCGGTGGTGATTGAGTTGTCCATTTGTTTGGTTAATAATAAATAATTAAAGATAAAAGAAATTTCTAATACAATCCCAGGTAAATCTTTTGGAAAGCATTGCCTTGGGTTGTGATTTGTGACTTGTGAGGCATGAACCAGAGGCATGCACTTATCATGATTGTGCTGAAGGAAGCTGAAGTTATGGCCTCCTATGAATTTACAGGAGATTTTGCTTAGATTGATCTAGAAAGTTGCAACAGAACTGTATTTTTTATAAAGTATGGTGTTTCAAGCTTTGAATGGATGTAAAGATTAATAGATAGAAAGGACAAGAAAAAACAGATTGAATTCTAACTTCTAACAAAGCTTTAGTCAAATTGAAAAATGATATCATTTTATGTTGGTAATTCGTTTCTGGCAGTGTGAATCAGGACTGCTAGCTCTACCAACTATTCAGAATTAGCTTGTCCGTTCCTATCTTGCTGCAGTCACTTTTGGTGTCATCATTTCCCGATCTTGAAATCTTGACATTCCAAGAATGAAGGATAAATTGAACATAAATAAAGTTCTTTATGTTCTTTACTTGGTTCACCTATTTACCCAATTATTTCACTGCTGGAATTTGGGATTTCTACTGACATACATGATGCACAACAGCTAAAAATGTACCATGAAAAAGAGTCACGGGTTCTATCTTTCTGTGACGAATTGTGCCATGTGGGTCGAGCTACACGACCTGCAGGCGATAGTATATGAAGTGACAAGCCTCAAGCAATGGCTCATAACTTACTGGACCATATCTTAAGTCATCCACATTCTCCTAATTTTGATCATACAAATATCTGATTTTAAGTATTACATAGATAGAAAATAAAAAGACTAACAGCGTGTTGGATTCACATCCACACAACTCAAACGTGGATCACATAACAACTTTTAGAGCGTGTTTGCTTACATAAATATTTCCAGATCCAATTGGTTAAAATGACGCACAAGCAACTTGGAATTGCTTCAAGTGACACGTGTCCGTTCTTTGACAACACTACACCAAACATGCGGTTAGTTGCTTTTGATGTATCTTGACCTAAAAATTTGATCAAACGTAGATCACGGATGCTAATCCAAACATGCACGAAGTTGTAACTTCTCTGTTTTTTACTAATGTGACGTGATTTTAGATGATTGTACTATGTGTCCAAACACACACTAAGAAGAATTTTACCATTATCAAGTAGACCAAAAGTCTATGCACAAACCCTAAATAAGAGTAATTGCTATGTTCTTGGTTGCCTTATTTATACAAAAACAACAACATAGTTCAAACAGGGACACTGTACTTAATCAAAAATTAAATTTCCAATACACACGAATGCATTACATTATACACACACAAAACAAGTTTTAATTGATTGATCTGTCCTACGTGCTGTTGGATATATTATATCTCTCATTTTTAAGAAATAGAATAGAAACAACCTTTCTCTGTTGGAGATACTTTGCTGCGTGACATATTACTACCACCGTAGGATTTGACTTTGCATGATCTACGTACATACACATGCTGCATGTTTTGTTTTTGTGTATTTGTTGGCGTCCTCTACTTGTCCCATTATACCAACAGTGTTTTGTACCCCGAACAAACACTTAAGTTGATGATAACCCGAGATAAGGTCATATTTTAGGGTGTTCATCATTTATCACCATTCACTTGTCAACTAGCGTGCGTTCACTGTTAGGTAGCGGTTTAAGGCTTTGGAAAACTTAACTTGTGATGGTGCTAGGGTCACTCTTGCCTGTCACAAGATACCCAAATCTTTGTCTGATAAGCCAGACATGCTTGCAGCATGGCAGCAAAGTTTCACAGATTTGGGACACAAGCCATGCTGGGGTTCATAGCTGGCCCCTAAAGGCTAAAACCATCACAAACTTCACTTGTCCTTTTCTTCTGACTTTGTAAAGGAACCCAAGAGGCCTTAAAGGGGATCCATCCTCCTTGCTCAACAATAAATTTTGTGGTTGTAGCTTAGTTGACAACTCACATTGAGTTTGTGGAGAAAAACTTGGGTTTCATTCCGCAGAATACATCCTTGGAGAGGGACGATGAGTTTAAGTGTGATTAAGTCTCAGATCAAGAATTGGTCTTATAGTTGGCCCAAAACCCAAGCCTATGATACCTTGGGGTCCCATGAGAAAGCCAAAGGCCTTAATTACTATACTTGCCAAAAAATTTTTTGCCTTAGAGGGCAAAGAGATTTAGCAAGCTAGCTAGCCACCCCTTGTGTTGGGTCTTTGTGTTGGACCACACCTAAACGCATCACTGTTTCTGCCTTTGTGTTTTAGGCATTCAATGCTAGTTTGTCTACTTCTCCCTTATAAACGTTTTCTTTTCCATATAAGACATTACATCAATATGGTGGGGTACCCAGTTAAGGCGCCAAGAAGATTGTTTTAGGCCTCCTACTATGATGGTTGTAAACTAGTAACCTCAAAGCCTTTCCTCAATTTATTGATCTTCTGGACTTGGTTATTCTAAGTAGGTAATGAAACCAAACACTCATAAAAGAGCTTGCGCTCAGTTCATTTAATGTTTGGGACTGAGTAATGGCTCTTATTTATTAGCGTATTCCAGCTCATCAATGTCATGTTTATCAACTTCCTAGAGGGATTGGCACCATCTCAATGTTGCTCAGACCAATTCTGGTTACAAAACTTGGAAGATTTTAAAAATACTATTAAAGAATTAAAATTAGGAAGCTTGTAGCTTTCAGGACTTCAGAAAAGCCAAAGATTTCCCCCATCCTAGTTCTAAATTTCAAATGCTATGAAAGCTTAATTTAAAATGTGTGTGCACTTTGGACCACAATATGGTGCAAGTTCTGAAATGGGGTTCAATTTAGTAAAACAAATAGCGATGTACATAATATTTGTACACATTTATATACGTGTGGCATAATGAATTTTACTCGTACAGCTTCAGGATAACATGGCCAAATCTAATTATGTTTCTAGTGTTGGCATTTTTGTCTCTGCTTGGGATGATGCTGGCCAATTAGAATAGGATCGTTTCCTAGCACATTGGATGCCGATTGCTGGTAGCAAACATTAACTGAAACAATTAAAAAAGGAACGTTATCATAATAATTTGGTTCACGCATTAGGTGAGGAAATACTAGTTGACAGAGGTTTTGGGGCCTCCATTTCTGATCCATTGGGGGCCATTCAGAATAGTGATGCATCAACTGCTTGGAACCCATTGGTATTTGGGACCATATGAATCTTGGATAGTTCCTTGAGAGTTTGAGAAGCAAACATCAACACCTTGGTTTAGAATTTAGAACGTAATTGGGTGTATATTTGTCTGTGCTAGAAGCAGCTTTACATCAACTTGAAAAGATCATGGTGTCAAATTGAAAGAATCAGAATCCCTTACTGCTTTTCAGATGGAATAAAATGCCATATTTGATCTCCTCTCACTATTAACTAACCGTTGAAAACTTACAATAAAAAATTAACTTTTGCTTGGTAAATAATTTTTGTACTCACAGTGATAGTTACTTGTGAAATCAGTTTGGTCATTAATTCGATTGATGTAGTGAACTAGTGGATCAATAGTTTAATTGGTGGATCATTAATTGGTCTGGTTTAACTCGGTATATATTAAAAATTTAAAATTATATATATATATATATATCTATTATATATAAGTATATAATTAACATTAATTGAGTAAGAAAAGTTCATCCACATTCTAAAATCCAAAATAACAATTGAATAATCTAAAATCCAATTTTTTTTTAAATAATAATCCAAAATTAACATTTTTTTTAAAATCGGTCAAATTATATAAGTCCAATCGAGATTCAATGACCTAATCAACCGAGTTTGATCGGATCATTTCAGGTTAATTACATGACTGATCCAATAGTGGAACCACTTTGATTAGGCCACCGAGTCTCGATTGGACCAATTCGACAGGCCGGACCAAACCAAATTTCACAAATATATTCATGATGTAATGTGCATGATTGTTAACTTCTAAAATAATTTTCTTAAAATCATATTAACATGATACTTTTGATAAATTGAAAGAATATAATTTTTTTACATTGATAATTGTTTGAAAATCCTAGGGATAAGTATAAACAATGGTGGAATTTCAATGTAAAGGATCTCATGATTATGAATGCATGACCAACTTCATTTTTACTAAAATCTTAAGAGTAAAATTTATGAGTCATTCATCATTCATTCAGTTATATATAACTAAATTTTTTCATTTTTATTAAATATAAGATTTTATCTCATATTTATACTCCAACGATTATTTGTGAGTCTTGAGTCATTAAAGTTTTTTTTAATAAAAAATGTATCATTCACATAATACAAGCTCAAATTGAATATAATTATTATAAAAAATAAATTTTTTATTGAATATTTAATATAATTGCACACTGATTTGTACTCTAAATGCTAGTTAAACCAAAATATATCTGACTCAGGTCATCCATGCCACGTACTCGATGACTAAGAACTTTTGTTCACAGGTTTTTTTCTTTCTTTCCCTTACCTTGATGTTGAAACTTGGAAACTATCTTACCTGTGATGAATTATTTATTATTTATAAATAATTACAATGACTTTAAGAATTATGCACAGGAAATTATTACTGGCAACAAGAAGTTTGGTAACGAATTTTAATTGTGTGGCAGGTAAAGACATGAATTTCAAAACTGCAAATCGTTGAAGAATTTACTTCTATAAAATGTTGACTTCATTCTTTTGGTTATTAAGCATATAATGGACAAAATTATAGCACAATGATGTGACATATTACCTTATTATAGAGTGGATTACTACTGCAGGCCTTAATTGTCTTTGTCGTGGAACAGTCAAATTCTTCCCTGTTTCATCTGCTTTGGGTAAAAAACACAGATTTTAATATCATATTTTTTTAGTGAAAAACCTAAACTATAGTAATCCATGATGAAAATACGGATAACAGGAATTCATGATGAATTGTAGTAAAATCATTTTGTGGTATCGTGCATGTCATGTGCTAGAATGTAATCTAGCATACATTTTTTTGGGGGCGAAATCTTAACGATATAATTTATGCCAACTAGAAATGAATATTTTGTTAGACATGGAGTGAAACAGTGAGATAAATTCTGTGTTCATTCCATTATTATATAGCAGTATTCTTTAAGTACTAGCAAACAAATTAATCACCGTTAATTGCTTTTATGATAGTTTCACTTTTCTTGCTTCTAACAAATAGCAGTGTCATTATTAGTAGGAGAAGAGAAATTATTAACAGTTAGAGTTGCATGATTTGTAGCATTTTGGGAGAAGAGAAATCACCAGCTTCACCTTTCCACAAGTAGATATGGCTGTAGCTATGAAGCGGCTATTTTATCAAAGATTGAAGAGTATGTTTTATTGTGCAGCCTAAGCAGTGTTTCCACTTTCCATGTACTCTAGAAAAACCTTTGTGGGGTCCACTAGCATATATGGTCCTCTTTTATTGTTCTTTTAGACTTTACAGCTGTAAGCAAGAAAAGACCAGAGGAAAATTACATTGAGGGGTTTTAGCCCAAATATGTATTCATTTGAATTTATTAAACAATGGCAAACACAGGATGAGACTAGGTCAAAAGAGAAAGTTCAAAATCACCGAGCTAAGCCCCAAGGCATCATATTATTCTACAATTATTGGTGTGGGGGCATTACATTACTGATCTCATAACCTTTGGTCCTTAGGAGTAAGGTTGTTTCCTTTTGGAAAAACATTTTCCCCTCTTGAGTTTTTCTCCCTCTGACTCCATGAAGCCATGATGGCTAGCATCTATCTAGTACTATCTTTAATCTACCAAACTTAAAGTAGAGAAAAATATTAATAGAACCAGAGACAATCTTCCTACAAAATCAGATTTTGTCTCCCATAATAAAATCCGCTACCTTTATGCATCCTATCATAATTTACAATTAGTGGGTGGTTTGTCAAAGTCACCAATAAAACCAAAACAATTATAATTCTACTTAACTTCTTTTCTTGTTTACTACTCACACTCCAATTTATGGAGACAAACAAATATAGCCCTCTTATGCCTTTAAACTCCTACGAGAAAAACTGTTCTAAAATACTAAACCATTACATATGAGTGATTCTTATTACATCCTGCTCACATACCAAGCGTTTTTACATACACCATCTTTATAGAAATTATTTGCGTTATACACGTGAAAAAAGCAGAATGAACTTTATTTTTGTTTTCACAAGAGAACAAAGACAAAAATATAAAAAATAAAAAAATAAAGCAAAGAGAACAACCAAAAGGCGAAGCATGCACTATAGTGAATCCACTAGAATGATCATCATAAATCTTTGCATTCATAAAAGAAAAAGGGGTCGGAAGAAAAAGAAAAAAGAAAAAAATCTCCACGCAACTTAGAGAAAGGGAAGGTTTACGGAATGTTATCCACATGGGGTATGCCACCTTTCTTGTTTCTGTAAAAAGGATGTGCACTTAATTATAGTTAGTCTAATCCAACTAACGACTAACAAAGCAAAGGGTGCATAAGTATTGAAAAGTTAATGCTGTGTATCCCACTACTTTGAATTAGTTGTAAAAGTGTTTCCCCATGTTCTTCGATTTGTTCTCGGTTTGTCATTAGTGCTAAAATAGACACGACTAATCAATAGTCTCCTACTATTGACTGCAAATGCATAATTATGGTGCAATTAGACTTGATAATTAAACAGATAAAGTGTGACAACTAATAACAGCTAGGAACCAGAAAAACTAATTCGAAGTGAGGTTTATAACTTAGTATATATACATGCAGACTTCGTTTTCAAATTATACATCACAGCAATTATCAAGATCTGCTGTCTATTTACATCAGAAAGAAATTAACATATAGGAAACTTAGGAGCATTCTGACAACTTATTTATAGCTAAGGACTACCAGATTAGTTGCTCAATTCAAAATGAAAAATTAGAATAAAAATTAAATATTTTTAAATAAATTACTCTGAAACTGTCAAATTCGCAGCATATTATTTATTATTAGGCATGAAAAATAGAGAAAGCGCGCTTGAATACCGCCATCTATATTTTGTTAATATTATAATAACAATGGCATATTTTAAAGTGGTTATCACGTTTGAGAATTTAATTTAATGCGTTGAACTAAAATAACGTTACCGTCTAAATTATACTATTGCGTTACGGTTGTTGGATTGGCACAGATGTACAGGAGCTGACCAGAGAGAGTACAAGTCATATAAACCAAAATAAATTATGCTAGGCATGTTCGTACTTACATGTCTCTAAGATTGTGCAGAAGGAAGAGTATGCAATTAATATTGCACAGTGACAACTCTTTTCAAGTTTCCAACTAAAAGGTCCTAATGTACCATATGTTTAATTAATGCTATCTTACTCTAATTATCTACCAAATAGTGACATGCAAAGGCAACTATAAGTGCTAGAAAAACATGTATAATTAAGAGAAAAACAATCATACATAGTGTAAGATAATTTATATCATCCAATACAATCCATCGTATACAATAAAATTTATTAATTTTTATGATAATTATTTTAAATATCATATTAATAATAAATTATTAATAGATAATAATATAAAAATATTTACACTCTAAATAATCATTAAACTCTATAATTAACTACTAGAAGGACATATGAGACTTAGGGCCCTACATACAGACCACGCTATTGCTCACGCCCTTCTCGAAGTGCTTGTAGCTATAGGGCTAAGCTAATGAATAATGAATAGTTTGGTGTTGTTTTCAGTGGGTCGGGGTTAGGTTATAGAGTATTAGGATGAGTTCAATATTATAAGACCAAGTTTTTGGCCCTTATTACGAGGTCAAAAGACTGAATCCCCCAATCAAGAAACCCGCCCCCTCCCCTATGACCAAAACCCCACTGGCCGACAAACTACTACTCCCTTCACATGCAAACAAATCCCTCTTCTTAATGTATTCAAAAACCCTTCTTAATTTGTTCTGTCTCACTGATTTTTTTCCTTATAAAACCACATCATAAGAAAACATATGGTAAAAAAGCTTAGGGTGGACCATTGGTGACTCTCATCTCTATGTCACGGTACCCCTCCAACAACAAAATTCAAGCATACAGGGAAGTGAATAAGAGCATATATAAATGAACAAAATTGTTCCCAATTTATTATAGAAAATATGATATAAAATATGTCCAAATTTTGTATGGTCTATATGAGACCCATTGAACAAATAAAAAAGAGTGCCTGAAACATATTAGAGTGCTGATGATAGTCTTCAATTCTTCATGGTCAACTCTCCTCCTCTTCCCTCAGAGATAGACCGACCACTCATTCCTGAACCACCACCTTGCCTCTTCAAGAGATGTTAAATGAATGAGGGACATTGTTGGAAATGAAGAGATACATAGAGAGGGGAAGGCACTGAAGTTCAGCAACATGCATGGAAAGATTAATTACCACAGTAAATAAAATATAAGACTTCTTTTTTGGTTTGTGAAAGGGGTATTTAATTAAGGAGAGGTGCCAACAATTCCGACAATGACCCGGTTAAGTGGTGACAATTTCATTTGTTGTCCTTGGGTTCTGCTCTTCTTGAAGAGGGGCTCTGGTGGTGAATATAATGATGACCCCACTGCCCACGAATCGTTGGAACCATCAGAGCAAAATGCAGCATCAATTACGCCACTTGGGCTGCTTGGGATTTGCTCATACTTGCGCTTGCTAGTGTTGTTGTTGTTATGACCATAATTATTGGCATTTGAGAGTTGGAGAATGACATTATAACACTCATCTACTTTCTCCTGTTAAAATGCACACCAGTAAACTCGGATCAAATAATGTGTTTACCATGTGCATTAATGACATTCTCAGCATTTTATTTTAGGTACTTGCTAATTACCCATAGGACATCAGTTAAGGAATTAAAAATAAAAATATTAAATCTGAAAAATAATTATAAGAGAATGTAAAAAAACTCATAAATCATCCAATTTTAGGCATTACAATTAAAATGTTTCTCCTTGTAATTTCTTAATCTCAATGTCGTTAGGATACTAAATAACATTTGTCTTTATTTTAATCTTAATCTAATTAGCATGGTGATCATGGATGTAACTCATGTTCTTCACAGTCATGTACATGGGCTAATGTTAAATAAACAAATAGTACTTTGACATCCTGATCTAGACACTAACCTTGCTAATTTTGAGAACACTCAGAAGCTGATTTTTGTATTCCATCCCACCATTGTGTTCAATCTGGTCTATAACATGCAGCATTGTTGCAGTGGCCAACACAGAAGGAAGACAACCAACAAATCTTGAATCTAGACACAACAAAACATACATGCCAAATGATAAGAAAAACAACAACCCAACATCCTCATTCATTCTTTGTACTGATGGAAAAAGAGTTAAAAGTCTTAAGTCAACTCAATAATGGTATCTGAAATAGTATAGTCATTATTATTCTTAAATATGCTTACCTAAAAGCACAGACAGAAGAAGATGCTCACAGCGCCTGAGAAACTCCCAGTGAAGATGTGTTTTCAATCCAAGCCTTCTTATAATGTGATCTAGAAAGGAGAGAGGGGTCACGGGGTGCATCTTCCATTTGAGGGTGGACAGCACCAGCAGCTCCATTCTCTGAATAGTCTTTGCCTCAAACACATACTTTGTGTCTTGCACCTGAAAACACAAACATCATCATAATAAGATATCTATCTATCGATCTATCTAAGATGAATGAACAAAAGCACAGACTTGAATGAACAAAGTTTTTGTAATGATGAACCTACTTGAAGGTCCAAGAGAAGAGGCACTTGAGTTTCTTCAACTTTTGCAGCCAAAGAGATGCAAGTAACAGCCACAAGCTGGATCATCCATGGCTTCTCCCTTTGAAAATGGAAGCTTAGAAGGAACCTATCCAGGTAAGTAACGGCCAGTGTTGCAGTGAGAGCAGAGAATCCATAATGAGCATTGACTTTCAGCATCCATTCCACTGCCTCACGACGAGGCTGAGAGAGACAAGAGTCCAAATGCACATTATTGTTATCATTGTTATTATTATCATCACTGTTCAGATTGTTATAGCCATAGGCTTCTTCATGTTGAACCTTCTCTTTGGAAAAGAGAGAGTTTAGTTCCTCATCTTCCCAGAACAAGTCTTGCTCCAACAAGAGCAGAGGGAAAAGAGAAGTTCCAGTGTTTGTTGTCACTTCACTTTCTTCATCTTCTTCTTGCTCCTCCTCTTCATCCTCCCACTTTCCTTCATCGCAGTAAAGGGCATCAAGGACAGATGAGACATTTTCATTATGCTCTAGTTGGTCATTGTGGTGCTGAATTGCCATCTTCTTCAGTGAAGAAGAGGGTGTGTAGTACTTTGTTCATTATAAAAAGAAAACACTCAGTCTCACACCCATCACTCCCTTTTTGGTTTGTTTTCTCTCTCTCTCTGTGTCTCAGTGTGTGAAGAGAAGTGAGAGTAGATAGATGAAAGCAGAGAAAGAAGAAAAGTGGTAGGCAATGGAGAAAGGTGAAAGGGAGAGATTGATTCGTCAACTGAGTGGGTTTCACGCTTGTCTTTTATATATATATTTATAAAATTGTGATGGTAAGGAGTAATAACATACTCTATTCTATTGCTTATATGGAATTCTTTGCGCTTTCGGTGTTCTTGTTTAGTTGGCGGGCAGAATTGCATAAATCTAACGGCACACACACCAAGTTGGACCCATCACAACAACCTCTTATGTAGTGAATTTAATTTTGGCACATTTTATTCATTATGCTGAAAAAGTTTTGCTCCCTCATTCATTTTCGTGATGCAACATTAATCAAGATTATTAATGAAATGTCAAGTACGAGATTGAGTCATAGCATTTTCCTTTTAAGAAAAGATACAATGTGAGAAATGGATTCTCTTTCATTCTCTTTTCCCTCCATTTCTTTTATTTCGTAAGTTTTTAAGATAATAAATAAAATGGAAATGATACACTTTATAAAATATAATAGTCTCAAAAATAGAACAAATGGAGAAAAAAATATGTGAGTCTTCATCATGCAAAAAATTAGTTGTGACTCTTCCTTGAAAGTCATGAGATGTGACTTTTTAATAAGGATAATAATGAAATTGACTTGAAAGATTAAATTTTTCGCTAAAAAAATATGAGATAATTCATAAATAGAACCAATCTACATGTCAAAAATTACTACAAAATAATATAACAACAAAAAGTCACCAATTCTTTGTATCCAAATAATTGTTTGCACACGGCTTGAAGAATTGTATTTTTCTTGTTGTTTCTTCTTTTTTTTAGGACCATCATCTTCAAAGGTTTCTTCTTTAATATCGCTTCATTGTTGCGGAGCCAAGCCATCGCTGCCAATTTGGCCCAACAATCTTTTAAGTTGTAGTATCAATCAATAAATATTGTTCATCAAGACAGAAGCTTTAGCTTAGAAAATATACCATTTCCGCAAAAAGATTGAATCATATTGTTAAATACATGACGAAGCTAGTCTTACTCCCATCTAAAAATTGAAAATTAAACTGTGAACCTATGTAAATTGAGTATTGGCTCAATTCAAGTGCTTTTCGTCAAATATGATAAAGGACAAGTTTCTTTAAGCTTATTTATTTTAAAAATATATATTAATAAATAAAATAAGTGATTTTCTTATATATTACTAAAACTATTTTTACTTAAAATAAATATTTTTGTTTTTAAGAAAGAAATCCTTTCTATATAGAATTCTTTTCACCATTCCTCCCCCCTCCCCCGTTTGTTGGGCTGGGCTCACTCACAGATATCAACAGAAGCAACATAACATTGGCCTAGTTGACTAGCTCATTATTATCATCTCATCCAACTTTTATTATCATCAAAAGGGGAAAGAAAAATTACACTTCTAAAACGGAAAGGTTAACCTTTTCATGATTTAGCAGCTTCTGTTCCTATAATTTATTATATATTTTCCTAAAAAATGGTGATAAATTTAAGAGAATGTGCCAGATCACATGGAATTTGGCACGTCTAATATTGAATTTTCTGATTACTGGAGATGTTGTCAGCAGATCGAATATTGACAATTTAAAAATACAAAATAAAGCAGTAACAAGCAAACAGAGAATACAAAAACAACAGCTTATATCAAAATTTTAAATAATCCAGTACACTGTAACAACCTTTTGGCGCTTGTCCTCAGCAACGATCTCGACTTGTGTTCGTGTGTGGACTGTGTTATGGAAGGAAAAGAAAAGGGGAGACGGAGACAACCATGACTATTAGTTTTTGCTTAAATTTTGAAATTAAATTCTATCCGTGGAGGCATTTTTTTAGTACATTTTTTTTAATTTACTGATTAAAATTCATTAGAAATTCAAGAAAATTATAGGTCTCATTTCTTATTTAAAATCTAGATCTATGAATTGAAAGATTAGAATGATCCACTATGTAATCAATAATCAATAGGTCTTTAAATGTTTAATTTGAAAAAATGGAAACCCATATGAACTATTCTTATAATTTAATAATTTTAACAAATTTTAATTACTAATAAACATATTAAAAAATATTTTAAAAGACTGTGTTACTCACTTTTCTTTAAAAAATATAAAAATAAACAAATTTATTATACGACTTTATAAAAATTGTATATACTGTATATTTAAATTAGTTCTATAAATTAACTACATACAATAGTCATAATAAAATTATGAAAGACACCAAATTAATAGATAGTTATGCTACGTTTGCAGTACCATTTTGTGTCACCCTATGATTTGTCCACAATCGGGTGCAACATCCTTTGAATGTCAACAGACAAACTTATAGTTTGCCTTTTGTTTATCTTTTATTACGTTGATATAGGAAAATGTTGTTCACATTTTGCAGTAATATAAGTAAAAAGGAAAAATTGTGAACATTCTATCCACCTTTTTATTTTATTTTATTTCACAGTTTGCTTGTTTATTTATTTATTGTTCTCATTTTCTTTTTCTTATTTCATTGTCGTTTTCATTTTCATTTTATCTTAGACTACTTTTGTCAAGCCAAAACTGGCTATATTTCATAAAAAGTGTGTTTTTTCATTTGTTTGGGCCAACAAAAAATGCATGGTTTTTGGGGGTTGTGACCCAATCTCTAACAGGAAAAAAAAACTAACAAAAGAGAAAGGTAACTTTGCGAGTTATTGAAACCTCTGGAATAGAAGTGCGACTCTGAGATTCATGGAAAAGGTGGACGACGCACAACACCAACATATTTTGAGGACTCATTCCCTAACTTTTCCATATTCTGTTATCATTATGTTGGACTTTGTGACTCCCCATCGTCACCATTAATCTCTCGGCTTAAGTCAAGTTTATTTCTTTTATTAATCTGATTAAATAACTTATATCCCTCCTCATCATAAAGAAGACAACAAGCATGGAATGAGATAAGAGAAGGAGAATAACAAGAGGAAGAAGAAAACTAACGGGAAAATAAAAAGACGAAGGAGGAAAAGGTAAAGAGTTTTCATAATTATGATTTTATCACATTTTTAATTATTAATCTTTTAAATAACAATTATTGATACACTTTAATTATCTTTAATTTATAAAAGAAAATTATCAAGAAAATCCATTACTAAACAGTTATTGTGCTGGAGAGATAAATTTGATGGATTTCTTACACTAGTTATCCTTTGTGCTCTTCATTCTTAAGTTGATTCCTGATTGTTTCATCAAGGGAATCAAATCAAGTTACTGATTGTTTTGCTAAATACAACACTTCAAGCAATTATCTGTTCAAGATTTGTGATGTTCGTCTTGTTTTTATTTCTATTCCTTTGTTGGTTGATTTAACCCATGCTTTATATCCTCGTAGTTATATAGCTCTCGTAATTACTTAATTTTTTTGCAAAACCGTTACTTTCAACAATTTTAAATATAAGAAGAAAAAACATTTCATGCACACTATTATGCTAGTTTAAAATATAAACAAACCTTAATAAATTTCATCATATTTAATGAAATAATTATTAAAATATTCTTCATTTAATTGATATTATATTTCTAATTATTTTTCTTATTCTTGATATCAAATTTCAAATGAAGAATAATTTATAAAATATATTTTAAATAAAATTAATAATATTAACTAATTTTTTAAATTAATATGAATTATTATTATATATATGCATTCAAGAAAATTGATTAAACTATAAAATCTTAATCATAAAAGTTTTCTAAAATGATCTGATAAGTCATAAAATTTTCTACATAATTAGAGATGGAACTAAAAATAATATTTAGGAGGTCAAAATAATTTCACGAAAATAAAAAAATTAATAATTATTTAAAATTTAGTTTAATAAACATAAAATATGATTTATTCCATAAAATTAAATATAATTACTTCTACGAAAAATAACTAAGCATACTTTTGCAATAATTCAACTTATTAACATATTAAAGTTTGGACAATTGGTTTATCAATTCAAATTGGTTTCTTTATAAATTGTAGTTTGGGGAGGACAAATTTTGATATATATAACATTAGATGGTAAACAATTGAAATAGTTTGGGGGCCCCTTGGAACATGTACGTGCTTTCATCCTTGTACATAGTCTTTCAAAATTTATAAGATTTTTTTGTTAAAATAGTATTTTAAAATATCAATTCAATACACTTTTCTAAGTTGAACAGTAAGCGACTTAGCATCTATGCAAGAAATCGAGTATAAACAAACCAAGTTTCCACATGAAATCAACCTCTTATTATCCATACAAGCATAAATACAAACATTGTAATGCTTGCGTGTCCATATTTTTATTATACTGAATTTAATAATCTGTGTAATTTTTATTGTACTAAAATTAATATATCTCATATTGTATATGTGAATATCAGTTTAAGGTAATTTTTTTCTTCTAATTTAATACATTTTTATTATGTTATTACATTTTATTGTGTTAAATTTAATATATAGTAACATTTTTTATTATTATATATTGTAACTACATAATAGTATAATTACTTAATAAAATAAATTATTAAAAATTAATTACTAAATTACAATGTGAATTTGAATTATTTAAGTAGGAACGAAAGGAGTATACTTTTATGCTTCTATTATTATTTATCATCATTTATAATAAAAATTGTAAATGAATAATATAATTGTATGTATATATTTTTCTAAGTCAATAAATTCTATCACAAATGTTCTACGTTTACTTTTAAAAAATTGTTTCTCTATTGTTAATTTTTTTCTTTATTCCATTATTTAATTCTTGGTATTTTTTTATATTTTAAAACCTTGTTTTTTCACATATTTTTAACAAAATAGCATAAATTATTAAATTAGTTTAGGACACATGAAATCCTTAGATGAATATGATTAATGTTTTAAAAAATAATATTGAATTAATGTTTTAAAAAATAATATTGAATCGAGAGGTAATTTATAATTCCTCATGTTTAATACATATTTTAACTATCATTTTTTTTTATAAATTTATTAGATTTGTTGTAAAATATTTATTGACTATTGATCAGTAATATGTTTGTTTCTAATTCAGATACATGATTATTCTTATATGTCTAAATTTATTATCATAAGATAACATAGTAATTCATATACAATAAGATAACATATAGCAATTTAAATTTAATTACAATATCAATGTGACAATCTGTGTGACAATTGGCGGGTTCGTTTTTCTGTTTGGGAGTGTCTATCAATCTTGTTCCTATTACTAATATCATCAAATATGAAATAGAATATTCAGGAGCTGTTTTGCAAAAGAATCAAGCATGGTTCGTGACTACTGTAACCAAAAAAGCTGCATGGTACGTGACTTGTGTCGGTTTAAGGAATGCTAGCATGCATGCATCATTCTTTTCAACATAACTGGAAATTATTAACTCACGCAGCGACATGCATTTAGCTTAGCTTCTCAGTTGACGAGGTTCAATTTATAATGATTTTGCAAGTCTCAATAGTTATAACTAATCCAGAATGTATTAGATCGAAGACCTATTGCTAATATATTTTATTTTGTTCAATTAAATTTGGACTTCAGGTAGTACATTTGTTGTTGGTTGACAATGATGTAGCCAAAGAAGTGGTGGAGGTAAATTCGTTGAACGTGAGAGGAGTGAGTCCTCTTGATGAAAGCGAAGGTGGTGATTTAGAAATTCACACAATCCTGCAGAAAGCCGGAGCCAAGGACAATATACTGAAGTTGATCATGCATCCAACATAGGGGGAATCAGTAGCACCTTTGGACTTGGAGATCATTCATCAAGTAATTCCTCCAACAAACACAACTATAGTCCTGAAGTATAAGTTGTTTTCCACAAGTTAAAGAAATTGGTGAGTTATTTGGATAGAACCCGGCCAACAGGGATACTGTGAAGGATGAACGTGATATCCTGTTAATCCTAGCTGCACTGATGACAACAGCAACGTATCAGGCTGCGCCTAGTCCCCCTGGTGGACTGTGACATTAATGAACACACTACTGCTGGAAAATCTATAATGGCTACCAAATCAGAATTAGCATTTTGGATATTTGTAGTGGGCAATAGCATAGGATTTTATACCTCTCTTAACATGATAATTATGCTAACAATTGGGTTCCCCTGATGGTACGCGTTTATATTATATTATTGGTATGTTCCATGTCATTCAACTACTCATCCATGAAGAGCATTGCACCAAGAGGTGGCGTCCTTACCCCTACCGCAGCAGGCCTAGCCATCACGTTTGGCTCATTCGCACTATTTATTCCTAGTCTGGTGAGGATACTACATTGTTTCCATGGGAAATGTTAGCTATGCTCTTTTACATGTACTAGTGTGTGAACCTGCAATGTACGAGCAGCAATAATCGAGTATTACATTACAAAAATTATTTTTGTACATTATGCTTGTTATTTTCAGCTGCTATCAATCTACTTATAAAATGTATGACTTGTGAATGGGCTAAAGACAAACATATCATAAGGATCAGTTTGTGTTGTTCCTTCGCATACGAATACACCACTTTCCACTTGTAGCGCATGCAAGGTTCTTTCTATTTTTTATTAGAGTTAGTTGTTTGACTAAAAGATAAAATTACTCAGCATCCTCTAGTAGCTAGCTTACAATTATAAACTTGTAAAGAAGGCCGAAGATAATAGCTCACACAGTTTCGGTACAATGCCCGCTTACCTCAGACTTCTATTCACTTTGATCCAGTTTGTTAAATTTATTATTTTTCTGTTATACATGCTATTAATTATATTGGTTTATACTATTCAATTAGTAACTCACTAATTCGACTAGTAATCCAACGTCTCAATTAGGTTAGTGATGGATCCAATTTTTAAAACTATGGTTACAAGAGACTGGAATATGAGATATATGCTTATACCGACTCTAAATTAAAATGGACTATGTATTCAGACTGGCACTTGGGGGGTAGGGGAGACCAACACATTTTCATATTCTTAGTATCTTGTGCATTAAGCCCATGAAGTAGCCAAATTTATAATTACAACAAAAAAACAAATGGATGGCCAAAATATTGTTGTGTAGGAACTTGCAAGCAATTTTATGTACAAATATTAAGTATTAAGATAGCAAAGTAACCCTTGTTGTAGTTCAATCACTATCGTAGTCTTCATCATCTCCAAAGGTAAAAACAGAAGCATCTGCAGCCATGGCCTTAAACTCACTTTCTGCACTTGGCACCTCGAGACTGGATACTGTTTTTCCATCAACATTACTTCTTGGCTCACTCGCATGACTAATTGGCGTAGAGCTCTTGTTTCCTCCCAAGGAAACTTGCTCTGTTGCATGTGATAAATTTGCAATTTCATTTGAAACTCTGTTTGATTCGGAGACTCTGGTGTCATTTGTAACTGTTTCAACTGCTTCAGAAGGTGCTTTTGTTTGCTTGCTTCTTGAAGAAGCAGATTGCTCTGCCTCGCCATCTGAAAAAACGTCATCTTTATCATGACTATCTGATTCTTTGTCTGCATTCTGTGCAGGGGTGGTGCTCCTTTCCACTGGGGCTGGACTGGCAGGATTGTTACTTGAACTCTCATCCGATTTCTTTGTAGTAGTTTCAGTTTTAGAAGTTACAACATTGCCATTATAATCCACGAGCACAACCTCAACCATAAATCCTGGAGAAGGCAATTTTCTCTGCCAGAAGTCCATATCAATAAAAATATACGGTTGATAACAAGATCCAATTGTGAATTACAAACATGGAGACAATGAACTCAACAGAAGACAGACCATTTTCTACTATTACCAATAACAATGAAAACTTACCTTGTCAAAGCCATCCAGATCACTGGTGTTCAATACTTTCCTATTTTCTGTCATGGTTGTGTTCAACCAACTAAGTGAAAAGAGAAAGATATTTCAGTCCAACATAAGACCAGAAACGAAGGGAATTGATCAATGATGAAGAAAATTAATTAATACCAGTAAAAATCTCCTTGGCGATCATGAAATTGGATTTTGAAGTCCCCAGCCAACTCTGTAAGGCCAGGCTCTCCTGGCAAAGCAAAGACCATCACTCCCTTTTTTGGTGCACTAAACCAAAGATCTTCTGGCTGCAAATTGTGAAAGCTCAAGTCACAGAAATCCTTCATACTTGAAAAAGAAAAAGACAACAAAAGACATAACTTTGGAACAACAATTCAATCAAATATTCGATACACTGATGCTGCCATATTATTAATGAAACGCACCAAAAGCTCCCTGGTTCTCGGATGCTTTTTGGTTGAGAACAACACACCTACACATTACAAATGGGTTAGAGTCGATACCAAATAGGGCAGTCTGTCAGAGACTAAAATCTTACATTCCACCCTTTCAAAGAGGTCAGCTGTCAGTCAATTCTTGCACAAACAAAGCAGATCATATACAAAATATATATCCAATTATCACTACTAATGACTAGTAAAGCATACAATTATTTTATATTGTAGCAAAAGAACAAGCAAAAAAGAGGTAGATGTTCTCCCTATTTTTCTCTCACTCGTGACTCTCCCCTAGAAACACCCTAGTTAAAACATAGCTAATGGCTTTGGAAGAAAATCCTAACAAGGATATGCCTTCTCAGTTCATACTAAAAGATCTGGGTACATATCATATACCTAAACATCATATAAAACACACCACAATAGAAATAAGGACAAACTTAATTGACTAGGAAAAAAGAGAATACAATAAACAATGAAAATATCAGCAACCTAATCAAGAAAAGGAATAATAATAACATGACATTATAAATCTACTAACAGAATGGTCATGGACTATAAGCAGTAGGAGAAATTTTAGTACAAGAATGGCAAGCATACCACTGTGATCTGAGACGGTTATAGAGGGCCTAATCCAGTAAGGGCATCTGTGAAGCCGGAATCCCCTAAGCATGCATCTGTAAAAAATATGATGTCAGTATGCACATTAAGACAGATAAATACTACAGTCACATCTTGGACAGTAAATACCTGCGGGCAGGTGGGTTTTCACCATTAAAGTAAGTCAAGACTCGTTCAAAATATTTGACATACCTCTACAGAAAACAGTAAAACATAAGAAATAACTACAGAACTAAAAACTCTTTTCCAGCAAAAAAAAAGAAGTAAAACTATAGTAATAACTCCAGAATCTCCAATTCTCCACCTAATTAACACATTGCAAAGCAGAACTTACAATCTGACTAGGCAGAACAAGTCCCTTTCCATCAACACATCTTTTCTGATTATAGTAATCCATTGACTCCTCGGCAGTTGGGAAGAACTGCAGTACATTTTAGTCATCAAATCTTAAAAAAAAATTGAGCACAAGAAGACAGAAAGTGCAAATACCAAGCACGTTAGAAAATGCTTAGAAACTCTTCACCTTTAAGAATACTAGAAGACTAGAAATCATCAACCCTGTCCTTGCCATTCCAGCCTTACAGTGGACAACCACAACATTCTCAATGTCTTCTTTCAACCATGAGTAAGCACTTTCACAGAATGATATAATCAGTTGAATTGGTGGGCAATTATGGTCATCAAATGGGAAGCTAGCCACCTAAATGAAGAAATAGCAAATTTCAGATGCAAGAATGAAAGAAGCTGTTCAAACAAAGTCCATGAAAATATAATGTGGCATAAAAACCAACATGACGTGAGTAATCTAGGCTGTCTACCATCTTGAGAGTAGGAGCAGCCGAGCAGATGGTATGATTGAATTGTTAATTGAATATAGATAATCTCAATACTACTATCCCAAACTGAAGGTTAAAACTGAAGTGATATACCCATGTTTTGAGAAATTTTTAGGACATTTATTAATTACAGATTTACAGACTAAAAGTTTATGGCATATAAATAAAATTTACAACCCTTAAGTAAGTCTATCACATTTGTCCCTCCAAAACTTGAATGAAAATTTAGAAATTACCTTCCCCTCAAACAATGATGCATCATACAACCGCTCAGAACAAAGATTATAAACTTTATATTTATCCTGCAAATAGAGAAAAAGAAAAAAAAGTCAAATGCAAAACTAAACAAGAAAATGATATGGAGAAAGGCTTATTAAGTTTCAAAGCTAGAGGCACTTTGATAAAAGAAACACTATACAAGTCAAGTTCAGTGCAATACCACTCACAATTGAAACTTGTTATGGAACTACAAAATATGCAACGACAGACAGAATATATGAAGCATGTGCTCATAAGTCATAATACAGAATATTTTGATTTGAACTACTGTCAAGGAATAAATATTTGACAGGAAACTTGCTTAAGAGAGAGTCTCCCAGTCCCAGGTCAATCATATTGTGTGTGTGTAGAAATTTTGTACAAGAGGTTTCCCACAATTAGGGCAAGAATATTACAAGATCTACGAGATATTTGACCTAATTATTCTAATTCTAATTATGTAAAACTAATACAACAACAACAAATGCCTTGTCCCACTAGGTGAAGTTGATACATAGATCAGACGACGTCATATGGCTTGGTTAAAGACCAAATCTTTGGAAATATTATTCACCATGAGATCCCTCTCCTTTATGCTCTCCCTATTCTAAAAACCATGCAATCTTCTCACCTTACTGGCGCTTCTAGTGGCCTTCTATGTACAGCTAATAAATGGAAATAATTACAATATTTTATAGTATAGACAATTTTAAATGAAACAAACAACATTCCATACAATACATTATTGATTTTGTATTATAATAAATAAACTACAGAAAAGGCATAAACATAAGAACTTCTAACTTCATGTGTCAGTGTGTTTATATTACCTTATGGCGAGTTTCAAAAAACTTAATCACTTCTTCCATGTGATTTCTGTAAAATCCCTACATACAGATATAGATAGTAAGAATGCAGGTGTTTAAGATCAAGGCAGCAACCAAAACAAACATACAGAATTCATTAACTCACCTCAACATAGCTGAAAAACCCAGAGCTCATGTCGCCAGCAGGGAATCCCATTGCAATAATGTTTTCAGTGATATATGTCATATCTAAATCAAAACCTCCTTCCTGAAAAAAAAAAAAAAAAGTTAGGAGTATAAAAGTGGACAAGAGTATGCATCAACCTGATTCTTTGAGAAGGGAGCATGCAATTCCGAATGAAACAATGAAAATACAAAAAATCAAACTCAATGCACTCACCAGTCACAACAATAGTTACATAATAAAATTTAACAGCTTTTTCAACCAAAGAGACTAGAATGTTCATCATACAGAACACTAAACTATATGACATGTTTTAACAGGGAGTAAGCAAATGTCAGAAAATTCAGGGATTATATGAATAGGCTCCCAATGATGAGCTTCACCCAATTACAGAAAAGCCAGATAACAAAAAGACATTGATTAGCCCAATTTTTCTTCTGCATTAGATAATAATTATTACATCAAAAGGAATCTATAAATATCCTCCGAATGATGAGCTTCACCCAATTATTAAGGGATTAAAGCAATGTTATGTTCCTAATAGAAGAAACAGTAAACTTTTTAAATGAGCAAGACTTTGTGAAAATCAGCTTTACAAGAATACACACAAAGTATATTAGCTTGAACAAGAACAACACCTGGTATCTGCGTTTATTCTGTGAAACAACATGGCGTGCCTTAACCTGCACAGCTTTCACTGCATTCTTAGAAGAGTCGACCAGGCCTTTCGTAATAGTTCCAAACAAATTAGATTGTCCAGTTGTTTCATTGGAACTGTCATCTGCTACAGGAGACTTTGGAGACAACCTCAATCCGAAATTACTTGTGATGCGTGCAAAAGTTGATTTCCCAACATTTCCACTTGATGAGTCGTCTTGGGAGCCAGAAAATGGCTGAGAAATTTTCAAGTTTTTGGCCCAGGATGATATGCCCGTGGGAGATAGCCTAGGTGATGCCTCATGTGGAGAATTATCTTGCCCAGAGGCTACAGAAGCAGAAGCTTGTCCGCCGGTGTCTTTAGCCAGAGGAGAATTCGACGGTTCATTGATAGGATGTGAATTAGACACATCAGCAGGCACTGAATCCATTTTGATGAAAAAAGGATCAATGGCAACTTATGTAGAAATTGGATATCTTATCATTAGGTGGCCCAGGCCCTACAGTATCTTCCCGGTTGAAGCTGCACATAGAGACATAATGTTAATAGAACACAGGACAAAAATATTCAAATAATATTTCTTTATATTTTGCGTATTCCTTTAATTATTCTTGTATACTCAACAATAAGATCAGTCATAATTATATACATACTACTGGTATGTACATTTGTGATTGTGACTAAAATGTGTCTTATGTGAGAATCTCTCATAGTCTCTTCTATCTTTGAATTTGTCTTTCATTTTAGCTGGCAGTCATATTTTATCTATGACTACACAAATTTATTTCGCCTAACAAGAGGAAAATGTAGTAACTCCTTAAAAGATTAAAGCAGGCCAGCCATTACAAATTTACAATTCACAAACTGTTATATCACAAATTCACAATAGATACTACATCTCAGCTTCTATAATGTTTCAGAAGGACGGGATTGTAAGATTTAAATGAAAAAAAAAAAAAAAAAGCAATATCTCATGCCATTTCTTCACAAATGCCTATCCCCTTATACTGGAAGCAGTAATGGCGAAAATCAAATCCACACACATTTTCCATAACAGTTTTCTGGCACTTAACTTGCAACAGGAATCAGCACAGAAAAAACTACCCCGGAATGGAAACACTTCTAAACGATTATGTCATGTCCCTGACTAAACATCTAGCTAAAAGCATTTCAGGATAATGATTTCCGTCAATCGAACCTCGTGATTTTCAATTTCCAACTAAAGTAAACAATTCAAAAATAAAATAAAACATAAAAAAGAACAATTTAGCGTATATTGGAATTTCGGAAAAGGAGTCGTGCAATCATATGTTTATGAAACGTAATAATCATTCAAGACGAAGAAAGAAAGGTTGAAACAAGTAGTTTCAGATCTGAGAAGAGGAGCTTATATTACCAAAAGTGGAATCAGAAGGAAGTGCAGAAGCTGATTAGGGTTTCGAGGAAGAAGAAAGGGAACGGAACGGAGTCGTTGAATTTAGGAAGGCGATGCTGAATGCGGATACCGATTGACATGCACGAATGAATGATGATCAGTGTGATGCATAGATTAATGATCGAACGGTTAAGACCAGCCGAGGGGTTATCCTGTGTTACGTTATGTATTTTTATTTCCTACGCTAAAGAATTTTATTATTCTCATTTTTTATTTCTCCTTTTTAAATAAAATAATTGAGAATGCTTTTAAATAAATTGATTAATTTTTTATTCGAAATAAATTTCACTATAAAATTTAGTGAATTAAATTAAAATAAGTTATGTAGATAAATCATAGTTCATTTTTTTATTCATAAAATGTATTATAAAACATAAAAAATATAAAGTATTTTCACAAACTCAAATAAATTGTGTGAAACACTTCTAAATATGATAATTGGGAGTTATTAATATACTCTTAATACACTTTTATTAACATTTTTTTATTAATAGTTAAAAATTATTGAAAACTATAACCTTATAAGTAAAAATTATTCAACGAGAAGTAAATTTGGTTAAAAAGAATTCAATCAAATTCAATAAATAATAATGATTGTGTTTAAAACGGTGTACTATTAGAGAATGTATGATTGGAATTTCTTAATATGTTTATATTTTTTGTGTACAAAAATAAAAATGAAGTTTGAACCTATCTCTAAACTCCTTGTCACTAACTCAATCTTAGTGAGATAAAAACAAAATTGTAGTAATATAGTATTAATGGTTGAGTCTTGCCCAAGAGTTGTCATATTAAAATAAGTCTCTCATTTCTTTCCCCAGGATAAAAAAAAAAGGTCTCTGTGAATTGGTGTGACAAAAAATTGAGTATTTGAAGGGATTAACAATTTTAACATTTCATATTTCTTAGAGAAAATCATTAATTTTTTAATTAACAAAAAAGTAACACATTAATCTAAGCATGTGCTTACTTTCATGGATCCAAAATAAAATATATCCCCTGCTAAACAGTGATATTGAATGAGATTGATGTAGTAACTAATGTTATTTTATTTTATCATGAATAATCAATTATATGTTGTGTGAACAAAATCTGAAATTCTTATTGCTAAATAAAATGAGAAATATGAAATGTACGATTAAAAAGTAAAATCCCAATAAATCATTTAATGAACTACCTCATTTTTATATTCAAAAAATAACTATTAATATAAGTGATAATAATTTGTGTCTTTTAATCAAATAATTCAGGATTTAAATTTTAAAACATTAAATAAAAAGTATGAGAGTAAATACTCCCCTTTATAAATTTATGATGTTCAACAATAATTAATCACTACTTTCAAACAAACTATTTGGTATGGTAAAAGAAAACCTCACTTTTATATCATTCAATATAACTACAGTCTACACAATCTTACACAAATTATATGATTAATTTTAGTAATGTACTTTTTTTCTAGCATAAATCTTTGCAATTAACTATAAAATAAGAAAAACAATTATTTTCACATTCTGTACATATATTTAAACAAATCCGTGTAATGCTTGGGCATTATATCTAATATAAAACAAGTCAAATACTAATTTGTGGTGTATATGTAGCTACAGGCTTTCTTTTGTCGGGAGAGACAAATACTTATTCAAAGCAATAATTAAAAAAAAAAACATTCGGAAGAATGTCTACTAAAAAAACATTTGGAAGAATGTCGAGAGAGACCAATCTTTTCCTTTATTATCGGTAAAGAGTACTATAAGACCAAGACCAATCCTTTTATCTTTATCGGTAAAGACCAATCCTTTCAAATACCAAAATCCCAAAAATGATTTTTATCTCTTTTTTTTTAATGAAATGTTATTATAAACACAATTAAAATCGTACGGATTTTTTTATAAAAAAAAAATTATATTAAATTTTACCACTAATTTTTTAGAATAAAAATATTTAAATATAAAACACCTCAAAATATAAATATTCAAATTCTCAAATTAACTTTATAAAATTGATTAGTTAAGTAATTTATGTTTGGAAGTTTTTATTTTAAAAGCAAAGTAATAATAAAATTCATTATATATTTTTTATTTTATTACAAAATTACTAAAAATTATTTCAACTTAATTAATTTTAAAATCATAGTCAATTTATCAATGCGAGACCAAAATATGGATATTTACCTTTTTTTTAAGGATATGAATAGTAACCGAAAATTACATTAGTTGATAAAAAAATATAAATCTAAACTAAAAAAAATTTAAAATTTGTTTTACAAAATAAAATTTCTTTAAAATTAATTTTACAAACATTGCCCAAATCATACACCAGTCTGTTACCAAGCCAAAATCACATCAAATTTATCTGAAGATAATATTTGTAGCTTATGAGTGTCTCAGCTCGATCTCAGGCCCTCAACCATGGGCTTTGTCAAGTCTCAACAACCAGCAGGCACAAAAGTAAACGCAATCGATCACGTTCCATGCCAGGGATGGGAAAATTTAATAAGAATAGATGCGTGTATATATATATATATATATTAGGACTGATCAACCAACACCCCCGTCCATATATATATAATTTTCATTAGATTAGTTTCTTTAATTTATATCTCATCAAGAATTTGAAGTTTTGAAAACTGACAGAGCTAGCTTATAATAACATTTATTTTTCTCTACATATCCTCCTCCTTCGTTGAGTAATAACAATACAACTAAGTTGCTGCACATGTTTCCATTCTATGGCTTCGTTGAGAAACATCACTTGATGATTTTCAAGGGTCTCATCATAGCATTGTCTTCATGGTCCAATACCTGCATATATAGAAATGGCATGTGCCGTGCGTTACGATGAGCCATACCAAAGCATACTAGGCTTACAGTGTGTGTGTGTGTGCAACATTAATTTTTCCAAGTGGTGATGTGGATCTAGTGGTAAGAAATTAATTTAGATAATTTGCATGATGTGTATAGTTTAAACGTTATTGTTAACTTTGTATGTGCATGTGAGTGCACAATTTATTTTCCTAAGAAAAAATGTATTTCCCTTTAAAAGCTAATATACCACACTACCACCACTCCTCCATTTACAATTCCATGACTGCGTGTGATGCATGTACTATTATATAATATTTTAAGTAATTAAACTTGTATAAAAATTATTCTAATTTATTTTATAAATAAACCCAACTTGGCTTTAGTGGATCGATCTAACACGATGCATGTGCTAATATAAAACTGAAATAAGATTTTAAAAAACTAAAAGAAACATTCCTATGCCTGTATGTATGAATTATATGAACCAAATTAAAAGACATGGTAAGTATACTTACATGGCAATGATAGACGTAGCCAGGCTCTGTGGTTGCATCAAACTCATATGAAGCATTGGTGTGTATGTAAGAAAACCTCACCGCAATCTTCGTCACGTACCCAGGTATCATCTTGAACACATTCTTCCACCCTCTCTCATGAGCCCGCACCTCTTCTTTCTTGCCACGAGCGTACTTGTCCACGTGGCACTTGATCGCATCGTTGATTTTCATCATACATTCTCTAAACTCATCATCCGGTTTCACCAGCGCCGTCTGATCCAACACCTTCAACAAACCCAAATGAATGTGAAGCGGGTGATTATCCTCCGTCAAGTTGATCACATACCACACCTCTGTGGACCCCACCTTCGGGGTTTCCGTAGCGGGTGCTTCATACGGTTTCGCATTTAGGTACAAGTGTGTCGGCTCATCGATATCGCTCGCGTACTCGTACATAGCAACATACCGTGTGTGCGCCACACTGGATAAATCCACAACAGGGTATTCTAACAACCATTTAGGGACCCGTGACGTGTCAAGTTCTTGATCAGGTACGATGATAAACTTTATAACCTTGCCGTTAGCCTCATTGACGGGGTCACCGGCAGGG
This sequence comes from Glycine latifolia, assembly GCA_013407115.1. Taxonomy (NCBI): domain Eukaryota; kingdom Viridiplantae; phylum Streptophyta; class Magnoliopsida; order Fabales; family Fabaceae; genus Glycine; species Glycine latifolia. The sequence goes on along the minus strand of CM023960.1, from coordinate 23,985,405 downwards.
TAAGGATATTTTGCATCGTTTGCTAGAATAGCTACGCTACTCTTGGATTGAGAAAAGTCAACAACGATGTCTGTGATCTCAGATGGCCCCACCAGCGTCTCATTGGTCGTTACGGGCTTCTCGATGTAAGCCGAATCGGATGCCACGTGGGTGAATCTCAAGCCGTTGGTGAAGAAGAATCTAAAGAACCTGGCATTGCTGGCGTTGATTATGCGGAATCGATACTTACGACGTCGCACCGTGAGGCGCGGCCACGCCTTGCCGTTGACAATGATGGCGTCGCCGAAGTACTCTGGCTGCCACTGAGGATGTATTTTAGGGTTGTTCCCGGTGGAACTCATGAAGATCGAACCGTCCGTGCGGAAGCTGCGATCGAACACGATCAGCGTTCGATCGAATTCGTCACCACTGGGTAAGCCTAGCGGGTCCTCGATCTGAGGGTGGCGAATGATGTAGGCTCCAAGTAGGCCAGCTAGAAGGTTGACTCGGGTCAACCCCATGGCATGGTCATGGTACCATAGGTTCCCCGGTTGTTGATTATTTGGGTAGTGATATGTCTTCTTTGTCCATGTGGGTCCCTTTTCGTTGTATTTGGATGTGAACCATGCGTTGGCGTTTCCGTCGCTCTCTGGCGCGTGGATCCCACCGTGGAGGTGGACCACTGTGGGGATGCCGCGTGTGGAGTTGGTCATCGCGGTGGGGATCGTAGGGTCCCAGGGAAGTATGTGCTTTGGAGGGAGGTGATTTTGCCATCTCACGTGGGTCTCAACGCCATAGAGGGCCTCGATCGTTGGACCAGGAACTGTTGCTGTGTGTTTGGTTGTTCCAAATGCGTACACTGTTGTTGGAGGCAGATCCCTGTGGAATTTCTGCAAAAGGAAAATTAAAGAGATTTTTTTTCAATTTAGACAACACGCTAGAGGCTTGTGGATTTGAATTTCATAGCTATAATTTGTGAAAGAGAAATGTTTTATATTCGTCAAACAATGGCGTACGTGCAATATCAATGTTGTGAATGAGGATGCTAAACGTTCAATTCCAAGTCCCCAAGATTGTGACTCATGTAATTTGTCCATATTTGCCAAACATTTTTGTTATTTTTATCGTACAATAAAATATATTTCAAGGTTTAGATTTTTCAGCCTTCCCTAATGTTATTTGGGGTAGCTTTCACCATTATTCCATCTATGATTTTGTTTTGAGTTTCGCAAATTCTTAACAAAAATTTAACTTGAATACTTATTTAAGTGTAGTAATTAATTAAGACTTAAGAGTGGCAATGGTGTGAACAAGAAGACATTACTCATAGTGGATACCGAGTTATCAATGTCAGGGCCAGAGTGGATGGCACTTTCAAAGATCTGGGAACCAATTCTTTGCATAATTATCTAATGACTAATCTTCAGAGCCTCTGGTCCATTAAACTCCATGAATTATCGTCAATTAGAAAAATCTAGAAAGCTTTTAACTTTTGGACACGAATGGCACACGCAGAATGATATCTTTACAAAAAAAAAAAATTATGTTTCTTAATATAAATAAATGGTTAAAAGGAGATGACATCCCAATCTTAAAGCTATTGGATAGTAGTACACCAATGACTAATGACAAGTTAGACAGAGTAAGTGAGCAACAGAAGCCAAAATCTGTAGAATATTATTGCATGTAAAATATAATACTCATAGTGGATATTGAATTATCAATGTCATGGCCAGAGTGATTGGTACTATAAAGGTCCGGCGAACCAATTCTTTGCGTAAATTATCTAATGACTAATCTTCAAAGCTATGGTCCATTAAAGTCAAGGAATTAACGTCCACTATAGAATATAAAAAGTTTTTAACTTTTGGACATGAATGGCACTAAAAGTATTGTATTTAATTAGCATCTTTATAACTAAAAAACGTTTAGAAGAAGACGGCACCTCAATCTTGCTGAACAAGGCTCAATGACACGTTAGAAAGTTCAACACAAATTTTATTCAAGGATTACTAAACATACTTAAACCACAAATATTTTTATGCAATTAACTGCCCAGTTAGCTTTGACAACCAAAGAATCTTCCTGAGAGGGGGTCAAAACCAATTGACCAAACGGGATTTTGGATACCCTTTGGTTAAATATCAAATATTATTGTCCTAAAGATGGGAAATTATTGGGAGGAAATTTTTTTGCCTGGTCCAGGAAACTTGTAAACACAACCATTTACGATAAACAGAAAGAGACCTTCAAAAACAAGTAATGTTAGATCTACAGAACCAAGATATAAATCGATGATTTAAATTTTCATAGTATCCTCGAAATCCTTGATCATTAGATGAAACCAGAAAATTAATATTAAATTTCTAACAATTTTTATTCATAATCGGATTACAGTTTGGACCATGAAAAAAAAGGACAAAATTTGGGTCTACAAAATGACATTAACAGAGGCACATGATAATCAACTATGGCATGATATTTGGTAGGCGGCAACTAATGTTCCTGTCGTTGGAACTTGGAAGCGGCTTTTTTTTTTGTGGGTAAATGAGGGTTGGTTAGTTGGTTTCAGAAAGAATTAGGTAGAATTGTGGAATACGAGTAAGTTCCGAATGTGTGAGAAAAGATCGAACAACACAAATGAAAAACAGTCGTGTTGACTGTTGAAAGGTAACAAGGAAGAGAGTGACCAATATTTATTTTTATGAATAATTCAATTCCTTACAAACTCATCATCAAACTCATGTCATGTGATTTCGTCAAGGATAGACTAAAGACTGTTTCAGACAGATTTCAGTAAATATTTATTTTGAGTGTCACTGTCGGAATAGCAGTACTCTCCGAAATTCGATTTGGGAAAACGAATATAAAGATACTACATGTAAACTAATTAATAAAAAGTGTAAAAAAATAATGAATTAAATGACCATTAAACTAGATAAATTATTAATTTAAATCCACTTTGATTTTCAATGATTTAACAATTTAATTTAAAACAATTTTATAATACCGAAACTTGTGAACTACCCCAAATGACGGCAAAAATGATCTTGATTATCATTCACTATTTCAAGTAAAAAGGAAACTGTGGTTTGGATGGTAAAAAGGAAGAAAGAGGAGATGGAACAAAAATCACAAATTCGATATTTTTCACTAACAAAATTAACATTTCTAACGACTAATGTTTATCGTATAAAAAAAGTAAGAAAAAAAAAAAGGCCAAATATCTAGACTTATGCAATACACTGGCCTAAGGAAGAACTTTTGAAATGAAGAACTATGTTGGTCTCGTCCCATCAATCATCGAAACCAACATAGAAAGAACTACGCATGGCACACTAAAGACAAAGGTAAATAAATATAAAATTCAATCTTAATGATTAATTGGAAGAAAGAAAGAAAAAAACGTACATACCCATTTCTTCTTGAACATGCCAATCTTGAGAGACTTAGATTTTGGGACGCCATCTGAAAGATAATAGCCAAAGATTCTGGGCATGTGAGGAAGCTCATCCACGAACATCTCCAACTTGGATACATTAACCAAATGATCTGAAGCTGAAGAAGAGCATCCTAAAAGAGCCAGAAGAGTGAGTAGTTTCAGGAGCAATGTTCTTGTGTCCATGACTATCTTCTATGCTCTCACGGGTGTGTGCGTTCACACAGCACTGGGAAATGGACAAATATTGAGCAACAAAGGGAGGGGTAGAAGGGTATTTATAGTTGATATTGGGCTAGTGTGTGTCTAATGGTGGAGATTCTGTGTTGTGTTGTGCCACTTAGTTTTGGGGCCACGAGTGAACTCGTGGAGATAAAAAATGAAGGCCACTTTGTTGTTACCGGAAAAGAATAACGAGGGGAGGGGAAAAATTATACAGAAAAGTTTATGCTATGGGTCATTGTAAACGCAACAAACATTAAGAGTTGTTTCTTATTCGAACTCTGACAGTGCATGTTCTGTTTCACACTGTTTATTCTTTCCAGCTTAATCCCCTGGGCAAAAGAACCAATATAGGGTTTTTTTGAAAAAAAATTATCAATTTGGAGCTGTTTTGAAACATATTACCAATCTGGGGTTGTTGGTCACGTCCAGATTTGGGTGTGACTTAATTCGTCTCTAATTTGGTCATTAACAGTTTTTTTACAGAATATTGTATTTTTTATGTTTGCAACGAAAAATTCCGTTGCAAAAACTGTTAGCGACTGATATAAAGAGTAAAATTGGCATGATTTAATTTTTGACGTAAAATATTATTTAATATTATTAATTGTTATTTTAATCTAATTTTAAAGTATTTTTACACCGATCTTCACCATAGATATGATCTTTTTTATTTTTTTAATATTGTTTTAATTTTATATGATTTTATTTAATACACTCAGAATTTTTGGTATATCTAATTTTTAATATATTATTTTATTTAATATAATTTCTAAATTTTTATCTGATTTTGTTTAATATTTTTTGGATTTTTTATATAACTAATCTTCTAATTTCAAATTTTTTTTCCAAAAGAGGCCTCTAAGTGTCTCAAAATTACGATTTAATCTTCGAACCTCCAAAAATTTCTTGTTTTCTAATTTTTTATTCATTCAATTAGTGAATTGCATGCTATTTTTTTTTTAGTTACTTCTCTTAATTTCAAGCATTTTGATATAAAATACATTTCCATCGAATATTTCTATCAAAATTTATAACTGTTCAAAGTTATATGCATCATCAAATTTAAAGTCTAACAATTGCTAAATGCACCCCAGTTTTTGATAAGTTTATTCATAAAATTGAAAATGAATAATTGCACTGCATTTTTATATCTATTAAGTATAGTTCATTTAATATTTTAATTAATATTTTAAATCTATTATCACTTAAATTTTAAGATTTAAAAGAAAAGATAGAACTATACTTAATAAAAAATGGGGTGTAATTAGTCATTTTAAATTTTATGAATGAACTTATCAAAAATTGAGGTGCATTTAGTAATTCTTAGGTTTTAGAGTTGATTATGCATATAACTTGAATAGTCATAAATTTTGATAGAAATATCTAATGGAGACGTATTTTATGTCAAAACGCTCGAAATTAAGAGAAGTAACTAAAAAAATGAAAAATAGCATGCAATTCACTAATTGAATGAATAAAAAATTAGAAAACAAGAAATTTTTTGGAGGTTCGAAGATTAAATCACAATTTTGAGGTACTTAGAGGCCTCTTTTGGGAAAAAAATTTGGGCAAATCCCCTTTGGAAACTTGCTAAGGGGTTCTCCTCTCAATTACGAACGCGTGGCCACCGATTTTGCCTCAATCGGACATCCCAGTCAAAAGTTATGACCGTCCGAAGTTTATATACGCATCGCTCCATCTGTGCATGACACGTGGTGCAATCTGGTGGAACACGCCCACATCTAGGCGTGACACCCCCCTTGGTCACGCCTGGAGTTGGGCGTGACTGGTCCTGCCTGATTTTGGGCGTGACCAACAGTCCCAGATTGATAATATATTTCGAAACAGTCTCAAATTCATAATTTTTTATTAAAAATATATTATTTTGGTTCTTTTGCCTAATCCCCTACCCTACCTCTTTTCACACTTTAACTGTATTTTATATCTTTATACCTTTTCTTCCAGAGAAATAATAAAAACACAGTTTCACACATTCTTTTAATGGCTTTAATTTATTGAAGTATAAAATTTTGTGACTCCCATCGATTCTCACATTATATTTAACCTATTTCTCTCGTGATTTTATAATTTCAAACAAAATTCAATCAATAACAAAAAAATTTGTTTCTAATCTTTTTATGTTTTTATACTAATGTAATAACTCGTCTTATATACAATGTTAATTCAATAATTTATAATATATATGTATTTTTATATTACTATATTTTTAATTATTTATAATATATATGTATTTTTATATTACTGTATTTTTAATTATTTATCTTAATTATTATAATGATTTAAATGTAATTATCTCAATGAAACATATTTAATAATTACTTTAACTACATTGATAAATATTTTTAGCAAATTCAATAATACATTAAATAAAAAATTCCCAAAAATAACTATTAGAAAATTAAATTTGAATAATTTATTTTTAAATTATTTAATGTATTGAATATTTGTTTGATATTTTTAACAATTAATTTATGTATCATATTTGATATACTTTTATTATATTGTCATATTTTGAATTTCTTTAACATTTTTTTCTATTTCGACTTTATGACTTGGCAGCCTAATTAGTGCATTAACCTAAATGGTGCACTTTAAGGTTAGTGAAAGGAAAAACAAGGTGCAGCCCATAGATAAATATTGGCCTAATAGCAGAAAATACAATAATTAACCTAACTAGTGCATGATGAGTGGAAGTCCAAATAAAATTCATGCATAAGGCTTTATTTGTTTTTTTTTTTTTAAATGACTTGCTAAAGTGACGGTAGAAACATTTGTAGCTTAAAAAATATCATTCGAATAGGGTCAGTCCACTGGTTAGGCTTTTGAGTTGAATGTATGAGATTATAAATCTAAATTTTGATGTAATATATATATATATATATGTAACGCCTCGTATGCATTTGATTCATTAACATTTAATTATAGTTGTTAAACGCAGCAATTAATCAAAGCTAATTAATTCAGAAGTAAATAACAAAATGACGTCATCAAACATCAATAACAATACCATATTTACATTATGTGTGGTGATATCTCAACAATATCCAACTAGATGACCAAATCAACCATATACATATATCTCAGTAAATGTATCACAATAATGACTGTACAAAACAAGAAGGTACCATATACCTTGTTCTCTTAACATACATCAATATCTCTCAAGATATATAACATATACACAAAGTACATCAACTGTGCATCTTCCCTTCAGGGGTACAAAATACAGGCATCATAACCAAAACACTGAGCCAACATGCTTTCAAAATAATATGCCTAGGTTTCATACAAAACCAAGTCCCTACTCGGGCCTCTTGCCCTGTGATCCACCATCCACTCCCTGAGCATCACCTACAAAATATAATCCCCACACACGGGGTGAGATAAAAATCTCATTAAACTCAAGGTTCTTGGAGGTCTTTCCTCCCCCTGGTTCACTTCCATGACATATAACATCAAAATTGGCATCACACCATCTAGCCATCATGGCTTTCATAAAACACATCACATGTATATCATAACATAGGTATCATTCTGTTGGACGCTACCAACATCAGAAATGCAACACAGATATAACATATATATATATATATATATATATATATATATATATATATATATCTCATTGCCTGAAGAAGATCATCCACTAAAGGGCACATTCTCTCAAGACCTTACTCATACATATATATATATATATATATAACATTGTCTGAGGAAGATCATCCGCGACGATACATTCTCTCAAGACTTATTCACAACAGAATATATAGATAACATAATATTTAATTCACACATATATGACTATTCCAAGAGAAGATCATCCGCGACGAGTACATTCTCTCATAACTTATTCACACATATATATAGCTATCCCAAGAGAAGATCATCCGCGACGGGTACATTCTCTTAGGACTCAATCACACGTATATGGCTCTTCCAAGAGAAGATCATCCGCGACGGGTACATTCTCTCAGGTTTTTATATCAATTAACCACAAGGAGTTGTTCCACATTACTTTGGCTCCAAGGGAAGTCCATATTTAGTCTATTCCACTAGCCAGAGAATCTCATCAATCACACAACATATCATCATAGTGTACATCACATACATGTTTTCAATAAAAGCAGTAACACACAATTTCAATACACATGTATCATGATATACAATAACCATCACTCATTCGGAGTATGGTGGAACACAGTCAATGGGAAACACTCCCAAGAACAAAGAGCTTACCTCCTCTAAGAGCTACACCGGTTCTCCCAGCCTCGTGGTCACAACCACCAACAACCTCTGTATCACGTCCTACATAAATGCATACAAACAATCAATAACTGTTCTCAACCGTTAGAATAAAAAGAAACGCTACTCTTTTCCATTTAAACCTTTTTCCTAAGTTATAAGGATTAGTCACCCAATTAGTGACTTACAGACCCCCAACATGATCTATCTCGGTCTAACAAAGGCACTAGAGTCTCCCTAAGACTCTGCATAAGCCAATTCAAAGAGTTCAAAGCTTTATTCATGTCACATTTTGATAATTATCAAAGTTGCTAAAATGGTTACTTCAACACTTTTTCACCGTTTATTTAGTCTCCTTAACACATTTTGTAAAAGAACAAAGACTCATACATATCATAATATCATCAATCTAACCAATATTCTTCCTACTCATACATTTCTCAGAACCAAATTCCAAAGTCCATAAAAATCATACTTCAAGGTTAAACATTCATCAGAATAACCTCCTGATCATACTTTTCTAAAGAACCCAAGCCTAATTTCAGCTCTAACTCAAATGAGTTACTATTCACCTCAAGAACAAATTCTTAAACAATCGGTAAAACTTGAGTTTCTTACCTCTACACCGACAAGGAAGGTTAGAGGACAACTTCTCCAAGCTTGAACGTCCTTAAACGCTTTCTTTTCTCCTCTGAGTCAAACTTTGTGAATCTCCCTATAGAACTGGATATCTCTGTTTGATGGTTTTCAGAGAAAAGTGATGATGGAATCTAGCTCATTGAGTAGTTTCATTCAACTTTCATGTTGGATGTGAATGGTTTTGGTCAATGGTTTGGTAGTTATGAAGCTTATCTCGCTTGTCAATGGCAGAAGCAGAGGAAGGAAGCAGGAGAACGAAACTTTGGGCCAGAAGACGCTCAAATGGACCTTTTATAGAGTCCCAGCCTGTGTCTTGGCATTAATCGCGCCACTCTGGCGCTAACTGCGCCAGATTCCAGTGAAAACTGGTCATCTTGTTCACTTTGGCGCTAATGGCGCCATCCTGACGCTATTGGCGTCGGATCTAACACTAATCGCGCTGTCAACGAGAGGCCACCAGCAATTTTTTTTTTTTTTTAAGCCTTGTTCATTATAATATATATATTAAAAACCTGATTAACCAATTTTAGTCAATATATCTTTTTAACTCAAAAATCTTTGTTTCATAAAAATAATGACATGCTAATATAATTAATATAATTTTCTTAACATTAAATGGATCAGTTAAAAATAAATAAATTTTTTATTTTTATTATTTTTATAAAAATATATAGTAATATCTTTAAACGTTGCATTCAGTATTAATATACTTTTATTAAAATAATAAAAATATATTAATAAAATAAAATAATTGTTATTATTTAATTTATTTAATATATTATTTTGTTGTTTACTACCAAGTGGTCAACAAGTGTGTAGGCATTTCACATGATGCAAGAACAGTAGCTGAGGAAAGGGTTGAAAATCGAAATTGGAATGATGCATAACTCATTAAGTACACTTTCTCTAGCTCCTATCTCGAAAGATGTTGAATCAAAACAAGACGAAGGGGCCATCCTGCTTCCTGCTATATTATCATATATAGGAAACCAACAAAATTTGGCCCTTTACCCCAACAGACATATGTGACAAAAAATATTAAATGAATATCTTCAGTAAAATTAACTTCTAGTTAAAAGTTAACTATAGATAAAATTAGAAGTTGAAAAGATAATTTATTAAATTATAATTATTTGATAGATTTAATTATTGAAGTAATTAAAAAATATAAAATAAAAAAAATAATACAATCTTTTTATTAATAAAAAAAACTAAAAACTAGACCATATAAATGTGACAGCCGGGGGGGCATAAAAGGAAACCATCATTTTGATTTTAAACGGTAACTAGATTTTTCTTTTTTACGTGTTAAATTTGTCGATCCTTCACTTTGATATGTTTTTAAGAAAATATACAAATTATGTATTGTATTATATTAAAATATCTTAATTAATTTACTATATAATTTCTTTCTTTTCTCTTCTTTAACTGTATTTTTTACTTGTAATTACTGAGAGTAGAAATATTGTTTTTCAATCTCCTTATTTTCGTTAAGTTTCAATTTTAATTTGTTATTAAACTATAACAATTTTAAATTATAAAACTATAAATAAATTTGAATATTTATTATCAATAAATAATAATATATAACAACTAAACTCAATGCAAATTTCCATTTTATTTAATTACTTCACTATTTTTTTTAAGAGTATTTCAGTGTTTATTTTTAGATGATTAATAATGAGATACACATATAATAATTTATTTATATAGTATGAGGTATATTAAATGATGTGTATGAGAAGGGAAAAAATTAAAATATTATGGTTTTAAAAAAAAATTACAAGAATATTATTGTTTGAAACTTATTTACAAATTTATGGCAGTCAATCGTGCACACACGGGACGTGTTCAATCACGCACAGGGAGGACGTGAATGGAGCGCACAGGAGGACGTGATTCATCAGGAGCTGACACGTGTCATTTTGAGACACGTGTCATTTTGCGGCGCGATACTTAGAAACTTCGGAAGGCCATAACTTTTGACTGAGATGTCCGATTGAGGCGAAATTGGTGGCCACGTGCTCGAAATTGAGAGAAGAAGCCGCTAGTAAGTACCCAAAGGGAACTTGGTCAAAAATTTTTCCCAAAAGAGACCTCTAAGTGCCTCAAAATTGTGATTTAATCGTCGAACACCCAAAAAATTCCTTGTTTTCTAATTTTTTATTTATTCAATTAGTGAATTACAAGCTATTTTTTATTTATTTACTTACTTCTCTTAATTTCGAGCGTTTTGACATAAAATACGCCTCCATCGAATATTTCTATCAAAATTTATGACTGTTCAAAGTTATATGAATCATTAAATTTAAAGCCTAATAATAATTGCTAAATATATCCTAGTTTTTGATAAGTTTATCCATAAAATTGAAAATGGCTAATTACACCCCATTTTTTATTAAGTATAGTTCAATCTTTTCTTTTAAATCTTAAAAAATTATGAATGTTTTTTGGCTATGAATAGCCTTCAGGGGTCTCTTCGGGTGAATAGCATTTTTTATTGCTGTGGCCTTACCATTCTTACCGAGTTTGGCACTGCTCTACCAATAACCTTAGCATATCCATGTTTCATGTGTATACAAATTAAGAAGCCATAGAAATATAGCACAAACTGGTACTTGAACTGGGCACTAGGCGTTGTTGGGATGATTCTAAGTGTACTGGTTGTCATAGGAGTCATTTGGAGCATAGTTGCTCAAGGCATAGAGGTCCAGAAAAGAAACATTCATAATTTTTTATAGGAACAAAAATAAAAAATAAAAAATTATACTGTACATTTTTAAAGGATTTCAGTTTAACAAATTAAAAAATGACAACATTGTCCTCGCAACACTAATTTCAAAAATTGAACAGAATTATACTATAAAATTGATATGCATATAACTTTGAACAGTCATAAATTTTGAAAGAAATATCCGATGGAGGCGTATTTTATGTCAAAACACTCGAAATTAAGAGAAGTAAGTAGAGAAATAAAAAATAGCTTGCAATTCACTAATTGAATAAATAAAAAATTAGAAAACAAAATTGTTTTTGTGTGTTCGACGATTAAATCGCGATTTTGAGGCACTTAGAGGCCTCTTTTGGGAAAATTTTTTGACCAAGTCTCTTTTGGGACTTGCCAGCGGCTTCTCCTCTCAATTTCGAGCGCGTGACCACCGATTTCGCCTCAATCGGACATCCCAGTCAAAAGTTATGGCCTTTCGAAATTTCTACGCATCGCGCTGCAAAATGACACGTGTCTCAAAATGACACGTGTTAGCTCCTGATGAATCACGTCCTCCCTGTGTGTGACTGAGCTCCATTCACGTCCTCCCTGTGTGTGATTGAACACGTTTGTGTGTACGTGATTGACTGCCATAGATTTGTAAATAAGTTTCAAATAATAATATTCTTGTAATTTTTTTTAAAACTGTAATATTTTAATTTTTTTACTGTATGAGAAAGATAAAAAAAACGTTGTTATAATACAAGTAAAAAAAGTATAATTCAATCTTTGTCATGTATGATAAGAAATAAATTTTTAAAATAATTTAAATAATAATTTACAATATAAATGGATAGTCATTAAACTATACTAAAATTTATGTTGTAGGAATTATTCTAGAAATTACATTTCTGGTTAATTAATTTTGTTTGAAATGTAGATAGGTACGGAACAATGGAAGTGTAATAAAAATGTGAATGGCGTTGAGAGAGCGAACTTGTTCAAAAGGCGGTCCTCCATTCCCGGCCACAGTGTCTATTAACAACCAACCCACAAAATAGAAAAGAAATGAGATTAGAGCAAATCCCAATTCGACAATGGCGACACTTTCGGAGACCTACGCGTGCGCACCCTCCACGGAGCGCGGTCGCGGCATCCTCATCTCCGGCGACGCCAAAACGAACAACATTCTCTACTGCACGGGCCGATCGGTCGTAATCCGCAACCTCGACAACCCGCTGCAGGTGTGGGTGTACTGCGAGCACGCCTACCCCGTCACTGTGGCGCGCTACTCCCCCAACGGCGAGTGGATCGCCTCCGCCGACGTCTCCGGCACCGTCCGAATCTGGGGGACCCACAACCAGTTCGTTCTCAAGAACGAGTTTCGGGTCCTCTCGGGTCGGGTCGACGACCTCCAATGGTCCTTCGATGGGATGAGGATCGTCGCCTGTGGGGACGGCAAGGGCAAGTCCTTCGTTCGCGCCTTTATGTAACTAACTCTCTTTTCATTCTTCCTCTTTTAATTCAACTTTTCTATTGTTCTATCAATTTTTCAATTCCTTTTATTTAATTAACATTAATTCTTCCAAGCCTCTCAGTCACTGGAGACTCAAATTTTAATATCTAGATTTTTTTTGGTGGAGCATACATCTTAACATTATTGGCCATAACTATTATTGGTCATAACTATTTATTAAAAAATATAAAAAAATACTATATTTTACGTCATCATTCAATCATATATTTCATAATATGATATATTAATTGGCTTTCTTAAAAAATCATATCGATCTTATTAATTATAATTACTTAACAGTTTTAAACTCTCAAATAATTAAATTCTAATATTTATGTATAACTTTTTTTTAAATACGCTTAAATATCTTTTGAGAAAATTGTCTATGCTAACCAGATTTTACACTTTTATTGGTTATAAATTATGATTTTATTTTATTTCACTAATTTTATTTAAAATCATACATACCATCATTATTTCTAAATTGGTTTAGATAGAGTAAATTTTTTTACACTGTTACAGGAATTAACAAAAAATAGTGACCAATATTCTGATATTGCTCAAATAAATACATACTAAAATAAAAATCTTCTGATAAAAAAGAGATTTCGTAAAACCTTACAATTTTATAGGAATTGAAGAGGTGTCTGGTTGAGTGTCATCTCAAGAAATAAATTAAAAAATAATAATTAGAATATAAATAGACAAACAAAAATTAAAGGTGTAAAAAAAAGTATTTTTTATAGGACCACATATATATCGAGCACAATTTACACTTTACAGATTACAATGCGTAGTTCGTGACATAAGAACTAGCTGGTTGCTACATGTGAACGAGTCTATATGTGACTGATCCAGTTGGGCTATCCAAACTAATACTATTGTGCAGTTCTCATGAGATGAGACCATGTAAATAGTGTAGAATTTCTTTTAAGAAAGTAGTAATTGATTGACACTGTTTGATTACATTATCAACGACACCGTGGCATCTAAACTCTCACTCACCTACCTAGTCAGAGTTAAACTTCCGTGCCATTATATGTATTTAAATTTTATTTCTTATGACCCTGTATGATTTAGATGGATGTAGCTACGTAACTTCCTTACTGAAATGATATTAATTGTGGATACCATTTTTTTTTTCAGTTATGGTTCAATTCATAATTTATATAACGATATCAAATCATGATGCCTGAATTTGAGTTAGCATGTTCCCAGAATTATTTAGATTAGAAGAATGGACTACTGTGTGCAAATGTGCTTCCATGCATCTTTCAACACCTGACTGCCTGACCCATTTTTTCATCTTTTAATATATTTTGGATTTTAAGGTGGGATTCAGGTTCCACTGTTGGTGATTTTGATGGCCATTCGCGCCGGGTTTTAAGTTGTGCATTTAAACCAACAAGGCCATTCCGCATTGCCACATGTGGAGAAGATTTTTTGGCGAATTTTTATGATGGTCCACCGTTCAAGTTCAATATGTCCATCAGGTAAGTTTTATTATCTGGGGTTGCATATTTGTCATTGGGTTTAGTAGTGGATAAATGCTTCATCAAATTATCTACGAGCTTCTCCTTTCTTTTTCATTTTCTGTTTTCCCTTGTCTTCTTTTTAAGTGGGTAGCGTATATTCCTTTCCCATGAAGAGATTTTCTGTAACAGTTTATCTCTCTTATGTTGGTAAAGGTGCACAAGAAATGAATGCCTGTCTTTTACCGGGGAATTGGAATATCAAGAAATTTTATAAGTAGACATGATGAAGATTCAAGAGTTTTTGCATGGTCTGGACAAAGATGACTTTGTTATAGTTAATATAATGTATGATCAATATTCAAGAGTATCATATCACGGCATTGTCAATTGTCAATTCTTTACTTTTTGAAAATAGGGTCAAGTTTTAGAATGAAAGAAATGTTTTGGGTTGAGTAGGTTTCCATTTTTTTATTCAGGTTGTCATAGAAGGCATTCTGTATCTGCAGGGACCATTCGAATTTTGTCAACTGTGTTAGATTTTCCCCAGATGGGAGCAAGTTTATTACTGTTAGCTCAGATAGAAAAGGTATTATATATGATGGAAAGACAGGGAACAAACTTGGTGAGTTGTCCACGGAGGATGGTCACAAGGGAAGCATATATGCTGTTAGTTGGAGTCCTGACAGCAAACAGGTGAGCTCCTGCTTGTGTTTGAATCTTACTCTTTCAAGTTGACTTAAGTTTATGTTTGGTATATCGCGTTTGAGAACCACATATGGGTGTTCATTCC
Organism: Glycine latifolia; assembly: GCA_013407115.1. Classification (NCBI taxonomy): domain Eukaryota; kingdom Viridiplantae; phylum Streptophyta; class Magnoliopsida; order Fabales; family Fabaceae; genus Glycine; species Glycine latifolia. The sequence goes on along the minus strand of CM023960.1, from coordinate 23,970,372 downwards.
CATGCTACATATTTATGTAGCTTCTGGGTCGAATCTACTTCAACGTGGTTTCTGGAATGTAATGCCAAACATGCTATTAGTTAAAAAATTGTTCTCTTTTTCCTTTTGGGGAGAGATGCAGAACTAGTCAAGAATTATTAAGAGCTTAATCAGTATAAATATACAATATACAATAGATTACAATGGTGACAGAAGATTCAAATACCAATCTAATCATGTGAGGAAGAAAATGATTTGATCATGTTTAACTTTTTCGATGTTCAGGGCTTCTATTTACATGCTACTTCGAATTACTTATTAATCAATTGCAGGTTCTTACTGTTTCCGCTGACAAATCTGCAAAAGTATGGAATATTGTTGAGAATGGTAGTAGTGGAACGGTACATAAGACTTTGGCATGTACTGAATCTGGCGGGGTGGAGGATATGCTTGTTGGTTGTCTTTGGCAGAATGATTATCTGCTTACTATCTCTCTTGGTGGCACGACCTATTTATATTCTGCTAAGGATTTAGATAAAAGCCCATTGTCATTATCTGGCCACATGAAAAATATCACTGTTTTGACTCTGCTCAACAGAACTGAAAAGATGCTTTTGTCCAGCAGCTATGATGGAGTGATAATTAGATGGATTCCTGGCATGGGATACAGCGGTAAGTTTGAGGGTAAACAATTTGGGTTGATCAAATTGTTAGTAGCTGGCCAAGATGAAGTTATTGCTGCTGGATTTGACAACAAGGTAACTGATTGACATGTGTCATCATTCATTTATGATTTATCATTATGTCCATCTATTTCTTCATAGTAAACACTGAAGCTCCACGGTTGATGTCATTGTGATTGCGGAATTATTCATAGACAAATATTGTAGATATTTCTGATTGGTAGTAGGCTAGTAGCCAAACCATGAAGTCTGTTTTGCTTTTGTTTTATCCTGAAAGTAAATGCAAAATCGAGTATGTTGATTCCAGTATTAGAGGTTGAACTTATGTCTAGCATGAATCTAATCTGTATTAACGGTGTTTACTTTTCTGGGAGATTTGTGAAGCAATGTAGCTCAGTAGTGCTTGCATTGTAGATTCAGCATGAACTAGATGAAGTCTTCGATCATTATTACCAATTCATAATCTTTAGTTTCATATTATATCCAGAAATATGAGACATTATTTTTAACTAGAGTATTAAAATCCATAAATTCAAGGAAAAATTATGAGTACTTCTGCTTTTAACAAATATTCAAATGCTAACTGTGAAATTGAAGTCCTTACAGTTATCCCTTAGACCATGTTTGTTTCGTGTGAATTACACTTTCCAATGCATGTTGAAAGGGAATCCTACTCTCACAAAGGATTCATGTTCAGCGGAAATAAATGGGAATTCAAACACGCTTTTAATCTTTCACTTAAGAGTGGTTGAAGGAAACTTGTTTATTTCTTGATTTTATAATTTAATCCGTTGAAAGAGTAGATTATCATTAGGCAGTCAATCTTGTGACAAGTCAGCTGTTCGTGTAGTTGTTTCTTTTACTTCATAAGATTTAATGGACATTGAACTTACGTTTATTCCAAACTAATGATTTTTTGCCTTCAGTTGATAGTACTTAAATTTGTATGTGTTGAATGAAGGTATACAGAGTTCCTCTTCATGGGAATAATTTTGGTCCTGCTGAAACTGTTGACGTTGGAAGTCAGCCTAAGGATGTAACCCTTGCACTCAATAACCCTGAATTTGCTATCGTTGCAATTGAATCCGGAGTTGTCTTGCTAAACGGTTCAAAAATTGTTTCCACTATAAACCTGGGCTTTATTGTGACCGCGGCTGCTATGTCACCTGATGGTAGTGAAGCAATTGTGGGAGGGCAAGATGGTAAGCTGTACATGTATTCAGTCTCTGGAGATACAGTTACTGAGCAGGCTGTCCTTGAGAAGCATCGAGGTGCCATCACTGTAATCAGATACTCTCCAGACTTTTCCATGTTTGCATCAGCTGATTTGAATCGTGAAGCTGTTGTATGGGACCGTGCTTCCAAAGAGGTAACATGAGACTGAAATTATTTGTTATGTGAAATGTTTTCATGCCGGAATATTTTGGTTCATCCTATACAATTTTTTCCTACTTGTAAAATGTGACTTTTTTTATCTTCTCTAGTATTCTTGCTTGAGCCATCATGATGTGTGCGTCTAAATTTCAAGTATGTTAGCTTCATGTTTTTGTTATAACTTGCTTCCAAAATGAGCAAAACTAATGAGGAATAGTAGCAACATACTCCAAACAATCTACTATTAATTAAAATTTATTAGAATATGTTCAAAAGAATGTGATTTAAAAGAATTGTGTGCAAAAAATTTGTGATTCTAATAAATTTCAGCCAAAAGAATGTGTTCAAAAGAGAGTTAGAGAATATATTGTTAGCATTTCTCGCATTGATTTATTTAAGAGGAGACTACAATAATTTACTCAAATCCATGACAAAATTTGAAGAACCTTTTTCCAAGTTTTGAAGTTATATTCGATTTTCCTACCGTTTATAGCCATATTTCCAATGTTTAGAAGAGGAAAGGTGATATTCACCGTATGAATGTAGTGTTGTGTAGGGGACACCCCAGGTATATCTACACACAATTGAAGATCCAATACTGGACCATAAAATAAATAAAAAATCTCATAAAACGTAGGTTTTTAATGATAGTGCTTGATCACTGAGTCACTGACACGAACACAACAAACTTTGTATTACCAACGCAGTTTCCAACACAGACGCGGCTCATTTCTTGAAGTTCGTGTGCTTCACGGATGATAGCTACTGAAATGCTTACTAGTTGTTTTGACTAGATAAATTCTTGCTTTGATCATGAGCTGGCATTTGACTGAAAATTTTCTATTTCAGGTGAAGCTTAATAACATGTTGTTTAACACCGCACGTATTAACTGCCTAGCTTGGTCACCTGATAGCACACTCGTAGCCACTGGTTCCCTTGATACATGTGTCATTATATATGAAGTTGGAAAGCCAGCATCAAGCCGCAGAACCATAAAGGGTGCTCATATAGGTGGAGTATACGGGTTGGTTTTTATTGATCAGGAAAGAGTGGTCAGTTCAGGAGAGGATGGTTGTGTTCGTGTTTGGAATTTGATTTCTGAATAAACTTAGCATCAGAACCTTCCAAAATGTGATGCAGTTTTGTGGTGAGGAATTGATAGTTGTCATGTATTATATGATATGATGATCATCAATTTTCTTGATAGATTTCTCATAGGACTAACATTCGGATATGTTATTCAAGCTGAATTTTGATCTGCATAGATGGGAAACTCCATAAGTTATTCAAAAGAAATTGGCAATAACTTTTGTCCTTGTCTAAGCAATTTAAGCCTGTCCCTCTAGGCATTTAATGAAAGCAATTAAGTACACTTTTATTAAGAAGCATTGATTGTTGCCGTCCAATTGTTTTTCCTGTACTTTCTTGGTGAAATAATTGATTTTAGTGTATAATTCAAATTAAGAACATATTTTGACACCTTGTTTATATTTTTCGGCAATATTGTAATCTAAGCTGATATTTCACTTAAAAAAGTGGCCTATATTGAATGCTAACGTTTTTCAATCCACTAA
>CM023960.1:23793701-23951994 GCA_013407115.1 Glycine latifolia | reverse complement strand
ATATATGACATTATATAAACTACTATGGTCCATCTGTACCACTAAAATTATAATGAAGAGAAAATGACATAATGCTGTGATGATTCATAGATTTCACATGCATTCATTGAAAAAAGAAAAAAAAACCTATTAAATATAAAGTTCTCAGTTTGAATCCATCATTCGGTCAAATTCCAAAGTTAAATTTATCTATTTTTAGTTTTTTTTCATATACTACATTTTTAAGAAACTCTTGTTAAATATCATATGCCATAAGGTCAAATTATGTTGGCAAAACTAGTTACAGCAAAAATATTTTTTTTCACAGATACTCCTTCTGTCTCTGATTATAACAACATTTTAAATAATTTATATCTTTTAAAAAAATAATTAATGAATTTAAAATTGTTAATTATTTATATTGTCATTCTAAAAATATTTTTTTTATCTCTCTATCCACTTAATTATGTCTTATAAATATTTGAAGAAAAAATAGTTAAATAAGAGTATGAAAGAAAAAAAATTAATTAACAATTAAAATTAAAAATATTCTTATAAAAAATGTAAAACAAATTTTTAAGGAAAACTTTATAATTAAGAACGTAATGAGTATATTGTACTGTATACTTTAACCAAACTACTTTTTTTTAGAGGAAAGCAAAATTCCCGTGCAAGAAGAAAGAGAAAGAATAAGCCCAAACTCTTAACTCCAACACAAAATTTTGATCCATCAGGCTCTAACTCCAACACAATATTTTTTGCCACTCCCAACAATTACTACAAACATTAGTAAAATGCTTCACTAACAGACAAAATCTCCAGCAACCCGTGGGCAAGAAATTATCTAAAAATAGAAACTGTAAATTTGTAGGAACCAATTCCACGGAAACTTCAAAGTCAAACTAGTGTTTCTGCATTAATTCAATTTTTGTTATCATACACTACTGCACTAGTTTGTCCCTGTTCTACCCAAACAGGCATGTTCCCGCTCTAGACTTAAACAAGGAACAGTTAGCAAAAGCAATGCTATATTGGCTATATATATCGCAACACAAGGCATTCTGAAACCTACTCAGCCAATGACAGTGGCTTGAATAAAAGTAACAGAGAAGATATCACTCAAATATGGAGGATGATTGTTGGTTTTATGTTGTTCGAACTTAGAACACTACAGTGCATGTCCTCACAGAAAAATAGAACTAAGTTTGCCACACACATGAAAAAAATGATAAGAAAGTGAGTTTTCGTAAGGGCAATTTTCATAACTTATGGACTCAAACTTGGGTAAACTTGGATGAAACTAAGTGGAGGTCTGAACCCACTTAGTTTCATAAACATTAAATTTTAAATTTTAATGACTATACATGGTTAGTATTAAAAATCTATCAAAAATTATTATTGATATAAATTTTATATAATTATTGTAAAAATCAACAAATTTAAGGTATATGACAATTTGTTATCAAATAATAATATAAAATTATTTTATACTATTAGTGAATAATCTACTTTTTCTAAATTTAATTAACATGTGATCAAAGTTTTAAACATTTAGTTGTAAATTGACATGTATGATAATATTATTGATGTTTATAATAATTACTTAAAAATTATTTAAAATAATTTTAATTGATTAATATTATAAATATTTTACACCGTACAAAAATTAAATTCTTAAAAAATGAACAAATCTCAAATTTTTCCTTTTTCCTTTTTTTATGTATGTTGTGTGACTACGTGGGTTGCTCATTATATTAAAAAATACTACTCATTCGAATATTTGTATTTATTTTGCATGCGGATTTGATTTGTTGTTAATAAAACCGATCCTATAGTGGATCCAAAGCATGGAGGCGAGTTTGAAGAATGGAGAATGTGCCCTTATGCATTGAAGCCCATTCTAATCTTGTGGTGGTCATGACTCATAATTGCTTTGCTCATTTGGATTGCGTATTACATGGCCCAGGAGACTTTCTTGATATTTCATTTTTTTTTCCTGAATGATGCTCGAGGAATCGACGATGGAAAATAGGAGATGTAAATTAGAATAGGATAAAACTTGTTATCCTATAAATGAAAAGTTGTAATTTCACTTAAACAATACTGATATTTAATATTACTTTTATTTTAAAATGAAAATCACATATTTTTTAAAACAGATAGATCAAATATCTTTATTTTAAAATGAAATAATTAAAATTATGAATTAAACAAAATATGAGAATCAAAATTGCATTTAAGTCTAATTTTAATTAAAAGCAACACTAAATCCTTGCATGACAATTAAACTTATCAATGAAATCTTCAACGCCATATATACTTATAAATCATTTTGATTTTTAAAATATAATTATTAATTACCATGATAATTCTCTAACAGAGAATAATGTTAAAGTCGCATTTTGTACATATGAGATAGATTTTTATTTGTTAATTTATGTATGATAAAATTAAATTAGTTATTTCACTATTTTTTTTTCTCTTCGATCAACTAGAAAGTAATCATTTGATGTCTAATTTGTCAAGGTGGTCTAACTTAATTGATTGAGTAAGCTGCATGAGTTATTATAAATTAATTTTCTTATGTTGTCTTTAATTTTTATGGATAAAAAAATATAATTTCTAGTTTAGTTTGTAATTTACATTCCACCAATCTCAGCGAATTTACTTAAACTTTTATACTAATAAAATTCAATACTCACTTATTATTTTATTTTATTTCATAAACATTGCATTATATTGTATATGATATGAATATGTACTAAAAATTTATATGAATATGTGATTATCACTACCCAATGGCTCGATTACACCTTCTATTCAAACACATCTCGAAAAAAGAGCGCTAAGATGGGACACTAGCTAACATAATCAACATGTTTCACTATTGATAGGTAATCAGTAATCACATAATATGGTTCATTTAGTTATCCACTTTGAAATACTCAATTAAATGATAGAGTCAAATTACCAATTTGTATCTTTCTCATCGAAATATGGATTACCTTTCTATTCTAAATGGATTTTCTCTTTGATCAATTTATTATCCCTAATGTGTACACTAAGGAAAAAAAGACTTTACAAAGGCAACTAGCTTTAACTCATAGTGGGGCTATTTATCCTTAGAAAACCCCATTGTTCTTTCCATTACATCAAAGATCAAACAATTGGAATCAAAGCATCTAAAATGCTTTTGATATTGGCTTTTAAAATAAAATCTAAATGTGAAACAATCTAAAGTGCTTTCTATTGGCTTACACTGGTCTATTTAGGCATGGAAGTAGCTAATTTCTACAGAATCACATTTAAATGAACATGTGGTTAATGTACTGGTAAGTTTGGGGTAAAATGAGAGGTCCGCATAACTAACTAGTAATATATGGGACCCAATTTGTGGACCTAGACTATAATGAGTTTTCTATTTTTCTTTAAAAGTAGTTTAATAACGATAAGAAAAGTAGTTTAATTTTTTTAAAGAAAATATGAAGGTAAGCAAGTTTTTTTATTTATTTAAAACTTCATGAAGGTTGGTTTGCCATCCTATGAACCAAACTTTTTTTAAAAATGCTATGCAGATCAATCCAAGTAGACGTGCGGTTAAATATATGAAGATTTTGTTGGCCCAACCAAAGCCCTTTATGGATTGTGGGTTATACACAACGGACTGTGCGCTACTATCTGTATAGACATAGCCATGAATATATTTTACCACATATTCAATCTTCAATAATAAAAAAATTAGTGGGTAACTTTTATTATTGTTATGCGATCTATAGTTACTTTTGATAAGAGTGGGTAACTTTTATTTATTAGACACATTGAATGAATGGTACCAAATATGACGAAGAATCTGTTTGAATATAAATATAAGTTATAAGTTATAAGAACTTGTTTGGAGAAATTCTCATAAGTATTTTTAATCTTGTATACAAATAAGTTCTAAAACTAATACCATGGTTGTTCACATTTTCGTCTATACCAAACTACTTGAGCTAGTTATGCTCCAGCTACTAAGAATTATTTATTTTATTATTCATAGGAATAAAAATAATTATTAAAAAATTTATAACAACTCACATATTTTATTTAATCAATTAATTGAGTTAGACATTTTGATAGAGTAATTTTTATTTAAGCATATCCCATAAATACTAAATTTTTTATGTACTTGTGAGAAACTTGTTTATTCTGTATATATGATCATTTAGGAATTGTTGATCAAAGAATAATAACTTTAGTTAATTTTGCTAGACACGTTGGCGTAATTAGCAAGACAAACCTTAATTGCTTTAGGTATTAGACTCTTGCTCGTTATTATTATAACTTAATATTCTTTATGTCCCATTTTTGTTAATTATTATTAAAATATTTCTAAAGTTAGATAACTTCTTATAATTTTGGCCTAATCCCCAAAATTTTAGACACAACCGTCACAAGAGATTATAATTTATAACACACATCTAGATCCAATGTATGCATGTATATCACACTATTTAGTCTTTACATGTGTTTAATGGATATTAATATTGGCATTTTTTTTTTCTGGATTGGAAGCCACACATCACGAGCTTGGACCATGTAAATAGAAGTATAGTCATAAATTAAGAGGGAGTCTAAATCCACACACATTCCCAAAGATCGCAGTGCCCTCAATCATCCAACTAAAAATTTTCTTCCATGCTAAGACACAGTCGTGCAATGCCAAAAAAAGAACAAGAATGCTTTAGTTACGGTTCCTGTTCCCAAGTGGAAGGTTCCTGTGCCAAATAATAGCCCGCTCTTTATCCGAAGATTAGCTTTATGGAAGTGGAATATAAATATATGGACCCCTCCCCTTTTCGTCCCTAACCGAAAGAAAAAAATAAAAATAAAATAAAAAACAAAGCCAAACTTGATAGAGATTGAGCAATAAATTAATTAATGTGCTATTCATTATATGTTCCCGTGTCCTTCGATATATATCGATCCCCACATTTTGGCTGGTAAGAAAGTGCGCATAGTATTATGGATTTGCATTGAATGCAGAACCGAAATTAAGAAAGAGACTGTTTTTTTAGGACAAATCTCTTACACATACTAAAATTGTATCTTAATATTTTGTTGATTATGAATTATTTTAATAATTTATTGATGATAAATTTGAATATGTAAACTACCTTTTATATACCGTGAAGTTTGCAGATAATTGGATATGTAGTTTTTTTTTATCCTATGCTACCAATTTGATATTTTAGTTTATGTGTGTCCTTGTGGTCAAAATCCTTTTTTCCTTTATAATTGTAAAAAAAGTCCACATTCCTCAATATACACTGAATTTTTTAGAGACAAAAAGAAAGGGAAGAAGTCTGCGGTAAGTACGTGCAAAAAAGATAAGTTTCCTTTGAATCCTATTCCTAAAAGTAAAAGCTACCTTGGGTAATTTCCTAATACCACCAGGTGGAAGCCTTGAGTTCATTACATGATTTTGGAAAATGGAAAGGTTCTGGTGGCTTCTCCAATCCTTTATTTCGTGCCATGAGTTTGATCTCAAGTCATTAGACGTAGCAAATATCTAATAATTATACATGGAGTATTATGTATTAATGACCGAATGTCACGATCTGAGTGTGTGTGATAAATGCAATGTGTACTTTCTTTAGAGAATAATTTGGGTTCAGATGATAAAAACTCAGTCATTAGGTCTTAAAAATGTATATTAACTTAAAAACCTTCCAGCAATTAACAAACTTTAATATGAATAGGACATTGGATCATACCAGTGAATCTGTTAAACGTGGCCATTCTAGTAAGATTTGTCCAAAAGAGACAATTCTCACACCGCTTTACTGAGAAATATCAAGACCACACTATTAGAGATAGTATTAAATATTAATAGATCTAATTAAAATTGAGATATCCATTATCTAACTTTTATGCTCCAATTGTATTCACCACATATTGATTTAAGTGTCAGTTTTTTTAACGCAACTGTTATTGATCTAATAGAAGCCGACTCAATCTCAAATATCTATCAGACTATCACTTATACAGTTATAGTTTTTTCTTTTTTTTTTATTTATCGTTTTCCTAAATATAAATTATTTGCTTTTATTTTATTTATTTAAATTAATCAAATGTTTCTATCTTATACTTTTTAAAATATTATTTTAATAAAGAAAAATAATACCAAATATTCAGTAATTCCTTGTATCGTTAGCATGATAGTTTAATAATACTTTGATCTAATCATATGTTATCGCCTGACATTTTGTAAAATCAACCAACGCTACTGCGTTACCATATTGTCCTTTTGCTGTATGATCCCAAAATTAAGGGAAAGCAAGACACTATGATGTTTACTGTTTGACAAAATGACAGTATATTTTTGTTCTATATTATTTTATTTAAAAGGAAAACTATTATTCTGTTTTTTTAATAACACTGGACATTTATAACAGGATTATAAAATCTGGATAGATTATTCACCCAATCAAGATAATGAATTAGTGATTCAATTTGATGAATCAATAATTAATTCGATTTGACTTGATATATATTAAAAATTTAAAATTATATAAATATTTATTATATATAAATATATAACTAACATTATTTAATTATATTTAAACTTCAAAATTTAAAATAATAATTGATAATAATAAGATATCAAAATCACCTGACCGAGTTTCTTAACACTGTTATAGTGATAAACAATTCTATAAAGTAATAATTAATTAATCAGGTAAAAAGTTAACACGGTCTGCGTTTTCTTTCAGTTTATTCTTATCTGAAAACTTATCTGCAGCCTACTTCCCGGGTAATATTGGGGTAGGCAAAATATCAATAGTTGGTTTAAAGAGGAGGAATAGAAGTATTAGAGACAAGGTATAGATGAGTTAAGTTATTCGCAAACTATTTAACTTTGATATTTTAAATGTTTGATCAAGTTTGTTTATGAAATAAAGTTTGAAATTGAATAATATATGAGCCAAATTTAAGCTTTATTAGCCAATAATAACAGTTCATGAATAACTTGTTTACATATATGTGCATACAGACGTATCATACAAAATTAAAATTACATAGATATTACAATTTGTATGAAAAAACTTTTGTAATTTTTTTTATAAATAATAATATACTTTTGTTTGCTAGACACATACATGAAAAAATATTTTCATTTGATATGTATAGATTTTTGTGTGTGACAGGGTTAAAATTAAAGAGGGGATAATATTAAAAGAAATTAAGTCTTTTTTATGAGTAAATATAAGCTAGTATGAAAAAACCTATTGTGAAAGACATCAATAATAATACAAGTAAAGTTAGATTATAAATGAGTTAAACAAGTTAAATGTAAAATTTATCTTTTTTATGCAAGTTAATTTAAACTTTCTGTTAAGATTATCGATTAAGTAAAGAAAAAAAAATTACTTCATCATTTAATCACAATTTATTATCTATAATAAATTTATATTAATTTTTATGATAATTATTTTAAAAATCATATTAACAATAAATTTTGATTGAACGATAATATAAAAATACACTACCATTAAACTTTTAAATAAATAAACTAAACTTGAATATCATACTTTTTTTTTTTACCAGTCAAACTAAACCTTAGGTGGTGACGTTCAAATGTTTATGCAAATCACCTAAATCCAAAGATATGCTATTCACTACATGCACTTACAAAAGTAGCCTCACCTCAGTGAATGAAGTGATCTCTTAGCAGCAAGTAATCCAACAGCGCAACAATAAGCCAGTTAAGCCCTGAAAACCAGTTAAGTGCCCCCTAACTAATTTATTGCATCTTTATCCATCAATTATCAGTAGTTTAGCATATAATATCTTCAAATTCCCAAGGAAAGGCAAAATATCAACAATAGGAATAAAGAGGTCTCTTTTGGGCTTTTCGCAATTCTTGTTATTATTTTAGAAAGGTGTTTGCACCAGTTGTGACTGGGTTTGGGTGGAAGTCGGCGGATACCGTAAAAAGCAGACTTAAGATGTGATAGTATAATACGGTTTTTTATATATATATGAGAAAGAAATATTTTTAACATTCTCTCGTAAAAGTGTGCTTAAAAATTAGGCGTTAGAGATGCTTATGCACCAGCACTTTGTTCTTGAAATTGTATCTTAAACATTGCAAAAATGAAAGGAAGAGAAATATGGATATAATAATAAAATATAACAAAAAGAGACGGAAATAAATAATAGATGTTGATAAAATATCTATAAATAAGTGTTCATGATTCATTTGAAATATTGTAGTGTTTATCGTCTTCTTATTTCTATTTTGAATAATGATAAAAATAGAGGTTGAAAGAAGAGAATATAGAAATAAAAGAGAAAATGATAGATATGATGATATAAAAATAAGAGAGAAATAAATAAATAAAATAAAAGTGAGATAGAAAAGAAAGTGACTAATAGTAAATATTTTCCTTCTGTTTGAACGCCAAACATTGTAGCTCCAATAAGTTTAAATGCATATTTGGAAAACCTAGCACGTACTTAGAAATATTTATTTAAAAAAAAACTTTGTACAAGATGATCATGAAAGCACAATGATATGCGCCTAGCATATGTTATTTTTCCAAGCCATTAGAAGCATGAAATCATCCATAATTGATCAAAATTGCTCATTATCTTGATAGATGTTGATGATTATGAACCTTGCATGAATTATAATTAAATTGAATGAATTTATAACAGGAAAAGCCTTCAAATAGAGCAAGTCAAGTCCAAGAAGGATCCCACGCCACCAGCGCGAGACCCGCGCCACCAGCGTGAATAAGGCCCTGGAACTCATATCCTCACTGCCAACCCACGCTGTCAGCGTGGTATGCCACGCCTTCAGCGTGGATGCTTGGAAGAAGCCGCGCCATCAGCGTGAAGACCCACGCTACCAGCGTGGATACTGGCCTGGAAATAGAAAGTTCACTGGAAGTCCACGCTACCAGCGTGGAGATCCACGCCTCCAGCGTGGTACTTGAAATCACTCCCACGCTGTCAGCGTGAGATCCCGCGCTACCAGCGCGGGACTCTGCTGACAGTGTAAACTTAAATGCTGCTGAGGGCAAATCTGGGATTTCACATGTTTCTTATATATAGCTTAACTCCAGCATTGAAGGCACGAATCTACCACTGAAGACACACCAATACTAAGGTTTTAGGGCTTGGGAAGCTTGGCTAGGGTATTGGGAGTTGAAGGTTCCAAGTGGAGGTCTTGCTCCACCTTCTTCTCCTTATTTTCTTGGCTGGGCATGTCTAATATGGTTGTAACTCAGCCACCCATTATGAGGTTTGGCTAGTTTATTATGTAGTTAGGGCAAAGCACTTAATGTAACTCCCATTGGGATGTATTGAATGCTATTTTCATTTATCAAAAGTCATATTTACTACACTTTGCTTGTATGGTTTATTTCTTCTTTGGATTTGCGCACTCTAATGAAGAACGTAGAGTTAGGGTTCACAATAGGAATATTGGGGCTCTAGTCTTGGAAATAAGTGTGGTAACTTGCTAACATCACCTAAGGAATTAGGGATGGGTGCTTGTAGTCTTGAATGTGTTGCTTCATGCTTAACCCTAGGAAGGTCACTAAGGAATTAGGGCTGGAAAAAGGGGTTAAAGGGTTATTTGGCTAAGGAATTAGTGAATAGCTAAACTTTGGTGAAACACATGACTGATTGATTGAGATATGTGAATCTAGTAATTAATATAATCTCATTGGGAGAGAGCATTGAGTGTGAGTGCCCTAGCTACTACCGTCATCTATTATATTTCATCAACTTAATTGTCCATATACTTTTATGTCATAGCTTAATTTCAATCCAACACTCACACATATACAAACCAAACTTTATTCCATTTTATCATCCAACCTTAAGATACGAAATTATGATTTAATTGATCAAACAATCCTCGTGGGAACGATACTTTACTTTCACTTTATTACTTGTACGATCGGTATACTTGCCGTGACGCAACACACAACAGTAGTGATTAAAATTTAAACACAAGTACACAACTATCACAATGATTGCCACAAGCAGCAAACAGAATTTCCACCTATTCCTCCAAGTTCTATTCTAACTTATAAGCAGAACCTAATTCCTAGTCATTAATATTAAACACAAGACAATACATATAACTAACAAGAAGTTCAAAAATAGCCTCCAAGAAACTATATATACTTGGACACATGGAAAAGTGAAGCATATGAACTTGCAAGGTGTAACCCTTGATGTACATACTTGACTAAAATTGCTTAATTTACATGATTGAACATGCATTAGGGTTGTCGTCACTGAAGAGGGAGGTGAGCTTCTCATCCGGTGCGTTAGGGTTGGGGAGTGCTTGTTCAGTGTTTTTCACATACCCTGAGGGTGCCTTCTTGTCATATGCCTGTGCTACATAGGGATATGCCACCAAGTTATACTGAATATATGGCCAAAATTCAGCTCTTTTTCCTGTGCTTTGTACTTTCTTTAGGACCTTGTTTCTATCCACGTAGCCAGTCACCGTTACCTTGCTTTGCTTTCTATTCACCTCTACTTGTTTCACACCTGGATTCATGTTTTCATACGATTTATAAGGTTCCAACTTAATTAACTATAATAAATTCTTTGTTGATTTTCTCTAGTTACCAACAACATTTGCATGATGTCCTTTGAGAATTTGAACAGTTTCGTAGAGCAAATTAGCAAACTATACCAAAAAATGATTTATTATATAGGACAAAACTTAGATATAGTTTGTCGACTGTTGTTGTTGGTGAGGTTCTGCTATCAGAATTAGAGTTTCATTGATAATTTGCTTAATAAAGGTTTACATTAAATATCAATATAGGTTATCTGGTAAAACTCTAATTTTGATTAGAAAACATAACTAAAGTATTTAAGACACTGTATATATGTTTTCTTCTATGCTGATTTTTATCTATGAAAATAAGGTTTATTTTTCATATTTTTACTTGAAAAATTCGAGACAAAAATGAGAGTATAATTAAGGAAGACAGAGATAACAACCTGACATGTTGGAAACAGAATTCCGAACTCTTCTTTCACAGCCATCACAGTCCATTTTCACCTTGATTTCAACTGTCTGCAAGACAAAGAATTAAAAGGAAAATAAAATGAGAATTTGCTCGAGACTAAAACCACCATAAAAACACACGCACACATAAGGGATAGGAGCTCGTGAAAACCTGCATTGGTTTGCGTTTCTTTTTTGGAGTGGAAACTGAGAAGTAATCTGAAAGGAAATCAAGAGCACCCATTTCCTTGGTTCTTTTTTTATCACAAAAATAAATGGAGAGCTAAAAAAGGACTTTGAGCAGGGGAAGAAGAGAAGACAGAACAGAGTATTTGACAGAGAGAGAGAGAGAGAAAGTGAAAGCAAATTAAAGAGGAAGGGTTGGAAGAGGCTCTATAAGACTATAACAATGTTTTGCACTAGGAAATAATGCATTTACAAGGGAAGTGGCATCCTTAATATATGCATTACTTGTGCTAAAGTTTAATCCATAAAATAATGGTTAGATAAGGACTTTTGTCTCTAATTATGTCTGTCTAGTGTCTACACAAATATCGTGACAATAGCCACTTGACACGAATAGACAAAATTATTGAATCTCGACAGTTAATTATTTGAGAATGATAGGGGGTAAAATATTTATTATCAAGCCGCACTCTAGCTGGTTTCTTTTGCTCAAAGAAACACACATTTTTTCAACTTTCAACTTTCTTTTGATTGTTCTGCAAAGGCAAGTATCTTCTTCTTGACACCTGTATCACAGTGATTTGACTTCAGACCCCATTGCTTCTGTTTAATTTTATTTAAAACTCGTTTCTTGAGGTACTGATCAATTACGTTAATATTAATATTACTAAATAAAATGTAAGCCAACATTTTCAACAAAAAATGTTTTTTTTTTATCAAGAATATCTTTCAATCAAGAGACAAGAGTCATAAATTAATCTTTCTGAAAATCATTTAGTTAAAGTTTAACTTACATCTTTTTGAGAGAATTTCAATAAATTTTTTCCATTATACGTGATAAAAAAGTTGAATCAGATTAGAGAGACAACTGATTGATTTTAACAGAGCTAATTTTGAATAAATTGAAATATGTATTTAAATTAATTTTAATTACGAATTTTATATTAAAATGTGTGCGTGTAAAAAAATATTGTTTTCTAGTGTAAAACAAACAACTTAAGTTATTTGCCAAATTTTGTACTCATGAACGTTAACTCATTATATTTGAGTATCTCAAAAGACAATGAAAAATTAACTCTAATAGTATGTTTCGGTACGAAATCAAAACTGAAAATCCAGTATCTCCTCTACTCAAAAGTATAAGTAAAGAAAACAACTTCGTAATCATTAATTTCATTGCAACCATTACCATATTTTTGGTGGATCTTTTCTGTTTTATTTTTGGTGGAAATGATGTTTATGGATCATTTAATTTGTATGTCGGTGTTTCTATCTTAACGGTGGGAAACTGTAGAAGATCTATATGTAAATATTTTTATAATGCTATTTTTTTGGCGGAAAATAGTTGTGATGGACTATTTTGAAGTGTAAGAGTTGTTATCTATATATACTTTTTTTCTTCATTTGGTGATCATTTTGTTTGAAAGACTCGTTGCATGTATATTAACATATAGTAAATTTCATTAGTTAATATTTCTACCACATCAACTTGGTTAGTGATCATGGTTGCATGCATGCGATGCAAGGGAAATAGGAGTTTGCTACCTCCAGCTAGTTGTGCCACTGGGTTTGCTGCTTTTACACTTTACGCGCACTGTGAGTTGTAATTAAGCCAACAGCTTCCGAAATAATATAAAATCATGAAAATAAAAATGTTCATTTGTTACTGCATAAAAGTTTGTGTGAAACTAGTTTGATTATTCGGTTTCTTTGTCTGTAACGTTAATGTTATGTTTGGGAGAGAACAAAGAAGAAATTGAGTCGGGAGAGATGAAAATAATTTTTATTTTTGCAATCATTATAATTATAACTTTTGATTTTCTTGGTGGAAGTATTGCATAAACTTTAGTCATTTAAATTAATTACAAGACTAATATTTATTATCATACTTAAAAGTTTTTTTTTTATCATTTTTCAAGAATATTTTATATGAGAATTAAATACAAATTTTCTCCTACAAAATTAGTGTAAGTGATCAAGTGAGTCACACTCATTAAGTGATAAATGAAAATAATTTGATTGTTTGATATAAAAAATAAGTTTAAAATTTATAAGACTCACTCTATTTTTTTTTATCTATTTTTACTTATTGTCTTATCTCTTTCTTCATTTTTTTCTCATTTTATTTTATTTCTCACCTATTATTACTTATTCATTTTTTTTATGCATCCTATTTTTTATCTCTCTATATAAATAGAAAATATATCTCTTGAGAATTTCCACAATTTAATGGGTAGGGGTAACCCCCAATTATATATAAAAAAATTCAGGTTTGACAATCTTATCAATCACACAACTGGTGATCGTTTGCACCTGGCATGTGCAGTGGAATGCTAGATATTCATTCATGATTAGAGATTTAGAACAAATTGAGAAAATGCCAAAGCCCTTTCAAATCAAAGCGTTGAAGTGAACATGCTATCATAACTTGTTAACCTAATACTATCTATGACTTTTTAAATCAACACCATCCTTGTCAAAATTAATTGGTCCGTGCATTATTCAAACATATACATGAACAGATTAATCATTCAATTTCCATGTCCATCTAATCTGATAGGTCTCACTCTCCTGTGGCCTCAATTCATGGATTTCCATGGTTCTAACTAAATTTGCGTTTTGTTCACCTTCATTATTATCCATGTGTCACGATCCGATTACGTACATGTTTTTCATGTCTGGGATCCAGAACTTTTTTTTAATGGGATGAAGCATTGATACTTCGTGCCTAAGTGGTACCCTTCTATTCTAGCTCTAGGCATTTCCATCAATCAACCAGATTTTACTTCCATGCCGGTAGGGACAGATTCATCATTTGCAAATAATAGAAAAATGAGAATTTTTTTTTATAAGTTAAAATTAGCTTGTATTTTGTAAAAAATTTATGGTGTTAGCCACTGGGGGATGCACGTGAGAAGGCTGGGACAATTGCCTAATTTTTTTTTATTTGAATGTGTAATAAAAAAATTTCCCTACTAAAAAATAAGTATTGTCTCATAAGATATTTTTTTATAAAATGAATGAATAAAATATAAAAATAAAATAGAGAAAAAAATTGATACTAAATTTATTACTTTATATTTTTAATTTTCAGGTTTAATTACTATTTTTGTTAATTAATTTATTTTTTAGTTTAATTTAATCATTTAATTTATTTATTTTGTTTAGTTTGGTTCCATGATTTTAGATGATACTAATAAATTATATGTTTGGTCATCGATAAATTAACAAATTTTACTTTTGATCCTTAATAAAATTGTTTTTGTGTTGAGTCCCAAATAAAAAAAATATTTTGGTCATTGTTATTTTGTTTTAATCCTTTTTATATATCTATTTTTTTTATTTGATATATAAATCATTTTTTATTAATCCTTATCAAATATTTTTCAAAATAACTAATACAAAATGAACAAAATTTTATAGGGACTAAAACGAAAAGATAGATATATTGAAAGATCTAAAACAAAATAAACAGAACTAAAAACAAAATTTTAATTTTATTAAGGATTTAATAAAAATTATTAGAGATCTTAAACAAGATTTACTAATTTATTATTAGCTAAAAACATATTTTTAAGGCTTTTTTAATAAAATTAAAATTATTTCTTGTCCCACTGATGAATTTTTTTTGCATCTGCTGCAACAGGTGTTACCTTCTCCAAAAACTAATCTTTAAATTATGTAGAAGCCTATTTTAGTTTGTGAAAAAAGTTATTTTTTTTCCTTTCTAATTTTTTCTTCTATGACTACTTATGAAGAAATTTATATCACTATAAACTCACCCTATATTATATATTTAAATCTTAATTCTAAATGAAAATATTTTTAGTTCACGTAATTTTTCATATATTAAGTATTTAACTATTTTTTTTATAAATATTTATTTTTTCAAATATTATTATTTAAATTTATTTTCAATTTTAATTTTGAATTTTAACATATTATTTTAATAAAGATTACATGTTTCGTACTTAGGCATACTGCTTATAAAAGATAGGAAAAACTAACTAAAAGTAGACATTTTACATTGAAAATTAAATATTGTCAAAAGAAACTCCTTAGAGGTTTCTTATTTAAGAAATAAATTATTTGTATATACAAATAAATTATTAGTTTAAGTGATATTGAATTCAATTTGTTTTAAGGAAGATGTCATGTTCAAACCTGATTGATGAAACCAAAAAGATTACTTACATATAAAAAATAACAAAAATATTAAATTTTGATAAGTTAATGAAATTTATTGAATATTACATGATTACGTGCGTTCAACATGAAATGAAAGTATCTTATTCCTTAACTTAGATATAAAAATAAACTGATCAGGTGTCCAATTATATAAAATTCATCAACTCAGTCCTATGTTTTCTAAAACTAAAAACACCCAATACCATATTAAGAGACAAACGTTCAAAAGTTTAGTGAAAACTAGCATTCAATATGCTAGCCTTTTTATTTTCTAATATGATAAATGAAACTTAATAATTTTTCCTTCGTCCAATTATATATATATATATATATATATGTGTGTGTGTGCGTGTACTCTTTACGATGATGATTCTATTTGAAAAAGTTTCATTTTCCTTATGTTTTCTCGCATTTTAAAAAAATATTTCATCATTTTAATTTTAAGTATATGTTTATTAGGCATGTCAAAGGCACAACCAGAATATGCATTGTGCAAACCGTTTCCGTACAAGTAGGCACATGGTGAACGTTGTTCAGAGAAAGGATTGTATCTTTTGTCTTTCTCTCTTCGTAGCAAAAAGATAATAAGCCTTGTGTCTAGACGATAAAATTAGATGCCTCTATTCCCGACAACAATCATATCCATTGAAGCTTATTTAAAGAAAATTGAAGCTTAAATAGAAGGAGAACATTGTTGAAAATACAAAGTGCTCAAAATTCTCATATACAGAAAGCTAGTTTTTTTTGGACTATCATCTTTAATACTCAAAGCTCTATTCTTTGTTACTGGATCAACTCGGATCGGACATACTTTTAACCCGGATCAAACCGGATCGACCCGGAAGGTCTGGGGTCGAACCAGTGATCCCGCCGACCCGGACCGGGTCATTTACTTTTTTTTTCCTCTTTGGATTGCGAAACGGCGTCGTTTTCCTGCTTTGTAGGTTTTTGATTTTAGAAATCCTGATCCATCGTCTTCACCGCTACGCGTTCTCGCGTCTCTCGCGGCGCCGTCGACCGCCGTCTTCGCCGCTTCGCGTTCTCGCTTCTCTCGCAGTCTCGCAGTCCCAGCTTCTCTCGCGGCGCCGTTGATCGTCGCCTTCTCGTTCTCGCTTCGTCGCAGCTTCTGTCCCAAAGGTATAATTCCTCTCTAAACTGCATTTGCCTCTTCTCTATCGTCAAAGCAAAGATTGCTACATGTTTGTTTTAAGGCAAATTTGGATTTTGGATTTTGGTTTTTTCCTTTTTGTTCCTTCATATTTTTCCAATGTTTGTGATTGTGTGTGACTGTGTGTGCCTGCGCGTGTGGTTTGGTTGGAGCATTCACATTTCAGTTTCACAGTACCTCACAGCTTTCAAAATGCGAAAATTGCCCTGCCTTAAGGATGCAAATGCAGAGTAGTCGAATAATAACATAACTCCATCAACTTGACATTGATTTCCCCAGGTTTTGGTTACATGGAAAACTTTTTGTGTTCATGAAGTTTCCCTTATTTCAAATAACAATAACAACCATGAAAGCTAGGTACATTCAAATTCAAGCCATATGTAAAATTTGGAGAAATTGATGAAAACCCCTTATGCCGAATTTGTGTACTTTTTCTTTTGATTTTGAATAATTAATACGTTAGTCTTTTTGAGAGAAACAGAAAATTATCTCAGTTGAGTGAAATTAAAAACGCTTCTGATTGCAAGGTTTGGAGGAAGAATATTTGAGAATTCATGAGGAAGTAGCAACCTCAAAGCAGTTAGGTTCTGTAGAGGATTATATTTAGAATTTTGAACTCTTCTCTTCACTAGTAAATAGGCTGATGCCTGAGGAGCAAATTTGGTGGAGTAGAATGTCTTGTTGGTCTTCATTGTACTTGAGAAACATCCCATATTTGCATCTCATTGAGCATGTCATGTGCATTAAGAAAGATAAAAAGATAAGACCTGAAGGGTGATACGGTTAAGCCGAACACGACCCTGAGGGAAAGACTAAAGAAAGATAATGCCTGAAGAGTGATACAGTTAAGCTGAGCACGACCCTGATGGTACCCAACGGGTGATACGGTGAAGCCGAGCACGACCCTGCGAGAAAGACATATTGACCCAAGGGTGATACAGTTAAGTTGAGCACGACCCTGCGGGAGCAACCTAAGTCTAGTAATGAGCTCATTGTCTAGTTTAGGGTATTAAAGTGGAAAATAACAAAGGTAAGCTATGCATTGACATGATTGAAAATGATGCTTGCATTAATGATGAAGTATGAGATTATTTTTAAGTGTTTGTAAATAAAATGAAACTACTTCGGGATTACATGTTTATGAAATTAAAAATCAACTATAATTGTTCACATGTTTTCTTAATAAACCGACGTAGTTGGAATGATGACGATGATGTTGTATGATAAGTAAATTTTCACCTACTGGGAATTCTTAGGAATTCTCACTGTTTTAGTATGTTCCCGTGTCATTCCAGACAAGTAAATCGAAAGGAGGAGCTACAAAATGAGGACAAGTTGGAAGATTTCTTTTAATGTTGCAGACTTGTAGTATTTTGTTATATGCTTTGTAATATATGAACATTACTATTATTGAAGGGAATATTATTTACAAGTTATTACTAAGTTGTAATTTATTAAAGAGACCAAAAAGTCTCTACAGGCTCAATATAAGCGTAAATTTCTAATATTGAGATAAGTTTTTTATCAATCGATTTTGATTAAAAATTTTACGTTAGAAAGTTAACATATTCTACTTCATCCTTAATGCAAGCATCATTTTCAATCATGTCAATGCATAGCTTACCCTTGTTATTTTCCTCTTTAATATCCTAAACTAGACAATGAGCTCATTACTAGACTTAGGTTGCTCCCGCAGGGTCGTGCTCAGCTTAACTGTATCACCCTTTGGGGTCCCATAGGGTCGTGCTCAGCTTAACTGTATCACCCTTGGGTCAATATGTCTTTCCCGCAAGGTCGTGCTCGGCTTAACTGTATCACCCGTTGGGTACCATCAGGGTCGTGCTCAGCTTAACTGTATCATCCTTCAGGTATTATCTTTCTTTAGTCTTTCCCTCAGGGTCGTGCTCGGCTTAACCGTATCACCCTTTGGGCACCATCAGGGTCGTGCTTGGCTTAACCGTATCACCCTTCAGGTCTTATCTTTTTATCTTTCTTAATGCACATGACATGCTCAATGACATGCAAAGCTACATAACTCATGTCATACAATTATGTCACAAAACATCAAGATTTCACCATCACAAAAGAAAATCATAACAAAGAACATCATAACAACAAGATTTCTTACTACATATGATTCTGTTCTTCCTATAATCTATACTCATCTAACAGTCATTAAATTCTCATCTTTTAATATGTTAAACTAGACTTCCTAAGCTTTCTAAAAAGGTATCACATGACTCAATTGGAGTTATAAAACTCTAGATATATATTTTACAAATAGAACTTCAAATCTGCCAGCAGTCTCAAAATTCCATACTAACATCTCCTAGTGTTTTCACGATTGCAAGCAGTAAAAAATCTAGTTTTAGCTGAAATTTTTATATGTTATAGTTGACATTTATATCTTTAATTCCATATAGCATACACCTAATTTGAATAAGAAATGAGAGAGAAATAAATTTTTCAAAATGGATGGCAGAAGCTGTTTGGGTGTGGACAGTTTCGGACAGCTTGAGCTAAAATAATTTATGGGCATGATTCACTGCTTAGTTTGGTCCCATATTTTAGGACAACATAGAGGACATCCTAAGCTTTAAAATGAGTGGTCAAACATCTCGTTTGGTTAAGTATAGAGGGAGATATGAAAATTTCAAAACAGTTCGAAATTCAACTTATAGCCATACGAATTATCTCAATAATCAAATGATAAATGAAACTAACTTTCACCTACCTTAATCAAGTTTTCTTCCAATTCCTCCAAGTATTTGGCTGCACCTCAAGTTATTGAAAGAATGAAAGGCTTGTCTATCTCTTCCTAAGAGGCTAGCTTCTACACGTGATTCTTCAAAAGAAGTGGGGTCTCTTTATGCTTTGAAAATGAAAGGATGAAAGTGAAATGAAAGAGATGGGAGAGAGCTTCACGTGAAGGTGTAGTAGGATGAAGTCTTGAGAATGACTTCTACTTAAGGCCTCTCCCCCTTTATATAGAGTTTGGAAAATAATAGAATATTTACAAAAATCTCCTAAGTCATGATGCTTCCATTACAAGTGTCCCTACACTTGTCATGACCTTTACAAGTGTCCCACCACTTGTCATGGTCTTGAAGCTTCTTCCTTCCAAGTGTCCCTCCACTTGGCAAATCATGAAGTTTCTCCATGGTTCTCCATCTTTCACGTGACCATCCAATAAATAGGAGAAGATTTTTCTTTTCTTCATGCCATTTTGTACACATGTCCTTCAAGGCATGACACATTTCTTCCAAATGTCCTCTTACTTGGCATGTTCATGAAGTTTCTCTCTTCTTCTAGCTTATTCACGTGGACAACAAAGAAGTAGGAGAAAATTTACTTTCTTTCATGCTACTTTGTATAAATAACTCTCAAAGCATGATGGTTTCTTATCCCTTCATCAATGGTGGCTTACAAGTGACTAGATGTTTCTCAAGTCTTCATGATTGTATCTTATCATTTTAATTTATGAAGCTTAAGATATTTTTCTATTTATCATGTTTTCATTTTCTTAAAGAGAAGAAAATTATGTGGTTTTCCTTATATCCACATGTCACCTTTTATGAAGAAGAATTCAATTTAAAGATAGCTTCACACATGACATTCATTAAGAGAAAGTAAAGTTCAATTTGAACTCTTATACCTAAAAGATAATATTAAATAATAGACTTTAGAGATTTCTCTACAAAATATCTAATCAAAATATCCAGGGGCATTTTGGTAATTTGCCACTTACTCCAGGGGCATTTTTGTCATTTCCACTTCAAAATATCTAAGGGTATTTTGGTAATTTTTACCTTAAGGGTATTTTGGTAATTTCCTCTTCAAGGAAAGGGTAATATGGAAATTGCAAGAAAAGAAATGGGATTGGATTGGATGCTTAGGTCTGAAAGTATGAAGCCTGTAGTTACGGAAACAGAGGAAAAATTGTCAGAGGAGGTTCTAGTTGAGGAGGTATATCTCTGTTAAATTTGTTTCCCATTTGGCTGTTAAAATATGTAGCTCTCCTGTCGAGTTCTGTATTTTTATTCTTTTTCTGTCCTCAAAGGAGGACACTTTGTTTTGTGTTTACTAATTTTTGTTGCTTTTGTTTGAATTTTCTCCTTATCAACTGCTATTTATTGGTGTCATTTTCTGCTATTTCTTACAAGAAATGAAAGGATAAATGAGAAGGGAAGGATAAAATAACTAGGAATAAACCAGAGAAGAAATCAAAGCAAAGAGAAACTTCCTTTTCCCCTTTTAATGCTATCACTCACCATATTAAAGAAACATATGAATTAAAAGATAAAATAAAGGTAAATGGGAAATATTATCAGATTTTATCCAAAAACTAAAAAAATGTATAAGATAGTTACATGGTGAGCTAATGCCTTTTGAAGATAAAATGGTTTGATCCTTTGGCCTTCTTCTGCAGGAGAATTATTTTATATTCATGTATTTATTACAGTATTCATATATGGATTTTGTTTAAGATAAAAGTGATGAATTGGGAACAATGTTTCAATTTTCCTGTTGACATTCACATAGTTGAAGTGCCTGTCCATTTGTGTTGTCTTAAATGTTTTCATGTAGTTTGCTGCTTGTCTTCATCTTTAAATCTCAGCCAATGTAAAGTGATAAAAGACTAAGTTGTTTGCTGCTTCTTTTTTTCCAGTCAAAGAAGGCAAATCCTAAGGAACTGAATCCATATTTGAATGATAATGGAAGTGGTTACCCGGAAGAAAGTGGAGCTAAAGTTGGTGCTGATCAACTTCTATCTTCTTCCCTTGTTGGGGATGGAGGAGCAAGTTGGAGACTTAAAGCCTTAAAGCGTGCACAAGAGCAAGCAGCTCGAGAAGGACGAAGATTCAACGAGGTTTTTATGCTTGCTTTTCAGATATTCCTTGTTCCTATCTGTCATCCTGTAATAAATTTGCTGTTTACCATATGGATATGTGCAGGTTGTGGAAGAAAGGTGGACTTCTCTTGGTGAGTTGACTGCAGCTGTTGCATCTCACGCAGCTGCCCCAGCTCATGCTCATCTGCGTGCTATAAAAAATAGACAAAGAGGGATAACTGAAGAAAATTCACCAGATTCTGATAAGCATTGTCAAAGGGATTCTAAAAGGGTATCTTTGATAACAGACAAAGAAGTGTTTCATGTTTCTTTCTTGTTCCTTCAATGGGTTTTATGTCTAATAATTTTTATGGTGTTAATCAAATTTTTCTGGAATATATTCTGTTACACTTTACTGAAATTGACCAATGAAATACTAGCAGGACTACTTAAAAGATGTTTCTGTTTGGCACCATGAAATGAAAGCACCTAAAGTTCGAGATTCTTTGTCTTGGGGAAAGCGAAAGAGCCAACAAGTGGTAGCTGAGGGTGCCGGGGTCATCTCTGCTGCAGTATCTAGCCTAAATAAGTTTGCCAATGATGGAAGTTTTATGCATGATTTTGGTAGCAAGATGAGTGATAATTTTGACATCTCTGTTTTGGATAGTTGTGAATTAGAAAAGGTTTCGTTGGAAGCAAATACACCTGGAGAAAGAAGTGCGATAGTCAAGAAGGAGATGAGTGAAAACCAGTTGGCAGCTAAGGTTATGCAACTTCGTTTGAAGGGAAAGCATGAAGAAGCTGACAAACTGATGGTAAGGCATAAAATAAGAGAATATGGTGTCTTTTCTGGACTTTGTTTGCCCCTTATCAATTTTGCGATTTAAATTAGTGCATCGTGCTATGTTTTTTCTCATCCATTTCATGTGCCTAGTCTATTGACTTGGAAATGAAACTGAAATTGATTCTGAAATGCTTGAGAGGTTGACTCTCAGTGTTGTTAGATTGTAATGAAAAATGTTGAGTCAAAATCCCTTGATTATATGGAATAAATCTAGTAATTACAGCCTTAAAATGCTTCCTAATTACTAATTACACAACTTGAATTTATCTTTTGTTTACAAAAACATACCCTTCTAGTTTTTTGATTATTGTGATTTCATTGTCTGGTTTTTGTTCTTGTTTTGGTGGGCAGCAAGAAGCAAAAGTTATGAACACAAAGCAAGAAAATCAAGATCATTCAATTAGATCAAGAACCGAGGGAAGTTCTAGCAGGTATTTTACTGACTAGGAATTCTGTATTTGTTTTTCTGTTCTCCTTTATCCTATATGCACTTTGATTTATTCATTTCTATGTGAAGACATTGTGCACAAGGTGAAATTTCTTATATTGCAGAAAAACTGGGCAACTCTTCATGTTTATCTTTTTAGTTTGGATTTCTTTTTTCTTCTTTGTAAGTTGGTAAGCATGTTTGATGTGGTGTTATTATTATTGGTTTCTATAGCTTTATTTATTCTTTTTAAATTTCATTATTTCTTATGTTTTTATCGGATGACATTGTGTTTTTTGTAGGTATGCTATGCAGAAGATATCTGCTGAGCAGAAGAAAGGAGAGGATGATGCTGATATGCATCTTGCTCGCAAGATCATGCATAACAAGCAGTTTAGGGCTTCGACTCAGGCTGATGATGAATATGACTTGGAGGATGGTCCAAGCAGAAAGAGTATAAAGAAGCAAGGAGGTGATGATCACAAGAGTATCCAAAAGAAGACAAATCGATTCTTGACTCAGCAAGAGCGCTGCCTATTTTGTTTAGAAAATCCAAATCGGCCTATGCATCTTGTTGTTTCAATCGCAAATTTCACATATCTTATGTTGCCAAAGTGGCAGCCGTTGGTGCCTGGTCATTGCTGCATTTTACCAATTCAGGTGACTTAAATTTCTGCTACTGACAGTGTTTCTTTCCGAGTTGAAGCTGGTTGAAAGCAGTGTGGGCTTGTTATTTATTCAACACAATCCCTGCAATATGAGTGATTAAGTTCTTTAGTTGATGTTTTTTCTTGTGGAAAAAAGATGTATGACTAGAACCATTCCTGGATAAATGATGTGGATCCAGGAGAATATTCAAATCGATGATAGTAATGAGAATTGAAGTGTATTTGATGCTGCTTTCTTGAAATTGGGATATTTGGTAGATTAGTATTATTTCATGCATTGGAAGTAACATTAAATCGTATTAATGTGATGTGAATTGGAAGTGCTCAACAGATTTTTGAGCCAGTTGGTTTGTGCCATAAGCAACTTAGTTATTCTTTGTTTCTATGGAATTTTACATTGTAACTTTGTCTTTTCCTTTTATCTGACAGCATGAATCAGCTACAAGAACTGTGGATGATAATGTCTGGGCAGAGATTCGAAACTTCAAGAAGTGCCTAATTATGATGTTTGCTAAGCAAGAGAAGGAGGTAGTGTTTCTTGAGACTGTGATGGCATTGGCACAGCAACAACGGCATTGTATGGTTGAGTGCATTCCTTTACCCCAAGATGTTGCCAAAGAGGCTCCTTTGTACTTTAAAAAGGTGAGATGCAGAACATTATTTTCCTGTGTAGTACTGACTGCTTATTTCTCTCTTCAAAAGGGATGCTTTTCATTTATGCATCTGTGAAAGGAACATTAATCCATTAGGCTGCACATAATTGCATAATTGTATTGTGTTCTTAAAGCCAGCATGAAATTAATCTCTTTGTTTCTTTCTTGGTTTCTTGAGCTATTGATCTGAACTATTGTAGCCAGTGATGAAACCATATGACTTTTTAAGCTAGTTTAAATGGTTTTATTTTTGGATGCAGTTCATTGCAGTTTATGGTTTTATTTGCACACCCTTACTATATATGGTCTTTTGATGAGTGCCAGATATGATTATAAGCATTCTAGATATGGATAGGATAGGTTTGTTGAATGGTATTTCTTTTATCGCCCAATTTATCTAGTTTTCACTTGAGAATTGGTATTCCAGTGCTTTTGATCAAAGATCCATTGTAACTTGTGCTTTGTTGTTGATGGTTGTCTTCTTTCTATCCATAATTACTTCATTTAATATGTGTTATAATTTTCTATGAATGTTATAAAATTTTAAACTCTTTAAATTGGGTCGTCACAGGCTATTGATGAAGCTGAAGATGAGTGGAGCCAGCACAATGCAAAGAAGCTTATATAAAAGTCAAAAGGGATTGCGCAATTCAATTCCTAAGCACTTTCCATATTTTCACGTTGAATTTGGTCTAAACAAGGGTTTTGTCCATGTTATTGATGATGAAAAGCAGTTTAACATCAGCCTTGGCTTGAATGTCATAAGAGGCATGCTACATTTGGCAGAGGAGGACATGTATAGGCGACGACGCTACGAGGCTGTGGAGGTACAAAAGCAAGCAGTTGAAAGCTTTTCCAAAGAGTGGAAACATTTTGACTGGACAAAACAGCTTCATGAAGCTTCGTAACAAACATTTTACATATTAGTTCATTTTTTATTTAAGAATTAAGTTAATGTACATAAATATTGCTTATGTGCCGCGGTATACTGCAACTTTACTGATAGAAATGAATTTTGTACTGAACACCCCCCTTTATAAGAAAAAAGTGAAATAATGTTCATTCGTTGTTCATTGATACAATTTTGTCACGAGTAGAATTTGATTTTGGGAACCTTTTTTAATGCATTTTTGGTTAAGTAGAATTGATTGAGATTTACAAATTATATATATTTTTTATAGCTACAAATTATATCTTATTTACACTATAAAATAGTTTTATTTATTAATCAAACAAAAATTAGGTTACGTTACTTTTAAAATATCATAGTCAAACAATTTTAAAAAAAAAAATTTATCAAAAAACAACCTTAATAAATTTGATCAAAATCTAAATAAATAAACTGTAGAATACATCTCATAATTTGTATCACAAAATAAAAAAGTCTTTCTTTGTACCCCAAATGAAACGGTTTAGTTATTACATACGCATGACTTAACTAGTAAATAATATGATACTTAAATTGCACAATTTTAACGAGCTTCCATAAAACTATCACTGCAGAATGTATACTTTTCGGTGACTGCATGAACAAAGAGTAACAGATCATTGTACTGCTAGATGAGCTCTCAAGAATCTTATATCGATAGAAAAGACTCAAACCCATGTTACGAGTCCATAATGTGTGAGATTGACACTATTTTTAAAAGGTTTAGTTCAATTTTACTTAATCAGCTGTTTATACTTTATAGGTGGGTTAAATGAATTCATCAGACAAAAACTCTCCAATTGCGGTATGGAACATAATACAAATGAACAAAATTAATTATTGAACTTATGCTGCGGAGCCTTCTAAACAGAAAACTCTTTAAAAAATTGGCGTATGCCGCTTAAAGGTGACGAATAAACGGTACTCTTTAGTAAAAGGCCAAAGGATAGTTCTCTTTGTAATCATCACACGGCTCCTAAATTATAACAATAGCTAACCTTGTCTTTTTATAGCAAAAGCAGCTTATCTCTTAGTATACCACTCGATGTGGGCTCTGTTTAGAAGTAAATCAGCCACATACTTGATCCTTTCTGCACACCCCTGAATGAAAACTTTTTAGATTGCTATCATAGTTTTCTATCGCTCTCTTTCGTATTACTAATCTAATCTTTGAGACTTATAGGGTACTGTTATCACTCTATAAAGACGTCTAGGCTTGGGATAACTAGTTTGTATGTTAGGTTGATTTCATTTAAAAGGTCATTGCTCTTACAACACTCTGATCTTGGATGTTGATATCAGGAATCAATCCGAAAAAGGTTTAGCACTGAGATTTTACATAAAGCCCATTAGTTTTGATCAAGAGCAAGTGATCTTACTACCTGAGATATATCACCAAAAGGAGAATTAATGAGCCAGTCCTTTGTCTAAATTGAGACTGAAAAGTCTTCTATGCAGTAATTCAAAGAGAACTGCACATGATAACCTAATGGCTATTACAACCCCCAACCCCCACGTTAACACTAGAGAACGTAGATCACACAGACGTTGACAAACTAAGTACTTTATTGTAATTATAATCTTTGGTACAACTAATTTAAATTTCAGCGCTGAGTATTATCCTAACTCTATTCTAAACTCCCTTAACATTTTAGGTTTAGGAAGGCATATGTAGCTAGAGAAACTAAATTACTCAAAAATGTTTAACTGATAATGCAGAGCTTTCCTAACAGGAAAACCCTTCCAAAAATTGGCGTATGCCGCTTGAAGTGACAAGCACACGGTATTCTTTAGTAAAAGGCGAAAGAATAGTTCGCTTTGTGCTTATCACACGGCTCCGTAAGCAATCAACTAATTGACCCTTTCATTTTATAGCATAAGCAGCTGACTTGCTCTTGGTATACCCTTCGATGTGGGCTTTAGTCAGAAAAGTTAGCACCCACACACTTGATACTTTCTTTCCAGTCACCTGTAATACCCTGAATAAAGTCAAAACCTGTTGTCACAGTCTCGTCCACCCATTACGAATACTTGATTTTTCATCTCACTTCCTTATTTTTCTTATTACAAATCTACTCTTCTTTGGGGATTCTTAGTATGCTGTTATCGCTCGATACAGGCTTGGGATAACTAGCTTGTAAGCCAGGTGGATTTCTTTTAAGGACATTGTTCTTACGACACTGTCAATGAGCAAAGACCATATTTCTTAAATTTATCTCATTCTAAATATTATTAGACATGACCAAATCTGTATAAAGTTTACAGGCTGTGAAAGAAACCAGTTAGACAATGACCAAAAATAAATGATCAGACATGCACGGAGTGACGGTTACTTTTGAAAACTTCTCTATATATGAGATCAGCCAAAAACAAATAGTAGCACTTGTCAATAGACTTATGGCTAGTGCTACAAACCGTTAATTCTGAGGTCCCAATGCGTATTTGGCTTTAAATGATATAATTAACTCTTTTATTACTATCGATACATGAATTCAAGTGTTTAATATTAAATTTATTACAGGTGGGGGAATCATCAAATGGAGGCTAGGTTATTAACAGAGTGAGATATTAGATTAAACCAGTGATCTTGTGCTTCATAATTCGAGATATATCACCAAAATAATTAATGAGTAAGTTCCCTCGCTTCCCTTTACAAAATGAGAGTGAAAAGTTTTCTATGCATTATGTATGAAGTCATGTATGGAGCACTGCACATGATAACCATGAGGCCATGACATCTCAGTATCATACCATTACAAACAGACAATTACTAATTCTTCCAGCTAGGCAAATCTATATAATTCCATAAAAAAGAAGCACATACGGTAGACAGATATTTTCTTTGTTTGAACTTTCAACTTCAATATATTTGAATTAAGCAACACAAACATTGTCATGGTTCATAAAGCTTGGTCACAACAATCCTTATCCCCACACATTACTTCCTACTTCTATGATGCATCCATAGAACATTTGTTACACAGAAGTAAGAGACAAATACACGACACCCCTCGATCTTATTTCAATAAATATCTCTGGAGGAAGCATTCATCTGATTTGATAGTCTCTCTTCACTGTGAGAAGTGAGTACCAATTTTCAGAATTGGTGATCCACACCAAGTTTGGCCAAATCAAGTCCGATGTGAAGATTTAACTCGTTCCGGATCCTATCCGATAGTTCTCTAGAATTTTTAGTTACATGTGATCATCATCGTGCCCACACAGTCCTGTGAACTGGATCAGTTAGTGCCTCCATGATTCCTGTAATTCGTGACTCTACCATTTATGCCCTGAAGGCGGCAACAAGTCCTATAACATGCATCTTCGCTAGTTACCTGCGTTATCATCGCTAAAGCTATGTTTTCTATGCCAAATCAATGGCAATGAAAGTGCAATGGATATAATTATAAATTATATAAATATAAGGAAGCAAACCAAGGGTGAATATACTCGAAGAGTGAGTAAGTGAGGGCGCTCAAATAGAAACGTGAATATCTAAAACTGTTAAAAAGGGGAAAGACTATAGGGTAACAATGGTTATTCCATCACTCATCACTCATGTTTAGCACATGATCACTTCGAAAGAGACTTTTTTATTATTATTTTAATTATGGTCAACTTTTACTAACTATAGATATGTTTATGTATATCAGTGTTAAGCACAACGGTTAAGTTTAAAACTCATTTAAAATAAAATTGTTACAACATAAGTTAAATAAAAATTATCTTAACACTTGAGAAGTGTGTACGATTTCTCTTTCTTGTATTGCAGGGTGGGAATTTCTATACTTCAATCTACACCACCGAGTAATCATGCGACAGATTCTGACCTTTACATTAGGAAAGTGAGCAGTACATATAGTATAAAACCAAAAAAATCACTTCAATGTAAAAAGGTGTGTAGGTGACTAGGTGTGGTACCTTGTTATGGTATGAATAAATAAAATACAACTTTTAAACAATTTTAAAGAACCTAGGATAATTCAAAGAAAACGTAAATAAAAGTGGCTAGCTGTAAGGAACTTCATGAGCATATTTTGTGCAAAATTTGTGGTGGCTTCATAAAACAACATTATGAGTCTTGCTTCCAGTATCACCAGATGCCTGAGCTTTGATTGGAAGGTGTTATTATTTGGCAAGTTACCAAGCGAATTGTATGCCCTTTGTTTTAGATGTGATATCAGAGAGCAAGAAATATATGACACAAAATGCAGTGTTTTATTCTCCTTGTCCATAAAGGATGAAACCTAGTTCATGAGCAAATTCATCTTCGAATTTTTCCCAGGTCTGGCTTATTCCTTATGTTTCCAGTCATCAATGGCTATAGTTCATACCGCATATTATTTAATATTTCATTACAAATATAAAGCTAATTTTGTTTGTTAGTAGAACGGTAGTTGGTCAGTTAGAAAGGCTGTTAATGATCCATAAATTTTCAACACTGTTGTTCTTGATATCAGATATTAAATTTCAATCCTTGATTAAAATACGTGCGAATATTTTTTTATTAATTGCTTCGTCAAAGTCCAAGACATAATATCACTTTCGTGGAAGTGCAGAGCTCACGACTCTCATTTTTCCTAATTTACATTTTGTAAACAAGAAAATTATCTATTTATCTGTATTTTATAGTATTAAATTTCACTTCAAGATTTTAGAATTATCGGATGAAGACTTTCACTATTCTTCCTTGCCATTACATGCAGGGAGATTGAAAGTTTTAATTCATCAATATTCTCTTGTTAAGGATCAATTTTAGCATGTGTATTCTTCCATTCTTTGTCTTTTTATTTGCTCATTGTTTCTTTTTAGGAATCTCGCTCAATATATCCTACCTAATTAACCTGCAATGGTAACACTTTTATACACATAAGAGATGAAAGTTCATCATCCAATGAATTTAATGAAGCATGGAAATGGAAGTTTGGGAACCAAATATCACATAATTAACAAGTAGTAGTAACAATAATAATAATAATTTATATTTTTATAAAGTACTAAATCACTATCAATATTTAAAAAAATGACAAATCATAATAAAGTTTGAGAACCTTATTAAGATATGTTTAATTAAAAACATAATTAATTATCATCAATTTTAATATAATTATATTTAATATGTTATTAAATATTTTAAAATTAATATTATTTATTTATTTACATATATTTAAAAAATATTAAATATAAATAAAATATCTATAATTTAAATAAATGGAACGCACGGGTTTAAAAAGAATAAGTGCGAAGAGAGATAAATACGATGAGTCTAAAAGGTTGGATTGTCGCGACGCTACTTATTACATTAAGAAATTAAACCAATTACATTGAGACAGCATCATTTCGCATGCCAATTAATTTACGTAGTTTAAAATTTGGATTTAGTATTTCTAATCATAGTTTTCAAGATCGGACCAATGGTTCCCAGATGAACCAGTCTTTTAATTCTGAAAACCACATTATTTCAGAGTTGTTGTGAACTGATCAAGAATCAACCAGACTGATCCAAAAACAGATAAAAGAAAATCAGTACAAACAACAGGTTTGAAGTGGTGTTTAAAAAAATGAATTTAATATAAAATGCAATGTTGATGTTCCCGCCCCAATTTGAGAATATACAAATCAGGAGGTTCACCAACAGAACATTGTAAAACTTTATTGACAATGTTCAGAGAATGAGCTCGTGGATCATGAAGGATTGCAACTTTGCAAGAGCTAAATTTTAAACTTCTTTGTTGACATTAGGTCTTTAAAGATTAGAATGTGGAACTCTCTAATCTTTAAAGGACTAAATTAAGGGGTTTTCCCCCAAGACGCAGCAATTAATTTAAAATAAATGCCCGATTATAATTAACAATGGATCATCTTATTATCCAGTCCTATTTCTAATCTTAGTCAAAATCTGGCAAGGCAACCGATAAGGTGCAAAATAGGTTATTTTAAGAAAGACCATAATTCTAGCAGTTGATTGAAACAATTGTCATTCAATATCTTCAGTCATCAATGTTGATGTCCCCTGTTAACACAAGGTAACCTAATGAACAAAAATGAAATAATGAACCATTGAAGCTTGCAAACTAAACAATCTCAAACTTGTGAATCTGTCGAGAGTCAAACAAAGGGCTCCCATAAGTCATACTAACAATCTCACAGACACACGGCAAGGAAAAAAAAGCACAAATATTCGGGCCAAAAAGAGGGAAGAAACAAAGGCACAGATTAAATAAAAGCTCAGTCAAATCAGCTATAGCAGAATAGGGCATAACATAACAATATAAGTTAATCAAGATCAGCTGGAAATGTAGTTAAACAGAAAGTTTCATAAGATATCCCCAAAAAGATGAACACGAGAACCAGTGCCTTCTCTAAAATACCAAAACCTGGTCCATTCTGCAACAAACTGGCAGGCACAAACTGCCATCAGCACAAATTTTAAAAGATAAAAAGTGAAAGATCTCAATATAGGGATTATAACATCGCAGAAAATATCATTGACCATTCTACCTGCCTCGTTCCATTCAAAAACACATCAGGCTAAGCTGCAAAGCCCTTCCCACAAGTCCAAGTAGAATTTCTGTTGTGACAAAACAGCAGAATCAAAAACAACAACCATCCCAACCATTACCAGAAATAATCTAGGTTAAGGACATAAATAACAACAAAATAAAACAACCTTGTGACTAAAACCCAAACAAGATACACTGGTTAAAAGTACATTGCTCATCAACAACCGGCCTTCTAACCAACTGTCTATCTGTGTTCTTGTACGAACATATCCAACATAAGACAAAACCTAAACACTAGGAAAAGAAAATCATCACTCAACATTGATTATTGCAAGAATAAAATGAAAAAAAACAAATAAATTGATATGTAAATGATCCCTTCCTGACAGCAAAGGACCTCCCATTAAAAACAAACCAGTAACTTTGCATTAAATCAACTGAAATTCAAAAGAAAGCATTAATCAGTGATGAAAATAATTTGAATTGATCAG
This sequence comes from Glycine latifolia, assembly GCA_013407115.1. Classification (NCBI taxonomy): domain Eukaryota; kingdom Viridiplantae; phylum Streptophyta; class Magnoliopsida; order Fabales; family Fabaceae; genus Glycine; species Glycine latifolia. Next base: position 23,920,102 of record CM023960.1, on the reverse strand, counting down.
TTTAGATAAAGGAACCACTACTTCCCATTCCCCTCAAGAGACAAGCGCCAAGGTGCCGAAATCTGTATTCCAGAATTAACATCAGTCTTCATGATAGCAGTAAATACCTCAAGATGTCTCACAGTACAATAAATCTAATGTATTCAACATAAAATTCAGGAAAAAACATCATGTAGTCTATCAATACTATAAGAATCCATATGCCTGGTAATAAGCTGAAGATTACAACAACCTTCTTGAACGGAAACACAAGCAATATGCTCATCTCTTTCTACCACCACGCTCTCTTAGGGTGAGGGTAAGTGTTTCACCTCCACCAACATTGTAATGGGCAAGTGACATATTATCCTTGAGAAAGCCAGGCTTTCCACTCAATTTCTGCTTATTAGCAGGGAGCTGGATCTCCCCAGCAATTTTTTCCTTCAGACTACCAACAGTTTCAGACAAAGATTGCACTGTAATTTCCAGAACTTGTCCCTTAAGATTTCCTTCATCAACATTAGGAACAGATACACAGATGCGAACAGGCCCCTACAGTCATGAAAACAAAATGCCAGTTAGGATGGACAAAAATAGCACTTACTATAAATATAATGATGTATATACATTTACAAAATAATGATTGTTAACTAGGTTGGTCCATACAGGATGTTGAGCCAGAAATTGATCTTCAGGGATCAGAGCAGAATCATCAAGTTTCTGCCTCTTTGGTTCTGGTTCTTCTGGGAGTGGAGGAGGAGCCTCCTCTGGTGGTGGCGGCGGCGGCACTCCTTGAGGCAAAGGTGGTGGATGCATCATAGGCATAACTGATGGTGGAACAGAATGAGGAACATAAGGTCGTGGAACTGGAACAGGAGTGAAGTGAGATCCCGGTGGTGGGGGTATGGGAATTCCTTGGTTATTCATAGGAATTGATGGATGCATTGGGGGTGGTTGGCCAGCCATAATTGACTGCTGTCCAGTATTCATTGGCATTGGAGGAGGAAGAGCAGGCCGAATAGATGGCATCATGGGTCTAGGAGGAGGCATTGGAAGGGCACCACTATGAGGAGCAGAATATTGTACAGGAACACGAGGAAGATTCAATGCCAGTCCAGGTGGTGGTGGAAGAGGACGAACTGAAGGCATACCAGGTCTTGGAGGAGGTGCAGCAGGACCCAGAAGGTTCCTGGCTTCATTATTGGAAGCATCATTTTGATCCTCGCTTCCAATATTTTGTGACATGGCTTGGTTTGCAGTACGCCCAATGCTACCAGTGTGGCCATCCCATATAACCTGCTTTGGTTGCTCATCATTTATCTTCTCAATCTCTGCCTTGACAGCATTGGAGACCTCTTCTTCCGTAGTACCGAAAATATCAGGACGGGTCCGAGCAAGTCCAACAATGTTTCTTGAAATTTCATCATCCGCAGCCAGAGTTGTCTCTCGAATTTTGGCAAACATTCTTTCTTTTTGTTCTTTGTACTTGGGATCAATGAGAGAAATCCGCATATGCTCTGACATTTCGCTAATAGGAATTAACTCACCAGTGATGGGAGAAACAACAAACTTGGTTGAATCTCTTTCTGCAGAAATCCTCTCCTCTGGTCTCTTCCAGTTCTTAACAATTCTCATCGGTGGTTCAGGGTCTTCAGTAACCCTGACTTCATTCTGCTTCCCGTCGTCACGGTCTTCCAAACTAGCAGCTCTCATACCCTCCTCAACAAGCTGGGCCTCTTCCTCATCCATTTCCATTTCGACCTCCTTTCCAGGCTCAACAATGTCTTCTTCCATGGCTGTCACCTTGCTTCTCCTTATAACCTCCTCAATAGTCATTGGAGGAGGTAACTCTTCATCCTCATCATCAGCAAAATCTATTGTTTCAACCACCACGAAATCATGCCAATCAATCATAGCCATTTGTATTCTTTCCTGTTCTATCTCATCCTCAGCCTTTTGCCTAGCTTGCTCTTGCGAACGCTCCCACTCCAGCCTATTCACACACCTTTCAAGGACAGTAGTCATATCAGAGACGCTCTTCTTTAGCTTCTCCGTCAAACCCTTTGGTGGCATCAAAACCTTTGAATATGCATCCGCAAGGGAAGTGAAAAACGTAAACATGCTGTGGGTCGGTTTAAGAAAATGGAACTGGGGATTATTAACTTCCCTACTTGTCAACCCTGTCAAAAAAGATTTCCCATTTCGAGCCACAAATTGTGCTGTAAGCTTTATAATATCCAGCTCTTCCCCTGTGATTCCTTCAGGAAGCCGAACTGTATACTGTTCAGCTTCAGGAGGGTCAAGCACTTTCCGAACAGGTTTAAACTGGGCAGAAACATCGGGCTTTTCTGCTGCTGCTACTACGCCGTTGTTGCTATCGGCGGCCAATTCAGGAACAGCCGAGTCTACAGGCTGGAGAGGAGGTTGCTGCCCTGAAGACTGATTCTGAGCACGAAATTCAGACAAACGGTGTTGATAATATGCATGATAAGGATCTGATGAGTTCAAGAAATTGAACTTGACATTTCCTGTGTTATTTGCAATAATCCTCTTTTCAAATTCTGGCCCATTCTTAGCCACAAACTGGGAGGTTTTATCAACAATGGTCCTAATGTCCGGAGGCGGGTGTATAATTCCAATCGTTCTGGTGTGGGTGACAACTGTTGCCGGCGCCGGAACAGAAGCAGAATTTGATTTGTTCTGCTCCTCCTCAATCACTTGAGACTCAGGGAGAGGACCTAGATTTCCATCAGAAGGAGGAGCAGGGAGTGGCAATATAGGTAATGAACCTAACATGACGCAAATCCCTAAAACCCTTCAAACTTCTATGTATTCATATAAAGTGAAATGAAAGAAACACTACGCCAGCTTCTTGCTCCTGCAATGAAAACAAAACAAAAATTAGAAGAAGAAACAATAGCCAACACTATTTCATAGTTCCGTTGTTCAAATCTAGAGGTGGTAAGAAAAAACAAAAGCATAAATATCTTGTTTACCAGATTCTACTGCAAACCAAATGAAACAAATCGAATCTGGCAAAAGATAAATCAGTGAGGGAAGAAGAACATCGAGTCAATAAACAAAGTATAGGTAGCGGCGCTACAACGAGGAAAAAGGGGGAAAAGAAAAAGAACGGAAGCGCAAGAGCACGAAAATAATGTGGAAGAAGAAGCAAAAAGGAAGAATTGTAGAGAAAAAACCTTACTATGGAGAAAATCTTGTTGTGGATCAAAAGAAGGTTGTCGCTCTTCTGAAACTATTCCCCAAGACGATTGCAGAGACATGAGCTCAAATCATGGGTGGTCTGTATGGGCTGGGCTTCGTAAGGCCCAGATCTGCCAACTGCCCGACTAAGGTAAAAATAATAGAGGGTAAAATATGTTTGAGGTATTTTAAAAGTTGAAAAGTATTAATTTAGTTTTCATAAAAAAAAAATTGTATTAATTTTAGTCTTCATAAGTTTTTTTTATTAATTTAATTTTTATAAAATAAAACATATTTTATGGTTCTCAATGATAATTTGTTAGAAAGATTCTTAACATGTCTAACAGATTTAATTTTTTTTTAGCTCCCCAATTATGCTTAGAAGATACCAAATCTTACTGTTATCTAACGAAAATTTTTAAAAAGTGACAAAAATTGTAATTTTGGAGGTTTTTTAGCCGCAAAATATTGTTTAATTCATTTTGGGATTTTTTAACACCCACAAATTATTTAATTTATTTATAATCAAATTAGATGTGTAAGTTTATTAGCTATATCAGATTATTATCTAACGAATTTACCATTGAAGATCATAAAAAATACGTTTTATTTTCACAGGAATCAAATTAATACAAAAAGTTTTATGAAGACCAAATTAATGTTTTACAAATTTTATAAGGACTTCAAACATATTTTATCCAATAATTAATCTATTTTCACCTATAGACAAGAAGATATTTTTAAAATACCAAATTATTATTGTAAATTCTTATAATTATACTCCATTTTAAGTCATTGGTTTGAGTAGTACTAGACTCCATTTTCTTTAACAAAGTATAGGTTCAAATCTTGTAGATGAAAAAAATGTGGTTAAAATTTCATTATAAATGATTAATCAAATTCTCTAGCAAAGATTAATCATTAATAAAAGTAATAGATGTTATTCACCAAAATGGGTACGAAAAAATTGGTGACAATCACCCATTTACTTAAAAATTAATAAAAAAAAAGTTGTTTAAGAAGATTCTAGTTGTCTATTTTTTTTCGTATTTTGTTATATATTATTTTACATACTACACATAATCCAGTAAAAAAACAATAAGTCGAATAAAAATACTAACAAGCAACAAATTTTTTATTCCTATGTAAAATACATAGAAAGAAAGAGAGTTTTATAACTCCTAAAAATCTTATCCAGATAAAATTGACTCCAATAAAATATAATATCTAATAGATTGTTAAACTCTTATTTTGAAGGATGCCTTAATATGATTGATTTTATTTTTTAAAAAAACAAATAAACAAAATATTCATATAGATAAAAGATCAAGACAGATATAATGAAAATAATAAATAAAACTCAATAATAATTTTTAAAAAAACTTCAGACATAAGGATGTACATTTTTTTATTTTTTATAGAAAAGGCTAGAAGCATAATTTTAAGCTAGGACTTATGTCAACTTCTAATTTTTTATTTCCATTTTATCTATTGGAAACCTTACATGCACTAATAACATAGCAAAATTAAAATATATAAATAGAGTACAATTCTTATCTTGCATAGAGATTTTGGTAGAATTGAATTAGACCCTAATCCAATTTGTAAGATTATCATTCTCTAATTTCTTTTGATTTTATTTTTGAATGCCATTCTCTCCTTTCACACTATTTTTCACTCAATTGCTTAACACCGCGATGGTAAAACATGTGGTCAAAGTTTTTTAAAAAAATCCAAACAATTTAACAGGACATTCTTTCCAATTAATTTTAGAAACACGTTGATATACTCTTATCGTCAAATTATTGATCATGGAAATTAAGATTATTTATTAAAAATAAAAAAAATCAATTTCATATTAATATAATATCTTAACAAAAATATAAAATAAAATAAAATAAATTTAAGGACTTGAAATGATTTTTATAATTGTGCTTATGCCAATTTTTATTCAAAGGATAAAGAAAAAAAGATTAAGAATAATATATTTATTATCTTGCAAAATTAATATTATCATTTTATCTATTATATAAAACAATGTCCTAATTCCTAAACTAGGACACGTCTCATATATTACTTTAAAAAAAATAAAATTTTAGTATAAGAACTCTTTAATAATAACACTAGTGAAAAGTTGGGCACTCCATGGTTATTTGTTTATATTTTTATTTTTATATTATTTCTTCTTAATATATATTAAAAATGATTCTTTAAAGAAAATGTGAAAGTTGAATATTAGGTAAATAGGAAAAGGTTTGAGAATCATGTGGAAAACTGAAAAAAAATGAGAAAATAAAACCAAATTAGAAACATAGATACTATGCATGTTCAAATCTAAACTGATATAAAATAAAAACAAAAAATTGAATTAAATTGATTTTTTTATTTGTTTGGATGTTTTTTTTTCTTAAACCAATTGGTTATGTTTGATTTGCAGTTTGTGTTTTTTAAATCGAACAAAACTACAATACTTGTATTAACACTTATATTACTTTAGTGATATACATTATATATGTGTACCACTTGAGTTTTACTATATTTTGTAGTGCTGCGTATACAAAATTTATATAATGCATACTACTTTATTTTTTATACAACTTTTTAATGATATGTTTGGTTTAAAATAAATAAAAAATTTCAGATTTTATTGTAGAATGTTTAACATATTAATAAATTTTGTAGATTGTTATTTACAATTTTTTAATGTAATATTATTTAAAATATGAAAAGAAAGTACATAAATTTTAATAAAATAATATTTTAGAAAAAATCGCAAAAATCGAACCAAATCATAAAATATTGGTTTAGTTTGGTTTGAATTTTATTTTAAATGAAAATCAAACTAAATCAAACCACATATATTTTTTAAGTTTGGTTCGAATGACTTTTTGATGAAAAATAGAACCAAACAGAGTTGCAAACACCCCTAATAGATAGTTCGTATCAAGCAAAAAAAACAAAAAACAAATGTGAATATTATCTCCTTTATTATATGTAATTATGTGTAGATCAAAACATACCTAATAAGTTAAGTGATTGAACACAAGTGGTTAATGTGTTAAAGTGAATATTGAATCATTCAAATAGTACTCGAATTCAATCATTGACTGAAATAATTCTTGATAAGACTTTACTTATCTTCCAGTTGAATTTTAGATTAGTCAAGTCTCTTTCTCCTAATGAATAAGAGGATTTTGATTTGTTTATTAAGGAGTTGATGGTTTGATGATACAACTTAAAGATCTCAAGAATTATGACTTGCCAGAATTGAAGAGAAAGAAACTCATAATGGATCTTGCTTAAGGGGTCACTAGAGCCTAAGATAAAGAATAAGACTAAGATAGTAGGGTTAATGTAGAGAAACCAACACAAATATTCCATTATATTAATTTCGCTTCATGTTCAGGAGTAACCTTATCCTTCTCATAAGCTAAAAAAAATGGATTCTAATTAATCCGAAGTTCAGTCAAAAAACAAGTAAAGTCTATCTAAAAATTATTTCCGTCAAAAATCAAATTCAAATACTGAATAATTAAACTTTAACTTTATTACATTAATAACTTATAATCAATCACTTGATTAAGTGAAAAAAAGAGTTTAAATGCACTCAAAAGTTGTTTCAGCCTATACATAGGCATCCTATTAAAGAGTCAACAAATCATTTAGATTAATTTTGCAGGTGGCTCTGCTGATCATAGCCATAGGTATCCCTATGAATTACCCTTGAGATATATCACGGGAATAAATGTACTCACTTGCATTTTTCACATGACAATGTGATGCAAAATTCCTTCTTAAAAGGTTAAATAAGCATACCCCCATCTCATATATGAATGTCTCCAAGAGACGTGAACATAAATTTCACACACGTTGACATGTAAGAACTTCATATCCATCTACTGTGAACGTTTACCAAGATACACGTAAACCCAAATATGGCACGATCACATGAAAATTTCACACCATCCACTCCTTTGTGTCAAGCAATTAATGGAGATTTCCTGAGTTTATCAATTTTCATAGCGAAATGCATGGCAATATGCTCCATCCTTCGAGGTACTAAACATTCATGGCACAAGGCACAGACCTGGAGAACATATGCATTCCTGGAAGAATTCCCTTCCCTTTCATCTCATCCCAAACTGTCACCGCCATATCCAACCGCTCTTCATTATAAAACATCCACACCATGATCTCATACGTGCTCACACTCGGCTCACACCCAAACTCGCCACTCATCCTCCGGAAAACCGAGCAAGCCTCTTCAACTCTACGACCCTTGCAGCTTTATAAGATGGTGAAGTATAATATCAAACGTTCGAGAATTCGGACCAATAATCCCACACTTCATCATCTCACCAACCATCCTATATGCATCATCCATCCTTAAAGACCAGCAATAAGCCCCAACAGCAGCATTGTAAGTGGGAGCCTCCGGTGCAAACCCACTAGCCTTTGATGCTTCAAAAAACTCGAGCTTCGTCCAATCTCTTATGAGAACCCAGTGTTTCGATCAACGCGTGGAAGGCTTCAGTGGTGTGTTTGAACTCGCTTTGCTTCTCGACCCAACAGAAGAACGACAACGCGAGGACAAGCGTTGGCGAGGGCTTCGCGAAACGGCGGCGAAACCACGGGTCGTGGATAGGATTCTGCAGATTGCTTCGGCGTCGGGGGTGGGCTGAGGTTGGGCCGTGTGGAAGGCGAACGTGTGGGTTTTTGAAGGCCCATTGGGGATTTGGTGGTAAAAAATTGAAGGTGGAAGGGATGCTGATGAATATTTTGTGAGGGGAAGGAGGTTGGGGGTGGTGAATCTTTTGGATGACCGCAAAAATGCCATGGACGTGGAACTTGCTACGAGTGCAAGTTTCTTTTTTTTTTTTTAAGTTATACAAGTGCCAGATACTTATAAGTTATAACATGTTTGAATTGCCTTTAAAATATAAAATTACGGTGGTTACCTGTAACTCAGTAGTATCATCATGATTTTTCTAAAGCAACTAAATATTGTTTCATATTCACTTTCATAATAGATTTTGGCTCACCTGATTGTTACCCCAAATATGCTATTAACCTATTATTGTAATAATAATTGAATAAATTTTATTTTAAAGGATAGCTATCACTTAAATAGTGGGCCTAATTATTAATTTATTCCTTAAATTATTTAGAATACATCATTTCATTTTGATTCCTAAATTTTAAAATACCCCAATTAAATTCTTTAGTTATTAAAATTACATCAATTAAATATTTTTTTTCGCGGTGTCCATTAATTTGAGTGACAAAATTGTCTTATGTGATACTCATTTGAAATTAGCACGTATATTGTCAAAGTCGATTAACAATTCTAAATTGTTAACACAAAGTAACCTTTCAAAAGTTACAATGCGAAAGTCAATTAACAATTCTAAATTGTCAACATTAGATAACCTTTGAAATGTTATAAGAAGATTAAATTTAGTCTAGTTCATTAAGTCGTTGCCAATAATAGTTGAGATTAGAAGACAAATTATTATTCTATATACAACATTGAATTGTCTCATTTGTAATTTTTCCTAAAAATAGGAAATAGAAGTGATTGAATTGTCAGAAAGAAAGTTCACACACTAACATGATTTGGTAACAAAATGTGTTATTTTTATTTATTTTTCTTCATTAAATATATATTATATCTATAGTGATTACTACCAAGGAATTGGCCAACACTTCTTAGAGTTTGTTAACGTATTAAGTTTTTACTAGGACTAAAATCGAATTTCATGTCATTTTAAATGACCAAAATCATTTTTTTTTAAATTATCGTTGAGAACTTCACATAAGCTTCCAAAGGAAGCATGTTTTACTACTATTTCAATTAATAGAACCACACATTCAATCCATAGGAAGGTTTATCTTTTTCAGTGAAAGCCAAGAGTAAGAGACAAGCAGTTGAACCAAACAAACTAGTATCAGTTGGTTGATTGGCAATGGGGAGCAGTGACATTAGACTGACCAGTCACAGTGCCACTTTCCAAATTCAGCAATCAGCACCAATGAAGTTGAGGGACCACTGATCCCCCACTTATCATATTTTAACCTCTTCCATCTCAAAATATGCTAGACAGTAACACATGGCACGTGGAAATCTGTTGATCCAGCAATCATACAATATAATATATAATTACGATAAAAATTGCAATTATGGGAGAATGGAAAATGACAACCATTTCTAAAAAGAATGAACTTTCTGCACTGATCATTCAGAATCCCTATGATAATGAGGAGACATACAGAACATACATGACGAAAATGGAAGCAGGAGGGAATATCCTCCCACTGATTGAAGGTATTGGATGATCAACCACAAATATCAAGCCTTCAAAGCTTAAATATATATCCCCTTCCCCACAGCAACTCTGATGTGTGGCTATCAACACTCACAAACACTGCTATGACTCCAAGATTGATATTACATTTTGGTTACCAAAGAATGTGATTTCAGCAAAAGGCAACTTCTACTGGTCGATGAATCGTGGTGCTTAGATTGCACAACTTCCTAAAATGCTTTCTCTTGTGTATATTCACTGGCACTGATTGGTCTGAGAGTTCTGGTCATCAAGAAGGTTTGAAACAGACCCTTCAAGCTTCTTAGCCTGAGGACCTGGTTTCACAGTATTGACATCACCCCATTGGGAGCATGGATCCACCCACCAGCTCCTCCGTCCAGTGCACCACGCTCCTGGAGTAACCCGATGGCGACCACGTTGGAGGATCTTTTCATCAATCATATCCAGCACAGGATTATTAAGTTGAAACTGTCTAGCAAAAGCAGCCCCACTTTCTGCCATCTGATGGTAAACAGAGGCGTTAAGGAAGTGAGGTTCCATCTTTGGAGGATTGTCCCAGATCATATATCGTAAGTCACCATTTACTGTTGTGTTCTTAAATTCTGGCACATTGCAAACAACTGAGTGAAAATACCCTTCTTGAGATAATTTCACATTTGTAAAATACATCAGTAGGGTCCGAGGTAAATTGTCCCAACCAAAAATGCAAAACTCCAGAAAGGGCCGGCTCAAGATGACCCATGGTGAACCTGCATGGCAAGAAAATTCAACATTTAGGGGGGGAATGCCAAAGTCCTAGGCTTAGATTGTGTTGCACAGATGCCATGAGAGAAAAGTTTGCCTGTAAAGAGTTTGAACGCATCAGGCGTTGGCCTCTTTTCTGTAGCTTGAAAAATTTGACTTTTCCTTGCTAAATATAGTCCCGGGTCAACTACAATTGGCTGGAACCTATCACTCCTGCATGACAAAATAAACACATAATAAACAAATGATACAGGACTAACTGAATAAGTGCCAAAAATTAGCAGCTAGAATTAGTAGTAGTTTCATACTCTTTCCATCCAAGGTCACCAGTGTGATCAATGAAATTGAGGTCTCTACTAACAGAAGAGAAAACATGGGACAGATCTGATAAAGATAATAGAGATGGATCAGTAACTTAGAAAAGTATGGAAAGAAGGCAAACATCAAGCTGAGATGAGAATATGAACAAGAAACAGAGAACTCTATTGACCTTCAACAAGCAGAATTCAGTGAATGAAGTTTAGAATAATAAGTATTTCTTTACTTAAAATAAATAAATAAAATAGTGAATATAAATGATCTTGTACTGCAACTAAAATAATATATAGCAAAACCAATAAAGATGTCCAGCTCTACTGGTATCAGAGGAACCCCAATGTTTATTTTTAATCAACAAGGCCATGACACGACTAGGGTCTACGAGAACCGAAGCAGAATAGAGTGTTGCCACTTGCCAATCTAGAGGCTAATGATAATTTATAGCCAAACTCAAATTTTTTGGATCAGCGAGCTCCATTGGCTCTACAGGGTTCTAAAGGTTCACTTGCAAAACATGAAATGCCTTAGGAGATTCTAGTAAAAACAATGTGTCTGGTTGAATGCCTCACTAGTGATCTCACATATTGGGGCATCAAAAGCCCATCTCTGTGGTTACCAACCTACAAACCTGTTTTTCAGCATACCACTTAGATTATGAAATCAATTTTTACTGTCACTTTCTTTGTTTTTTCTTTACTGCTGGCCTAGGACAAGTGCCATTAGTGATATCTCTGACTCCTTCCATGTAGCCCTCAAATGATTAAGTATTTTCAAGATGGACCAACATCTCAAGATTTCCATCTACAACAAGCAGTATGCAGTAGTAGGTGTATATCAGTGTGCAATGCAGGCATGCCCACCCCCCCCTCCTCTCCCTCTTTCACCATAATCATAATGAAAGTTTGAACTACATGTCATTTTTTTTGCTTCTGATTATGCTTCCTTCCTGTAGCAGGTGTATACCAGAGTGAAACATACCCAATTGTCCTAAATCCAAAAGCATAATTGAAGTGCAGAAACTAATAACTAAACAGCTGTCCATTCCCCTTGCTACTCCACTTTGTAAGGATGCTTAATAAATTCCCTCCAATTAGAAGCCCATGCTCCAATCTTATAAGATCTGTATAACAAGATCAATATTTCAACATATCAATTCATGAGCAAATAACAATAATCACATGTAATCCCATGCAATCAGAAGAATTGACTTGATTCAGAAGAATTGACTTGGTCCCTTGTCAGATTTTGCAATATTAAGCACTGAAGATATTCAACCTTCTAAAATACAATCCCCAGCTTAGAACCAATCTCTTCCATTTGGAAATTAATATGCAATGCCAAAGCAGTTTGTCAAAAATTCTCAAGCAATATTTTTGCAGGAGTGTGAAATGCATTCACAAACAGGTTGAACTAAACAAGGTAAGCAAATAAAGTGAGTTCAAATTCATAAGATGACCTAAACTCATTCACTAGCAAACTGAACCAGATTTTTGGTGGAGTTTCTTCAGAATTGACTATTGACAGATAAGTTTGAAGAATCTCTACCTCAGAATTTGTTATTTGGTTAAGATAAGAAGTTAAGAACAATAACTTCTGTCTTTTGGCTGTAACCACCAAAGGCGAAGCCAAGAGCAAGTTCCCCCTGACCTGTCCCCCATAAATACCCTTCTACCATCTGTACCTCCTCACTCCTGTCTCCACAGCAGTGATCCTGAATACCCTTTTTCCCATTTGCAGCCCCTCTCAATTTTTGTCTTGGCTTCACCTCCTGGGTTTTACCACACATTCCTTATGCATGAAAAAACTAATCAGTTGGAAAACCTGTCTTTACAACTTAGTGTCCTCCACATTCAATACTATAGCCTAAATCATGGTCAGCTCTAGGTAGAATTTAAAATGTATTTAGAAAATCAAAATCAGAATTCAAAGTAACAAATGGACGGACCTCAGTTTAGTTAACCTGTAGCGACCAATCCAATGTGAATACATTTCAGTATTGAATCAAACAGAACTCATGAAATTCCAAAACAAGGAAGTAAAATTAAGATTTAAGACACCTAGAGAAATTTTAAAAAGAAAAACATATATGAATATTTATACTGACATACATAAATTCAAGCTGATCATATTAAAGATTTAATGATAAGACACCATTTTCAAATAATCCGGGATAAATGAAATGAGCAAGCATGCATCTAAGGGCAAGCTCATTGATTTAAAAATTAATTCTAAACACCACATCAAGTTTCCAATAAATACTGCATATGTTTGGGAGTTGGATTCTGGAGGGAAAAGGAAGGGAGGGCAAATTTTCATTTTTAATAAATATATTCTCTAATTTGATAAATTTTAAAATGAAACAAATAAAAAGACAGTTTAGCATAGACTTCATGTCTTAATTCAACACTAAACTATTAGCTCTCCCTTTTCTTTCCCTCCAAAACTCCACCCCAACTAAAAACGATGGAGCTAAAAGAAAAGGGTGAACTAAAGGAACAAAAAGTGAATTTTTGGACCACTCATTGCAGAAACTTTCCAATAAGTACCAAGACGCTACTACTTAATAATAGATCACTCAAAAATCAAATTCATAAATACTGAATTACCAACTACAAAGCCCATTGATTTTTCCTTTTAGAGGGTAATTTGATTTGAATATGAATCCTACACCTTCAAATTTCTAACTAATACAGCACCAATCTATGTATTGACTCATCCAAACACGGTGACAAATTCAAGATGCAAATAGAAAAGACCAAATAGGCATACCATCCTGAGTTATGAGAGGATAATCCCGTGCACTCAAGGTGATGAACCAATTCCACCCACTATCCAATTTGAGCATAATGGCGGCAGCCCGGAGAGTGATGGCAACATTGGAGGATCCCAAGTAGGTGACATAATCAGCCTTGCCAACCACATCCACATTCCCGAAAGTGCGAATCACCGGCACTGCCCTCACGGCAGCGACCAGAGCCTGCCTCTCCTCATCCCTGGCATCCCTCCCAAGATGGACGAGGTACCTATTCCTAGGATGGTAAACTGCCAACAACAAACGCAAGATCCGGTCCTTGTCTTGGTTACCACCAGAGATAAAGTACGCAAAAGCTGGAGGGTAGTGAGAACCATGCTGAACAAGTGAAGGGAAAACCTTTGCGGTGCTAAAGGCAGAGAAAGAGGACATCAAAAGAAGCATGAGAGATAGGAATGCTGCACTGAATAGAGTGAAAAGCCATTTCCTCTCAGCTCCCATGGCCACTACTGTTTTCTCTAATTTGGTATTGGGGCATATGATACAATATGGGTGTAGCTTGTTTAAGAGAAAGAAGCAATTTTGATAACTGGGTCTGGCTAGAGTCTGGGTTTTGAGACTCTTCTCGGCAATGGGTCGTTGAAGATCTTGGCTTTACCTGGTTTGGTGATGATGGGCATGGAAGCTAGTATTAACTAACTACCCTAAGATGCATATAAAATAAATAAAGTGAAAGTAACATATAATGGAAGTAAATGGTGGTGATGATGGAAAGATACAAAACCCGGATCAGAAAGTTCCAAAATCTTTCTCCAGTTTTGCTGGCTCTCGTTAATACAAATCCCAAAGTTGTGAAGAAGTTCAGTGGGAATGGAGAGAGAGAGAGAAGGCTAGGGTTTCTTGCAAGTTAGATTGGTTGTTTTGTTAGGTGCTAAGGAAGAAAATGGAGATCACGGATATCTTCTCTTTCTCTTTTCTCTCCATTAAATGATGATGTTAAGAGTCAAGTTTATTTTAATTTTCAAGCAACCCCACAAAATGAGCAAATTACTACATATATGAATAAATAAAGACAAAATTCGGGCACAGTATACAAGTATGCACATATATTAATTTTCGGTAAAAGGTGAACAAGTATGATACTGTGACGAGATTATACTTTACTTGAGCGGAAATAGTTGACTGTTATCTCCACGAGCCAAGCAAGCGCGTGTTTGAATTTTTATCAGAAGCAGCGCCAGCGTCACTGCTCTCGTCATCAAGATCAGGATGACAGTGTTGTATACGCGCCCTTCTAGAAAGTGGGATGACATTAGTTTCTTGAACGTTTTTGTTTTCCAAGTTGATAAAAACATTCCTATGGGAAAAAATTGAATAAATAAAGGCTGCCCCTTTAAAAACAGATTTTTTTTCTGAATCAATAATGATAAAATAAGTTTAAAAACATTTCAGTATGAATTATTTTAAAAGAATTAGCAGTTGATGCATTGAAATATCATAACATATCAGGTGTTCTAAGTGGTAGAAAATTCAATCACCTTAAATAAAATATTAAATTTAAACTTAATTAATTAGATTTTTAACAGTTACTAATAAAATTAATAAATATTTCATGTTAATGTCCTGACTAAAAAATAATAACATATTAGGTGACGGCATAAACCCAAAAGTTTGACATTGTGTATGAAAATCGCTAAGTGGCCGTGTGTGAGAAATAATATGCTTCAGAAATCAAATAAAAGAGGCGTATCCAAAAACGACTCTGATCTAGTTTTATTATAAATAAAAAAATGGGGATATAAAATTTGGGTCAATGTTCCTTCAAAAATAAATTGGGTTAGTGTGCAAATGTCGATAAACTGGTGAGGTGAACTATGCTTCTGTTTTGTGTGTACTCCTATTTGTTACAGTGAGCACTTGGAATTGATTTTTGATTAAAATTATTTTTGAAATAACATCAGATTGACTATATTTGGGTGAGCAGGTTGATTTTGAATGGAAATAATTATATAAAATTGATACAGCTTAAATCAGAATCAATTTTAAACACAAACAATTGCTTGATATAAAATCAAACACATAAAAATTTATTTAAATTCACTGATACTTTAACATGATTCTAAAGGATTCAAATTAGAAATTTACATACTATCATCAACCTCTAATGCAAAACTTTATCAGATAAATTATTAAGACAATTTTAATTTTGATTAGAAAATAACACTAGAACGACTTAAAATGTAGTACATCTAAATTTTGCCCATGAAAAGTTGGGCTAGTTAAAAATTGCTTCACATGCTCTAATGAAAAAGCAAAACTATTTAAATCCGATTAATATACCTATAAAATATAGCACATTATTTATAACCCTCAGCACACTGAGGATGGCTTATAAAATTCTTCTAAGGCAGGATGGTCAAACACATTCAATTCATCATGTGTTGGATTGTTTTGCAAAAAGTAATGACCAATGAGAAAAGGAAAAGAAAGAAACCACAGTTGTATAACTTCATATTGAGTGAACCGAGTCCTCATCACTGCCTTCACTATCACTGTTGTTGCTACTCCCACTACCACTTTCACTTCCGCTTTCACTACTGCTACTACCACTACTGCTGGTAGAAGTAGATGTCTGCTCATCCCTCCCCTGTGCATTCACCTGGTCTTCGAGAGCTTCTGCAGCATTGGGCCCTTTGTCCACCTCATCACCACTATCATCCACATCAGCGATCTCATCATCAGTGTGTGGAACATTCATGTCAAATCCAACATTATCTTTTTCTTCAACATTTTGGTCATCCTCAGGTGTTTCGCTGCCAAAAAGGTCATGAATATCTATATCTTGATGTTCCTCGACTTCATTTTTAGCATCTGGTGAGGTATTAATGGGCACTTCATTTAGATGATCAAATGACCTCTTAGAACCAGATTTGGTTCCTGCCATATGACAAGTAGTCACGTACAACATTAAATTAATCTCAGTTCATAAATAAATAAATAGAAAAGTCACTGCAAACTATTTCATCAATTGTGAATGCATCACATCTGGAATCAACAGAGCACATATCCAACAAAAAAGTCTTCGGTCAGTGTGTGAAAGACAATGGAAATTTGTAATAAGAAAAGAAAACACAAAAATCATCAAGTTGGAAAGCATGAATAGAAGACTTTTTTGTTGGATATGTGCTCTGTTGTGAAAGACAATGGAAATTTGTAATAAGCAAAGAAAACACAAAAATCAAGTTGGAAAGCATGAATAGAAGACTTTTACACAAAAGTCGATATGATAAATGACCTCTCGTAGATTGAAGTATATCAAGTTATCAACAGATTATACTCAATTGCATCACATCATAATGATGAAAATGCAAAACTTAGTGCCTGTTTACTTTGAAAAACCTTTAAAAACTCAGCACAATCCAAACATGCAATTACATAAACCTTCAAACAATATGATGCATACCAGTATTCTCGGGTTCACCAATATCAATGTGTTCCACTTCAACCTGTGCATAATCAAGATAAATACCATTAAGGGTATTTGAGTAAAAGAGATAAGAAAACATACAAGAAACAAACTATTTGCTTTCCTTCCATTACCACAAGCAATGACTCAGACCAAAAGAGAAAATTTGGCCAACAACTTGGGAAAGAGATTTGCAGGGTATTTATGCTTCATTTAGAAAACCATGTACTCCAACTGCCAATCTCCAAAAATGTAAAATTGCAGCCTTCATGTCCTTGTATAATCCTCTTTTTCCCCGTCAATTAACAAGAACTTCAATTATGTTGATAAAAAATGAAAAATAGCTTACTGAGTAATTTCAAGGATACAAAGATTGGCCATGTTATCAAGTGAGAAGTACCTCCATGATAATAAACAACCATATTTATAATACCCCTCCTGCCCTCTCCAATCAAACTCCCCCCCCCCCCCCTCCTCTGTATCTCTTAGCTATGTATCATTATGATATTAAGAGGATATGCATTATGATAATCATACACAAAGTACCACACACGATAAGTTTTTAACTAGCATAAATAACAGTAAAAATCTTAAATGTATTGCAAAAATAAACATATTCATAATGGAACATTTCCAACTGCATACATTTTTAAGATGCAATGTACTTAACTATTACACAAACAACTATGCTATAAATAGTTAGTGAGCACTTACTGGCACAGTCGGAAATGAGCTCCTGCCAAGAGGTGCTGGTTTTACAGACTTCCCAACAGGGGATGATCGAGGATCTAAAGCTGGTCCAGATGGAGCAGCCACAATTGTAGATGCAGCACCTGCAGATTCACCAGGCATTCGTAGATGCCGCAATTGCTTTACAGCCCTATGAAGTCGCTCCAATCGGAGTGTCTCACCATCAAAGAACAATACAGCATCATTTTCCTTGTATTCCTCACTATTCCCCTCAAATGTCACCTTGGGCTTACCTATTTGGTTGTTCTGAAATTCCACAGAAACCCTGTTCTCTTTGGTCTTGCGTAGCAATCCTGGCTTAGTCTTATCAACTGAAGCTGGCTTAAATTCATCTGTACAGATTTCAAGACTTCAAAGACTAAAACTCAACATAAATAAGGAAAAAGAATTAAAAAAAAATGTCAAAAGCATAAAAATATAATCATTGCAGAATCAAGTATGAACATTCCATGTCTGATTGCTAGAAACTAAGAGGAAAACAAATACTGACCCACCAGAAAAATAAAAATATTAGAAATGACTTTTGTATTTGGTAACTTACATCGTAGAGTGCAGTATTTGTTAGAGGAATCGTCTTTGAAGGAAGGTCCAAGGGTGAGATTGTACCACCGATCAGGCTCAGGAGCAGTCTTGGGCTCTTCTTGAGATTTGTTAGCCATGGTGGAAGAAAATTTCAGAAACCTGAGACAGCCTGTTTGGAAAAATCTTTTTTATTGAATTCATTCAAAAAGACACATTTAAATCAATAAACAAGACTTCTAATATTGGCAACATATAAAGAGGATAGGAATCAATTTCCATTACCTTTTTATTTATTGGCATATCAACAAATCAATAGAACATACACCAAAGGTTGTCCAACTAAACTCAAGAGTTCATGTAAAATCAGAGAGGCATTGTAAAGTCGACTCGTAAACTCGTAAGAGTTTACTTAGCACAAATATTATATTAATATACCTTAAATATACTCCTAAATCCCAAAACTATACTGTAAACTTTACAAGATTATTCTGATATATATTGTCGATTCCCAAAATTTTAAATGCTGAAATTAATACTCCCAATATTTCAGCATTTCTCAGACATGAAAATATACTTCAAGTCAAGACAAATAACACCTTATAGAGAAGGACGAAAATCAGGCTTATATGTGGTCAGCTCCTAGTTGCCTCTCTGCTTGAACAAGGAGAGACCAAACAGAGAGAAATCAGGCAACCGTGAGAATGGAAGACAGACAATGAGAATTGAGATGAGAAACAGAGAATAAACCTTCAATGGATGAGCAAAATCTGAAACACACAAAAAATCTCTGAAACAGAAAGAGAAAAAAAACACATAAAAGCAAAAGATATGTAATTATGGATATGTTTGGGAATAAATAAATGAATAGAAAAATAAGTAAAATAACACAGGTGCAGGAAAAGAGAGTCAGAAACGCATACTAACAGAGATTAACACAAACAAAGAGATTAGGGAGGGAAAGAATGATTGAATTCGAAAAGGTGATTGAGATTTGAAATGGGATGAGTGAATTAGGGTTTGTGAAGAAGAATCAGGGGTTTTGTTTGCCTTGACTGAGAGAAGCTGAGATGGAATTAAGGTTAGGACTCGAGACACAAGTTTCTTTCATTTGAGCTGAGTGCTGAGACATGAAATGGAGTGGACTTTCAGTGCTCCTAACTTATTAATAAATGGTGAACCAGAATCCATTAAAATATACAAATCAAGTCTAGTTAAAACCATTTTAAAAATGGTCCGCTTATTTCAGGTGTGGTTTTTGGAGTGGTTTAGTTCATTTGGTTTTTTGGCACACCCCTACTCAGATCAGTAGATTGGTGTTTAGCTATTCAACAGATGAACCAGACAAGTAAGGTTTTTTAACATTGCTATACATCTAATGCTCCTCATTTTCTTCCCTCCAATTCTGAAGATACAGGATGGAACCGATTCTTTTTTTCTCACTTCCATTACAATATCCAAACAATGCAATGACAACTTTATTTCATCTACATTCCACTCTTTTTAAATATCCGAATGTTGCCCAAACATTCGGACCATTTTTCATCAGCATCATCAAGAAAATCTTATCAATAAAACAAATAAACCTTCGCGATATCTACATCATCAGAACAACAAGGTTCATTTGATAATCAAGATTATCACATCACTCAACTTAGAACTTTACTTTCAAGTTTCAATTCAATAATTGTTAAAAATATGGATTGTAAGACATCAATCACAGAGCAATAATATTAGTAGTAGAGCCAAAAACACGTACCAGTGCTAGAATTGGGAAATGGTATTACGGTGCCGCATCGGCAATTATCCCCTTAGGGTTCAGTCATCGGTGTTTGTTTTCCTCGTCTTGGAAAAGTTAACCGTTGTTATGTTATCTACTCATATTATTTTTAACTTAAATATGTTTAACCAAAATAGTGAATAAACACAAGGTATAATTAATTAATCTTTTTATGATTGATTTTAAAAAATTAAATACTCATAAACTTTTGATCAATATAATTATTTTAGCTTTTTAAGAGAAATTCTTTAAAAAGAAATACTTTTAAAATAATCCAACCCAAACATAAATTTAGATTTGAAGATTTAATTATTTGTTTACTCAACTATCGTACTAGAGTGCACCAATTGATATTATAGTTAACTACATTTAATAAATGCCTGATTTATTTCACTTGTTTTAGAAAAAAAAATTAATTTTTTATATTAATTTTCTAAAACATTTTTTAAAAGAATTATTTATTGAAAATAACTTTTTTCGCATCTTGTCTCCTATTTTTTTTAATTCGAAGACAAATAATTCATCTATTTTCTATTCATTCACCATTCTTTGGAAAACAAAACAATATATGTGAAAATACAGTAATACACCAGATCATAAAACATATTGATATTGAACCGCTAAAATTTCATGTACCTTCCCCAGTGTCCTTCACAAATCTGAAGTCATTGATTGTCTTTATTTTAGAAAATATAACACTTCATATTCGTCTGTACTGAGGTTATCAACAAACCTACCAAAATAATAAAAACACTCACTTGACTCCTACACCAAGAACATAAAACTCCTGTGGAAAAATTAGCTTAAGGAAATTTAAAATTGCTAAAAACTAAAAGCCTTTTTCCAGATTACCATAAAGCTAATCCTAATTTTATAAATTTTGCTTAGTTTACGCCTATGTTCATCAATTATGCAAGTTTTGGCAGCCAGCACATTTTTATACTTTTTGTGACAGATAACATTCAACTCTCAAAGAATAAATGACTAACAAATTTAATAAATTGAAACGTTCACCAACAACCTAAAGAAACTAGTAAATTTAAAACATATTGGTTGCAAAATAGTAACTAACCACAACACATTGTTGCTATAGTGATCAGAATGTCAAAGCCACAAAAGACAAACAATAAAGTAGTAAGTAGTAACTTAAACAAAGTATTCCTATATGAAAGAGTAGCAAGGGTCACCAATCTTCCAATAGCTTCCATACATTTTGTACCACATCACACCAATCAGAGACTTCATGCCATAATTTCTCAAATAATAAAAGAAATCAGCAAGTAGCAAATTAGTACAAGACACTCACAGAGGAGTCTATGTAAAAGATTTATCAATTCCTCATTAGGCAACCCAAAAACCAGACTCATAGACACACGTGTCTCTTTCATTTTTCAATACACAATACTGACCCACATTGATATTTTTCTCCATTTTTTAGACACTCACAACCAGGGTTATAAAGATGGTTGAGATAGGATAATATTGGGGTTAATAATTCAATCGGTGAGTTAATAATTTGTCTAATTTAATTATGTATATATTAAAAATTCAAAATAATACATGTATCTATTATATATATAAGATATAAGTATGTAACTAATATTATTTGATTAAAAAAATTCATCTATACTTCAAAATTTAAAATAACAATTGATAATAATAAGACATCAAAACGGTGTCGCAAGAGGTGCTTCATTTATTTTTTATGTATAGCCCAATTTGATTTTGTAAAATCGAGCCGTACCATCGAGTTCTCTCAAAACTGATCATATTTGATTGGATCATCCCGAATTACATGCATAAACGATCTAATAATAAAATCAACTTAATTAACTTATCATATTCTGATTGTACCGATCCAATCAACCAAGCCAACTTTCATAACACTACTTACAACACCTAAAATACAAAATCCCAAAGACTCCCCTCTCATTTTTCTCTCTTGCATTCTCCTCGAGGAATAACAATACACATAAAAAATAAAACAGTGACGTCCTTACCTCAAGACCTCCCCTCTCTTCCATTCACATATTTACACTTTTCCTTACTTTCTAAGACACCCACAACGGAAGACTCTCCTCACCACACCAAACCAAACTCTCAATTTCACCAAATTGTTCTCTCACACACTTTTTTTTCTTCTCTAAACATATACACACAAACCTTTCTCTCATTCCCTCTCTTTCACACTCATCCATAGAATGTTGAATGAATCAAGTCGAATTGATCCAACTCAATCAGAATTAATAACAATAAATTCAACTTGAGTTTGATGATTTTTTTAAAGTCAAACTCAATATGATTTAAGTTTGATGAGTTTTTTTAACTCAAACTCTACTTGATTTAAGTTTGTGATCTGATAAGCTTAATTCCATTTAAAATTATAAGTATTTTACATTTACTTATTTATTTATTTCATACAAAATTAAATAAAATTAATATATATGAATTTAATACACACATGTATATATGATTTACTTCATGAACCAATATAATCAAAATATAAGTTTAACTCATTTGACAAACTCAATTTTTAACTTAAAATCAGCTCAATTATTTCACAAAATGAACCCTCAAATAATCAAATATTAAATATATTTGAGTTAGTTCGATTCATCATGAGCCCAACGTCCACCTCATTTTTTTTTTCTACGTAACAAATTTAGTCCATGCATAAGCACCATCTCTTCGCCTCACCTTTAAGCCTCGATGACTATTTTCATATATCAACACATGTACTGCGATTTTCACTGAATAACCACCATAGGTGGTGCACGATCTCTCATCTGCAGAGCCATACCCAGCTCAAAGTAAGACCATTGACTCACCACCAGCAATCCATAATGGCGGTGGTAGGAGAGTTAAATAAGTGTTTATTGAATTAAAAATAATTAGTAATCTTATATTTTATTTTCATTCATTAAAGTGACAATAAATTTTTAGCACTTGTTTAATTTATAATTTTGTTTAAACTTTTTTAGAACTTAAAACCATTTTCTTCTTTTATTACTATCTAAAAGAAAATCCTAGTATCTGTTACTACTACAAGTTTAGAAGCGATGATCGCTCTCGTTTCGTTACATTATGGGATTGTTTTGGCTTGAATTGAAGCATGCCAAGGGTCTTTGCTTGAGACAAGGAAATCCCTTTCATTTCATACCCACGAGAGAGAAAAAAAACGCATCCAATTATTTTCTATTCATTTTATAAGTAGAAAAAATAGTACCTGTTTCGTCTTTTCCTACGCACCTTATCTAATCGCGGACACGTGTCACCCTTGCTCTGCACTTCAGTGACCAAAACGCAGCCGTTCCGTTGGGATATTTCACCTCTAACGTTCGCAGCACGCACTTCCCACTCGGTTTCACAGTGCACACTTCAGACGGAAGAGAAGAGACGATAATGGCGGGTTTTGGCGGGAAAAAGGTGCACCAAATGGTCGTCGGTTTCGGAGCCAGTGGCCTCGGCCAGGTCGTCATTGCTGTCGCCGTCTCCTTCCTCGTCCGCGTCTTCTCCGCTCCCGGCCCCGCCCTCTCGCCGGAGAACGACGCCGACGACGTGCCGGAGAACGATTCTGACGACGTCGAAGCTACGACCGCCAGCAAGGTCACGCCGGTCACAATCCGATGGAGAAACATCAATTGCTCCCTTTCCGAGAAATCCTCCAAGTCCGTGAGTTCCTGTTTCCTTCTTCTCGTGAATGCTAGCTAAAGTCCTGTTAATTAAGCTTTGGATGTTTGTCGCAATTAATTCGTTAATTATTTCTTTAACTGCACTGCACATTTTGGTACAACCTTGTAATAGTTGCTTAGTTTGATAGGGATTTGTAGATTATTTTTATTTTTAATTTTTGTGATGATTGGAAGGTGATGTAAAATGAACAGGTGAGGTTTCTGCTTAAAAATGTGAGTGGAGAAGCTAAGCCTGGAAGGCTATTAGCCATAATGGGACCTTCAGGTTCAGGGAAAACGACGTTGCTTAATGTTCTTGCGGGTCAGCTCACGGCATCTCCTCGGCTGCATTTGAGCGGCGTTTTGGAGTTCAATGGAAAGCCTGGTTCCAAGAATGCTTACAAGTATGCTTGTTTGTTTGGGAATCAGAACTGTATTTGCTGTAGTTTTATATATATATATATATATATTATTTTTCAGTTGCTAAGGAGATCAATTAAAATGCCATTGTTTATTGGTGTAGGTTTGCATATGTGAGACAGGAGGATCTCTTTTTCTCGCAGCTCACAGTGCGGGAGACGTTGTCTCTTGCTACAGAACTCCAGCTTCCTAACATATCTTCTGCGGAAGAGAGGGATGAATTCGTGAACAATCTCCTTTTCAAACTAGGGTTGGTGAGTTGTATACCGGAACTTGTGTTAGTGGCAAAGTAGTTACTGCTAGTATGTTGGAATATAGGAACAGTTACTACAATCCTTTATATCTTCCTTGAAGAATCAATTTCAATTCATCCATTCTGATCAACTGCAATTTATATTGTACATAATTAGTTTCATCTTTCCTCTTTCAAATTTATGATTGAAAATGTGTTGCTCTTGTTGGATAGTCCTATGTTTCTGATACTCCCTTTGGCATCTGTATGCTTTTTCTTCAAAAGGTTAGCTGTGCTGATACCAATGTTGGTGATGCAAAAGTTCGTGGAATTAGTGGTGGTGAAAAGAAGCGCTTATCCATGGCATGTGAACTGCTTGCAAGCCCATCTGTTATATTTTCTGATGAACCCACAACAGGTAATCATGCACTTGCAGAACTTGCTTTGAATTGAACTTGAACTTTGCATATGATATAGTGTAAGTATATGGCTGATGAGGGCGAGCCCTGCCACAACGGTAAAGTTATGTGTTGGTGACTTGTTGGTCATGGGTTCGAATCCAAAAATAGTCTCTTTGCATATGCAAGGGTAAGGTTGCATACAATATCCCTCCCCCTTACCTACATATAGCGTGGAGCCTTTAGGCAATGGGGTATGTAGTTTTTTTTATATGGCTGATAAAACAATAATATAATGTTGCATAAAGAAAGTGTATTGCTTGTATGCATGCTTAAAATAAAAATTAATAGTTTAGGGAGATAACTTTTGAACCACAAGTGTTTTTTCTAACATTAGCATATATTTCAGAAGGAGTTCCTTGCATTTTAGTCTATATAACAATAGCATAATAATGTGCACAAATATACTTTTTCAGCTTTGATGATTTTTTTTATTATCACAAACGTCATGTTTTCTTTTTTAAATCGTTGATGTAATAAATGGATTTTCCCAGCCAGTAGCTGCTTCCAAATGCAGTTAATTTGTACAGACAATCATAACCTCTCTCTCCACGTATTTTGTCATTAAGTTGTTTTCTGTGCTTTCAGGACTTGATGCCTTCCAGGCTGAGAAAGTCATGGAAACTCTCCAACAACTTGCACAAGATGGTCATACTGTAATTTGTTCTATACATCAGCCAAGAGGTTCAGTGTATAGTAAATTTGACGACATCATCTTACTAACAGAGGGTTCACTTGTTTATGCTGGTCCTGCTCGTGATGAACCACTGGCATACTTCTCAAAATTTGGGTTATCATCTTAACCTTATTTATATTATGCCATTATACATTCTCCACACTGGGAATTCTCTCAAGTCTCAATATTATATTAGTTAAGAAATTATGGATCAGTTAGTTTCATATTATTGAACAACCTTTTTCATTTTAACTGATTTCTTTATATTCAGTTGATAACACAACCTTTTCTGTCTATTATTCGGGAATCTTAATTTGGAAAGGTATACTTCTTGAAAATCCCACAAATCCAGATTAGAAGCTTGCCAAAATTTCAAATATAATATTTACATTTTTTACGATTTAATCAAGTCTTTGCTTGTTTTTTTTTATCAAAGTCTTTGCTTGTTATTGGTAGCAACATTGTGATAAGCAATATTCTTGGGGTAATATTATGCTTCTATTGTTACTGTACTTGTTTACTTTCAAAACCAGACTGAGTTATATGTATGAGGGTCTTTATCACATGTCTAAGGATTTTCTAGCAAAGTCATAATGATATTAAGTAGTGTATGAATTGAATCCTTACGCACATAATTGGAATATATATATATATATATATATATATATATATATATATATATATATATATATATATATATATTTCTAACTCTCTGGTAGGAAGGTTTCTTTCATCATCTTTCTGAACCTTGATATTTGCCTAGTTTCTAATTTTTATGCAGTTGGTAGATATTTCTGTTTTGGCTTCAAGTTGAGATGTTAAGTGAATATATTCTGCGATGGTCTTTTGACCTTTTCTTCATTGACTAATTATTTAAACAATCTATGTGTTCATTCAATCAATTCAAAAGCATAGTCCCTTTCTTCCTAGTGTTTGTTTGTTGCAAATATCTGAATAGGACTATATAGGAGTAAGAAATAGTGGATTGAAATAATTTTACATTGCTTTAAAATATCTAGAGTTTAATAGGCATGCATTGTTATTGTAAAAGTTTTTACACTGTCATTCAATAAAAAACATCCTGAGTATGACCTTTAAGGTAATTGTTATAAAAGTCAACAAGCTTATCACATATGGCGGTTTGTGATTGGATGGTGTAAAAATCTTTAACATTGTGTGTGCATAAATTATTTATTCTTTTCTCTATGACTTTTTTACTGTTTGTTGTGAATAATTGGTTGATAATTATCCATGTAACAGGTACCAGTGTCCAGATCATATAAATCCTGCTGAATTTTTGGCTGATCTTATATCCATAGACTACAGTTCTGCTGATAGTGTCTATACCTCTCAAAAAAGGATTGATGGTCTTGTTGAGTCATTCTCACAAAGACAATCTGCAGTTATATATGCAACCCCAATTACTATAAATGATCTCTCGAACAGTAGAAAAAAAATCAGTCAGAGGGCTGTAGTAAAGAAGAAAGGAGTTTGGTGGAAGCAGTTTTGGTTGCTCCTTAAAAGAGCATGGATGCAGGTCTGCCTTTTTTAATTCGTTGACTGTCTGCTCATAGGATAGAAGGACTTGGATAAATTGCATGATAGGACCCATATAAAGTTTTCCTTCTTGAACAAATTTTAAGTATCTTAACACTATGAGGTTTCCTTAAGTCATTTGGCAAGATATAATCACAAAAGAGGGATCGCTATTTATTGTTTTCACATCTTGTAGGTTGTGCAGTTAAATATTTATTTTCTCCATATTACATTACAAACTCAACATTATCACCTGTTCTCTTAAATTTTTTATTCTGATCACTAGATATTAAATATAGTTTTGGAAGATAATAAAGGATCATGTATTTCTTATACCCAGTATAAGGAGAAAACTTATTTCTCATTCATTGGATTGGTGATTGTCTGGCTGACTAGGCTTCCCGTGATGCACCAACAAACAAAGTTCGGGCAAGGATGTCAATTGCGTCGGCAATTATCTTTGGGTCAGTATTTTGGAGAATGGGAAATTCTCAGACTTCAATACAAGACAGAATGGGATTACTTCAGGTTTGTGATGTTTTTTATTCCTGCATGATTGTTTCTCATATTGGCTTGCTGCTAACACTGCAGAACAACTATGAAATGTTTCTATTCTACATATTCTATTTTATTCTACTATGTGGTTGGAACCCATAAACAGAATATGATGTTTCTGTGCGGTAACTTAGAAAACAGAGAAGGGAGAAAGAAAAGAATGCTTTTGTTATTGGTGATTGAAATACAAACAAAAAATAGGAGGAATTCTCCTTCTGAAGGTTTTTCCTTCACTAAGGGTTGTCCTTTTCACAACTGTGCTAATGCTCTGTTCTCCAAAACTAATAAAACTGAATGATCTCTCTACACTTACATTTCCCTATTTATTTATCTAATAATCCCCTCTAACTGTCAATACTAACTTTTCCTTTGTCATCCCTTTATTCTTTCACCTTCCAAGCAATCCTTCTATCCTAACTAACACTATTGTTGAAGAAAATCATGTATACATTTAAATTCATGTATATTGGCTGTTGTGGAATTAATTATGCATATTAGAATGATCTTCTGAGGTAATATCTACAAGTTTTTGTCTTCAGACAACTTGCTTTGATAATAAGACCTTTGACTATTAATCCTTTGATTTTTGGTATAGACACCTTCCGCTAGTATGTATCTGTGTTTTGAGCTTACTCAACACGTGAATAAACCACATATTTCTGATCAAAACTGTGCACTAGAATGCTATGCTAGTGATCCTATGTTATCCAATTATTATGTGATTAGATACTTGAGGGGTTAATTATTACTTTATTTGTATCAAATAGTTAGACACAAAAAATTGAGCATGAGAAGATAGTAATTATACACTAATCATGTTTTCATGATGTAGACAAATAAGATCCTAGGAGAATGAAAACTATCTAATTTGATTTTTCTGTCATAAAATGTTCACTCATCACTACCTATTTTATTTATTTGTCTTATTAGTTAGTTTAGTTGATTTTGTGAGGTCAAATTCTTAAAATAATAGTGAGATTTTTGCTTATTGACATAAAATAAAAATCTTATGGGGACAACCAATTAATTGTGCAGGGATAGTGTTATCCACAATCTAGTACACTTGACTATTTGAGTTTCATCTTTTATTGTGTAATTGTCTTGACAATCGCTTTGAAAAGCTTAAAACCCAAATCTTGTGATGTTATCAAAATGACAAATTCACTTGGCTAAGTTTGCTTTCCTTAATTACATGGTGAACCTCACAGGTTACTGCAATAAACACAGCTATGGCTTCTCTCACAAAGACTGTTGGTGTGTTTCCAAAGGAACGGGCAATTGTAGATAGAGAACGTGCTAAAGGCTCCTATTCCTTGGGCCCCTATCTGTTCTCAAAATTGTTGGCTGAGATCCCCATTGGAGCAGCATTTCCATTAATGTTTGGTGCTGTTTTGTATCCAATGGCACGTCTTCATCCTACTTTGCAAAGGTGCTATAGTTTGAATCAAAGTGCAATTTTCTTTCATATTTAACTTTTTGTTGGGGTAGTAGTAGATTGAGGGCAAACCCTGGCACAAAGGTAAAGTTGTGTCTTGGTGACTTGTTGGTCATGGGTTTGAATTCGGATACAGCCTCTTTGCATATACAAGGGTAAGGTTGCGTACAATATCCCTCCCCCTTACCTGCGCATAGCATGGAGCCTCCGGGCATTGGGGTACGTGGTTTGTTGTATTTCTGAGGATTATTTATATTGGCCAGTCCCAAAGGCTGTAGGGGTATACATACACATAGGTGGTGACAAATGAATATTCTGTAGATAAAAAGTAACATTAAATATTTTCCCTTTTTCTCTTGATCTTATGCAAGTCAAAATGGTGGGTGTGTATGTGTGGGAAGGAGGGGGGGGGGGGGGGAATCTATCCCTTATGTCACCATCTCTTCACTCTCCTCCTTTCTGCCTTTATTCTCTTGAGAGCTTATTCCCGTTAATTCTTCCCATCTCTTATAAGTGACTTGTTAGTTTGACATTCTAGATTCGGGAAATTCTGTGGCATTGTCACTATGGAATCTTTTGCTGCATCTGCTATGGGTCTTACTGTTGGTGCTATGGTTCCAACCACTGAAGCAGCAATGGCAGTAGGCCCCTCTCTCATGACAGTTTTTATTGTATTTGGAGGCTACTACGTCAATCCTGAGAATACTCCAATCATCTTCCGCTGGATTCCTAATGTTTCTCTGATTAGATGGTAAGCACAGTTCTGATTTATGAGTGAGCAAGAGGAGTTAACTTCAACTATATAGCATGTACTAGGAAACAGAACTTTATTGATATCCTTGTAGAGTTTAATTATGGCTTCCCTTGCTCTGATACTAATGAATAACAAATTGATCTATACACACTTTCAGGGCTTTTCAGGGACTTTCTATCAATGAATTTAGTGGTCTTCAATTTGACCATCAACATTCATTTGATATTCAAACTGGAGAACAGGTGAGAGTAGAACCATCAATCTTTTCATTTCAATTGGAATATCAAGTTTGATAGAATTGGAAAAAAAGGGATATATTGTGACCACTGGACACCAAAAGTTCAGAGAAATTTTATGAAGTATAAAAAAATCTTAAAAAGGAAAAACAAGCTGGCCAAAATGGTTCCTTTTGGGTTTTTGACAAAGAGGCACAAGTGAGGGAGGAAAAAACCCTGTAATCCTATAAGCTGGCCTGACAGAATAGACTAATCACCATCAGTTTTGAATCAACTTGTATGTTATAATATTACTGAAATATATTTGTTGCTTGAGTAGTAATGCTTTTATTCTCTCTCCATCATATAAATGGTATTTTTAGAATATTAACCTGGACTTATAATATGCTCTCATTCAACAATTTCTGTTTATGTTGAAATTAACTTGGGATTTGCTGTCATCTCTTCATGGGTAACTGTTTTTAGAATAGATAATATCACACAATTATACATAATACCTATCTTATCTGCTTTTCCACTGTCAGAATATATGTGCTTTCTTGAATGCTGATCCAGCTCACTTTGGTATTTCCCTTCCTTTTTTTTACAGGCACTAGAGCGTATTTCCTTTGGAAAAAGTAGGATTAGGGATACGGTGATAGCACAAAATAGAATACTGCTATTTTGGTATTGCACCACCTATCTTCTCCTCGAGAAAAACAAGCCCAAATACCAGCAACTTGAAAGCCCGATTGACCACAACAAACCTCATTTAAAACTTGAGGAGCTCAATTCTGAACAAGTTGATCAAACAATTGAAGCTCCGCCAGTCAGTCAAGTTGATTCCAAACAGCCCCTTGAGTCACCTGAAGTAGATCTTGTTGGCTCTTTTGTCCTCGAAGGTTTGTAATCAGCTGGGCCTACTGCTGTTCTTATCAGATATTCGTCTATTTAAAACCACTAGGGTCGGCCTAGTGGTGGGGTTGGGGGTAGATGCATGAGGACTTATGTTCTATCCCCATTGCTGGCATTGTACAAAAAAAGAGAAGATATTCATCTATTTATTGATTTATCTAATACAGGTGCTAAATAGAAAGATACCTTTGCAAAGGATGACCAACAAATACTGAGACAGCCGTTTCCTATAGAACAGGATAACAAACACAATGTGATATTGGACAACGAAAACAGCAGCTTATGCTTACAGGTTGTTAGCTTTTTGGTCGAATTACAGATTGTTAGATGTAATAATAAACATTCATGGTGGATAATATTGGACTGTCTCATGTTGGTTCATTTGATTATAGTGTCTATTTTCATTAAATGATGAGATTATGTGGAAATCATCCATGAGATGGGTTTTTCTTGAGGTTGGTAACAGGTTTCCTTTCTATGAATTTCGTAATGAATTATATTGAGAAAAATTCAAGTCCTACATCGACTAGAGATAGAGTCAAGATGAGTTAGGTCTAAACTCACATTCTAATAAATTACATTGGTCCAATGGATTATCTCTTCATACGTAAGATGTGGGTTTACTTCCCAACTGTTATTATTATTATTATATCCCAATTCCCAACATGATATTTGGGTGGAAGAAAATGAATGAAAAATATGTGTTGTGAATAAAAAATTCGGAAGACAAGAAAAAAATAAGGGAGTCAAAATATCTCACTTTACTGATTGGATTAAAGGAGATAAATGGAGAATAGCTCTTTTAATGGGAGGAGAGGTGAGTGAAAAAAAAATTCTTTGTTTAATGTAGTTAAAAGGAAAGGAGAGTAATTTAGCTAACATACTTTAGCCCCTGGGTTCGAAGAGGTATTTGCATTTATGATTTATCTCTCTTTAGGGTGAAGTGAACGTAAGTGATATTTGGGTTCGGAAGTTTTTCTGCTTTGGTCTGTGCTATTATTGCCTCTTAAATTTTTTTATAAAAAACATGATAATTTACTTTTTACATTAATCTCTCTAACATCGAGTACGGCTGAATTGAAATAGATTTTTTGTTTATTTATTTTTCATTTTAGATTTTTTTAACTCAAATAAGAAAATTATA
This sequence comes from Glycine latifolia, assembly GCA_013407115.1. Classification (NCBI taxonomy): domain Eukaryota; kingdom Viridiplantae; phylum Streptophyta; class Magnoliopsida; order Fabales; family Fabaceae; genus Glycine; species Glycine latifolia. Next base: position 23,888,253 of record CM023960.1, on the reverse strand, counting down.
TAAGAGATTTCTCTTTAGAAAATTGAGAGTGTAAAAAGTTTGAGTTTAACTTTTATGTAATATCTGTATGAGTTTTAAGTTTTTTATTGTAAATATTAATAAACTTAACATATGTAACAATTTATAATTGGATAACAACATAAAATTGTTTTAATATCATTAATCATATATTATTGTCTCAATTTATAGACTACATTGATTAAACTATTAGTAATTTGAATATATAAATGCAATAATTTTATTTGTCTATTTTAAGGTATAAAGAAAATTATTTATTTTTCTTTCTTTTTCATTACATATCAAATAAGGGATTTCTGGTTTTCTTTTGATGTTCTTCTTTGTCCTTTTCTTTTATTTTCCATTGAACTAAACAAACCGTTGCACGTTAATACGTAGCTTTGCTGTTTCTTGTCCCAAAGGTGTGAACTTTGTCATCGTCGACCGACTTGGATTGCAATGGTATCACAAGCTCAATTTATCAACTTGTCTTCATTTCTTTTAATTTTTTTCATCGTAGTGGTTTAATTTATGAATCACGTATTTTGTTCTTATACTATTTTTATTTAAATTTTATTAAATAAAGATGTCATCTCAATGAAAAATAAATTCAAGACAACGGTCATTATCTATTGACGCATTGACATTCAAATATATATTTCTATCGTAGCCTTTGCGGCTTAGCCTGAGCAACGACCAACGATGATCATATAATTAGGTATATATATTTGATTTAAAAACTTAATAGTCTTCCAAATTTCAATATATTATTGCGATAATATCGACCAATTATACACCAAACCAATCCAACGTGGAGATATAAGACAAGAAGGTTCTCTTAGCGTAAGAAACATTCAAATAATTGGACACGCTACCTCCAATTCCAATTTCATGGTGTGCCGTAATCCGCAATCTCTCTTTCTTGGAATCTATCATAATTTTACGCCCCAACTTCCACTCCACCGTCCTTTAACTTCCTTCACATGCAAGTGCAATAACAACACCACACGCACACCCACGTCTTATATATATATATATATATATATATATATATATATATATATATATGTGCAATTAATGTATCACATGAGCATCTTTATAAACATTCCGATAACAAAGCTGGCCATTGCAACATTTGATCACTTTGAATTCTTCTTATAAAGTCCTAGAAATGCAAGCAACCTCTCTATGCTCACAGGTGTTTCTATCGTACCCTCTTACATCAGCCAATTTGTTGCGGCGTAGTGCACCACACAAGCTGTTCAGTGATGGCAACACCACTCGTAGGAGTTTAATCTATGCATCAAAAAGAGATTCTTTTGGGCACCATTATGATGGGAAGTTGGTGGATGAGAACATGATCCTTCTTAGAATGCGAATTCGTGAGATTGAGATGGTGGAAATGAAGGGTAAGGCACCTTCGGATTGGACTGAATGGGAGAGGAAGTATTTTGAGAATTATGGTTCGGATGTATGTGAAGCAGTTGGATTATTGCAAAGAGTGTTAATGAACACTAGACCTTCTTTTGCATTGGGCATGCTAGTTATTGTTATGCTAAGCATGTCCATGTCAACGTTGCAAGTTGGGTTTCATTTAGTAGAATTTGCCAAGGGAATCATATGATATCTGAAAGGCCAGTTTTTGCATCAATAATCTGAGATCAATTGAAACTATCAAGTTCGAAAATTCATATTGATTACACAACTTCCTATCAAAGGGGCCATGGATTGCGGTCACAAATGTTGTTCATACTTATCATGTGTAAAATGAACAAAATTCTTTATGTAGTAAAAAAAAAACAATAGTATTCTTTGAAATTGAAAGTAATGTCGTTTTTCTAAATTTGGACACTTGAGTAGAACTCACTTTACGAGTTCGTCAGCGTGACACAGAAAAAGTCAGGCTGGAATAAAAGGAAATATTAAAAACACGTTAAATACAATGCATCATTTTTTTTTTTACTAAAAAATATAATGCGTCATTTTTTTTTACAGAAAAATATAATGCGTGATTAACGGCTACATAAATATGCTATTTAAATATTACTATAGGAGAATATGCTGAAAGAAGTGGTATCTTACAAATATAGTATTTCATCATCATGATCAATTACAATCCTTCAGATGGAAAACATATGGTTTTTTAGAACCAGTTTACCTATTAATTCAACAGGGTAACATGTACATGTATAGTATGCGAGATGGAAGAAAACACTCATGTATTTTTTTTTTACACCAAAATATAATTTTTATCCTCGTATGGAAATATTTAGAATCTGTACACATAAATTTTTTGATGCATTTTTTGTTCACACAAAATTAAAATGCATATTTTTTTTGGGACACTAAGTTTAATTAAATTCAAATTATAATGATAATTTTTTTAGATAAATTATATGTATAATCGATATAAATGTTACAATTTTATCATCGACCAAACACATAACTCATATAAAAAAAAGATACATAGGTTGCAATCTCCAAACCTTATTTCAAGCTCAAAAATGACATATTATAATTTTACTTAAAAGAAAAATGTATTGAAAATTTTGTAAAAACAAATTTTGAACATTTTTATATTTACGTTAATAAAGAAAAACATATTTTAGCTTATTCTTTATATTAAAAAAAATTAAACGTTGTGATTGTATTCATAACTATAGCATTCGTTTAGTAATGAAAAATAAATTGTTGATATAAGTATTTTGATTACAATATATTACATTAACATGTTTTGATCTCGAGGCATCTGTGACGAGGAAGGAGAAGTCGTACCGCGACGTGCAGCGGCAACGTGAAGTTCGTGGCGGAGATGAGCGTCTAGTTCCTAATCGCAATTGCACTCCGATTGAGATATTGAAGTTGCAAAAATGGCAACCTATAGGCTATATCCGTTGATGATTGCTCCATAACGCCATGTTTTTCCTAACTTTGCTCTTATAATAATCACACCATAATAAATAGATTTCTTAATCTTCAGAAGGAGAAATAATACACGCTTATACTGTATCTTTTCCTCTCTTTTTTTAAAGATGAATGCGTGTCTTTAACTTTACATTTAAAAGCAAGCTTGTTAGATTAATTTTACATTTGAAATTGATTTGTGTTTGTTATCCACTGATCCGGAAAGGATTAAAAGGTGAGAAACAATCTGTTACTGTTAAAAATCACTCAAAATTGTTTAACATACTTTAAACACGCAAGCAGGCATTAACCTTTAAATAATTAATCATCGTAAAATGTAATTAAATAATAATAAAATTAATAACACATCATCACTTAACAATAAGTATTCAGGGACTAAAAATCAATGACTAAAATTATCAATTTTTTATTTAGAATCTAAAAGTAAAAACTTCATAAAGTTTATGTATTAAAAACATAATTAATATTTTAAAATTTCATAAATGTAATTTTTAGGCCATGATAACTATTTTAAAAAGTAAGAAGAAATAAAGACTTTTTTTTTATAGAAAATATGATATATTGTAATTATCATCGCACCTCCAAAGATAAAAAAGTACATGTATTCTAGAATGGTGAGTTTCCTACCAGAGAAGAAGAAATATCAGTCCTTAGCCATTGTTACGTGCCGTTTGCTTCATATTTGTTACAACTGTAGAGAAGGTCAATCTTTCTAGATTGTTGGACAACATGCACACGACTGTAATTGTACGCAGCCTTTTTAATCAAAGTTGATTTCTTCCTCAAAATGCAAGTTCAATAACAACTAGAACTACCTTAGAAGCCTATGTGGCTGAGCTCAATAGGTACAACTATAATAAGTTTGTTAGGTTGACCAAATTCGTGATCAAATAATTTTTAGTGGTTCTTATATTTATTTTCACACAATAATACAGGCTTGACAAAAAAAGAGTGGCCTACAAGTATTTTTTCTAACATTTATAATTTGCTCAACACTAACTTAAAAGAGTATGTTGTGCGAGGCAAAACCACCCTTTAAGGATAATTATTTTTCTAAATTATCAAATGCAGTAAATTTTAAATAAATACCATAACTTAATAAGTTATAAAATATTTCATGAACTTTTGAGCTCAAACTCATAAATCATTTTACAATTGTTATTTTTTTTCTACTAAAATTGTACAAAAGTTTATGTCTTAATTTTTTTAAATATAATTTTGAAGTCGTAATTTTTTTTATATTTTGAATAAAAATTGTAAATAATTTTATTTAAATTAATATTTTTAGTTTTAGTTTTTATTTAATATTTTCGATAGTTTTATATTATTTTATTTAATATTTTTTATATTTTAAATATTATTTTTATTTAATACTATCTATTTTTTTGCTTTTTATATTTTTTTTCCTAATCTGATTTTTGTATTTCTAATTGTAGTACATTCTAACAAGCTTGACATTAAAGTGGTACATATAGTCAAGACCTTAACTTCATTTTATTAGTGTTTCATTTATAGAAAATATATTAAATAAAATAATATAAAAATATTAAATAAAATTAAAATTAAATATTAATTTAAATAAAAATATATATACAACTTTGAGGTAGTAAATTCTTTCAAAAATATGAAAAAAAATACAACTTTGAAATTGTATTTTAAAAAAAAATTATAAATTTTTTTACTACAATAAAAAAGAAAAAAAAAATAAAAGTTGTAACTTGTAAGTGGGATATCTCACGACTTACTTTTTTTGAATATTTATTTAAAATTTATCCAATTTGATAATTTAGAAGGAAAAAATATCCTTACTAGGTAGTTTTGCCTATTGTGAGAAGCATGACGAATAGTATCTTCCTAGTATTTTCCTTAACCAAATCCTCAAATAAATTGTGTTTAATTTACATTTTTTAATTTGGCATAAAATTTGGATTTTATTAAATTGATACTATCTCCGCTATTTTTTTCATAAGAAACAAGTGTATTTACACTATCACCTATTTGTTATAAAAAGGTCTGATGGTAGTATTATACTTATTAAATTAGTAATGTAATGAAACAATTTTTGTAATAATCACTACCAGGACAAAAAAATTGATACTCAACCTTAAAAATGAATAAAAAAATAAGATGCTATAATTACATTGTACAAAATTGGCGCGCGGATCTTCTAAATTCATTTTATATAGACATATTTAATTCTTAAATTGCTCACCTTAATTATTAATTAAGGTCTACTTATGCAATAAACTCAAAACTTTGGACTCAGAGCTTAACATTTGGATGTTATCAATAAAATTTAAATATTTTTTTAGTCTTTAAAATATTTTAGATAGTACTTTAAACAATTAATATTTTAAACTTTAAAAGAATAAAAAATAAAATAAATATAATTTATAATAACTAAAAAATTTAAATTTTATAAAAATAAAAAGTAAAAAATATTAAAAATTATAAAGACTAAAAAAATATTTAAACAAATTGTTAATTTGAGAAAGAATCTCAATTTATTTTCGCTAAATAACATGCATGTGATATTGTCCTTTGCAAAGTACGTAGCTAACTAATGCTCGTTTTAATTATCAGCCTACCACTGTCTGGTTGCATTCATCAGCTTGACAATTTCTTCTACACGTTTTAATTTTGCAGGAATTATTTTCCTGCAATACCTTCAACCCCAATGATCTGTCCACTGATTTCATATAATTACTCAGAAGTCAACATGTCTGACTTTAGTTTTGTAATAATACTTTTTTTAAAGATATGTTTGATTAAGTGGAAAAATAAAATAAGAGCGGAAAAAATTTAAAATTTGAATTGAAGTCAACTTTTTTCTCTCTTTTTTTTACTTTCTTTTCGATCAAACAAAAAAAAAATATTATTCTTTTTTTCCTCTTCTACCAAATATAGGATAGGTTTGGGTTCTTTATATTTTTAATTAATTAAAAATATATCACACAAACTCTTAATAACAAATTATTATTTCTAACGAACATTAGTGATCTATCATCATAATGTGTCCAACCTATTTCAATATATGCTCTTTATTTTTTCACGCATCGAAATTACTTATTTTACAAATTTTATTCTTAACTTTTTTATATCTTGGCAGATTTTATCCCCATTTTTTCATACAAATTTCACTTTTAATTTTTACATTTATGTCGGCATGTGATGTTATCTCAATTATAAAAGGTAAAATTTGTCAAAAACTTTTCTAAAAAAACTATTTTTTTAATCTAAAAATTAACTTTCCAACAAGTTTATCTATATAAAAATTAATTCTAATCACAAGCAATTATATATATAATTAATTGTTAAAATAATCTAATTTTTATCGCTATCTCAAACATACCCATTCATTCTTGTCTTGGGCCAACATTTTGGAACTGGTGTTTGCCATTAATATTCTCATCGTTCCGGAAATAGGAAACTTTATCAATCATCATGAACCATACGCAACACCCACACCCACACTAATTAATAAATTAGTACACAGATAAGATGCAGAGTACCTGAAGCTGAAACTGAAAGTTGACATTAACAAAACAATAATAAAATGCCGTCCTTTTTTAAAAAATAAATATTAAAAGTCAAGCCTACCCTATCTCACCTCTCTGTGACTCTGTCCCGTTGCCCTCCTTTTATACTTTTTTCAATAGGGAGAGTTAATAGTACATTTTAAACATTCTTTTTCAACACAAGCTAAAATTTGTTACTATATTATGAATACTCTTTAAAAAAATAATTATTAAAGATTTACAAATTTTAGGATTTTCAAAAAAATCTACCTTAAAAAAAGTTTGTTAAACAAAATGAGTTAAAAAGTAGTACTAGTATCTAACTAACATTATTCTTAAAAAACTTATATTTGTTCACCGGAATCTTCTCTCATGGGCAAATATTAACACAACAGTATTTTTCACATGCTTCACGCAAACGATCAACTTTTTACAGCATCCATCAAGTTGCGTACTTAGACTAGTTTTATTGAGATGGCTAAAATACATATATAAAACTATTTTGTTTTATTTTTGTCAGTGGCATAAAATATTATTCCAAATGGCTGTCTTTTTGCCACAACCTAAATATTGTTGAGAAATGTGACTGTCGAATCTTTTTCTTCTTTTTAATGTAAATAAATATTGAATAATTAATAGATTAATTAATAATATAAAATATTTTATATTTTCATCCACTAACAAAATTATTATGATCTTTTAATTTTTTTTTTATAATAACAACGTTAAAAACTATTCTATAAAAATATTTTATTGATTTATAATGTAAATGATTTTATATTAATAATGCATGCCTATTAATCTCATTGTTTTGTAAAACGTTATCATTCTTGTAAAAGTGTATTGTGTTTCAGTTATTCTTGATATATTAGGTAATTAATGTGATATAGTAGTAATTAAAAGAAGTATATAATGTATAAGATTATGTCTAACAAAATTAATTTAAAAGTTGATTGAAAATATGAAAAATAATTTATAGTTGAAAAGTTAGCTAGTAGTTAAAAGTTGAAAAATCATTTTATTTAATAATAAGTGTCAATAACATTATCCATTAAAGTAGTTGAAAAATGTAAAATTACAAAAAGAATAAAAATAATAAAATTTTAACTTAAATATAAAATATTAAAAAGGAAATCTAATAAATATTAAGTGACAAAAAGAGAATAAATATTAAAAAATGATTAATGTCACTTTTGATCTATTTTGTTTTAAAAGTTTCATCATGATTATTTATGTTTTCAAAATATATTGTTTTGGTTATTTGTTCAATTTTTCGTTAGAAAAGTTAGTGTTTGTTAGTGTTTTAAATTTTAAAATAGTTAAGTTAACATAACAGCATTTACAAATCGTTACCATATTTTTTATTCAAAAAATTAAAAATCACTAAGTAAATGAAGAAAAGATGGGTATGAAACCATGAACAACAACAACATGTCATGTTATTATTATTATTATTATTATCATTCAATTTAATCATTTAATAACGATAATAAATTCATTTACCAATTATTCTCGATCGTAATGTGTAAGGGACTCTTCTCCTTTTGTCACCCCGTCTTTCGTCACCAACCAAAAAATATCGTTGACTTGCTCCTGCTTCCAACTCCACCACAACCTCTCTACGCAGCTAGAATTACATAATGACAATAATTGTCTCATTGTTGGCACCAACAACAAAGGTGAAGAAGAAGACTAACAACACCTGATTGTGGATAAGGTTTGATCGGTCAGGCTGGTCAAAATCATCTTCTAATGAAATGCATCGTTCAACCCCTCTTTGTGTTATTCATCTACGCCCGACTCGATTGTAGACATCGAATGGAAAATCCTCTAATTGCTCGACCCAATCATTCACAACAATGGAGGTCTTGCTCGCAAACCTCACAAAGAATTATATTGTGACTTTCTCGTTCTAATTGAATTAATTTGTGAGTTAGGATCATGTTTTTGTCTTTTGTCGAAGACAACTATCTCCCCTTCTTTCATTTCCAATAGCATAGTTGTAAGAAAAGTTTTGGTTTTTCGATTAGAAGTGTAAGAATTTTCGGTAATTCCAACGACATTATGTGTTGATGTCGTTCAATCTATATGATGTTATATTTTTTACCTTTTCAAATCTAGAAGAGATGGGAGAAGATGATCATTTTTTTAATTTCTTATTTTTTTAAAATAAAATAAAGATAATGGAGATTTTTTAATCATCATTATGTAAAATTAATTATCTTTAAAAAATATAATGTCATTTTGATTCATTATGTTTCACATTTGTTTTACTTTATACATTAAGTTTTAAAAATTTTGTTTTAGTCATTTATATTTTCAAATATATTATTTTAAAAAAAGATTAATAGAATATTAACATTTCTAACAGAAAATTAAAATATGACCAAAATAATACATTTAAAAAACATAAAGATCATAATAAAATTTTTAAAATTTAATGTATTAAAATAAAATAATTATAGAATATAATGGATGAAAAGTGATATTAAGTTTGTGAAAAACTCGAAGCCAACTTTGAAAAAACGTATTTTGGTTAATATTTTTTTTTAAAAAAGTAACTCAAATTTCTTGTGAATATATAAACACAACATATGTTAAATATGAAGTTGTAGTTAGGAGCGCATGGAGTTGTGCTTTAAAATACTGCTGCAAGTCCAAGACCGTGAATCCCATTAATCTAGAGAGAATTTCGAGGAACTTTATGATTACTCTATTTTCCACAGACACGCGGCATCTTCCCCGAAACCAACTGCACACTCTAGAAAAAACGCGTTTTTACGATATCAAGAGTATTAACTGTCCATTAAAATAAACACGGTTTCGCCGCATAACTTCTTGTGTAAGTTCCTACCGTTAATAAGCCCAACAAAAAGAACGTTCCCCCAATGCCTATAAATATAACATGATTCCTCTCCCATTCCCATCACCAAATCACCAACACACTAGACAATTTTCCAATTCCATTATTGATTCCCCTACTCACAAAAATTAACATGCAATCCATTTCTTTGTTCAATTCCTCACCAATATTATTCCATCCATTTTCACCATCTAGGCCATGTTCTAATGGCAAGAAAACGAATTCGTATGCACCAACTAAGGCTTCCATGAGAGGATCAGCGGATCAGAACTTCAGTGGAAGGTTGGTGGATGAGAGCATGATAATACTGAGGAAGAGGATCCATGAGATGAACATCATAGAGAGGAACTATGAGCCTCCTTCAGATTGGATGGATTGGGAGAAGCGCTATTATACCAAGTATGACTCCATCATATGTGAAGCAGTGGGAGTTTTGCAGACCCAATTGATGAACACTAGGCCAAGTTTGGCTCTTGGGGCCATGGCCTTGGTTGCAATCAGTGTTCCAACTTCTTCTGCTGTGCTTTGGTTTCATTTGGTTGAATTGGCCAAGGTTGTTTTGGCTGGGGCTCATATTGGCTAGCTAGACTAGAATATTGTTCATTAAATGCTTTGAATTTGGTTTGTTATTTGGAAAAACCATTCAATTCAATTGAATTATACATAGAGCATATAGAATTTCAATTGTTTGAAATTTGGAACCACTATCTAATCTGTTAGATTTTGAGGATGGATGGGGATAGATAAGTTTATCCAAAAGTAGTGCAATTGTTTGTCATTTGTGACCTATACAACTCATGTAATTAAATGCTATGATTTGAATCACACATTATATAATGAGTTGTTTTTACTTGAAGAATATGTTGTCATCAGATTCCCAAATAATGCAGTCATCAGAAATTAAAAATTCTTGAAAAAAGATATAACTAAGGATAAGTTTATAAGATCGTCTCTTAATAAAATAGTCAATTTAATTAATTACATTAACTCTGTTAATTAATTATATTATCATTTCAAAATTATATTTTATCTCTATATTCACTTAATTGTTTTTCATTAATATTTGAAGAAAAAATAATCAAGTAAGAATATATAAAAAAAATAATGAATGTATCTAATTTTCTTAAAATCTTATAGAAATAAATAAATTTTAAAAAAATTTTATAATTAAGAACGGAGAAAGAGAGAGAGTAATATTTTTTCTTAGGAAAAAAAAGGGTGTTTCTTTCCCTATAACAACTTATTACATTAATCACAAGGGAATCCAAGATGATACCAGCACATACATCAGCAATTGCTGAATCAGCCCCCATGAATGTTATTATAATTAGTTTATTTTTCTTATGGTAATGAGATTTAGATCTTAGATCGCAAAATATAATTTATGTCTTAAACGGTAGTTCTGTAATAATTAAATTATAGATAATTTATTATATATATATATATATATATATATACACCATATTATTGTTACATAGTATTTTAAAGAATCCAACTTATTATTTTTATTGAGATTATTCTCATCCAACCATGTTTTTTTCATCACAAGAAATCAAAAATTTTATTTAAAAAGATCAAGACTCTAGTATCACTTGGACCAATTAGAAAGGATCCTAAAATTTCATGAACCCATGACAAAAAAATAATTTGGATAGTTTTATATTTAAAAATTTAAATATATATTATATAAAAAATTAAGCACATTATTTCATTAAAAATTATATATTTTCTTACATTAAACAAATAACATAATTTTAATAAATCTCAAAATAATATATTACAATGAAACGAATAGATGATAAATTTAACTTTCTCTGTTGGATAAATCCTATCAACAAGACTTGTTAAAAAGTAAATATATTAATTGATATTTTGTTTTCTTATATTTGTAGACGGAGGCATAGAGGATCAGATAATATATGGTTCAATTCTGATAAAAATAATATAATAATTTACGAATGTTACTCAATTAATTTAACAATAACAATTAATTTTTAACTCTCATAATGATTTATTTTTACGTTGAACAAACAGGTACTACTCAACGAAAGAGATCACAAAACCCAATCCATGTTAGCAAAGTTTATGTTGTTTATGTTGCACGTCACAGATTAGAAATTTAGAGACATTTTACTTAACGAAAGAACTTTGCCCAATATTAATATTCCAGTTAGGGATGAGTGTCGAATGATTAGGACACAATTATTTTTTCTTATTCAACCAAAATTTTATTAGAGTTATGTGTTTGACAACAATCTATCCAACAGAAATACTAATACATTCTTTTAAAAACATATTTTTTATCTATTAAAATTAATTCAAATAATATTTTTTTTAATGAGTTACATATCAAAATAATGATTCTCTCTTTTTTAATTTTATTATTTTTTATAAATTTTAATCAATTAAAAAAATTGTGTTTGAAAAAGTGTAATAAATAATATATTCCTAACACTTCTCAACAATATTTAGGAAATTAAAAACAAAATCAAGTTCACGCCATTTATTATTATAATAATAAATCAATTTAAAAATTGTTTATAAATAAATTATACATATAATTTATAAATTTATTTTAAAGTAAATAATAATATTATAATTAGGTTAAATTGATATTTTTTATTCTTAATCTGATTTTTAAAACCATTTTAGTAATTTATCTTTAAAAAATTATTTTGCTTTTTTATCCTTTTTAAGGTCAAATTAATTCATTTGAAAAATAATTATTTTTTATTTTGAGAAAATTTTGAATCCATTTTTAATTGATTCAAAACATAAAACTTAAGTCATTTGATTGACTTACATGACAATTAAAGTATCCAATTAATGTTCGCATAAAAAACAAACATAAACTTGACAAAAATCGTGAAAAAAAGGAAGTCCAATAAGTAATTAAAAAAATTAAAAATCTTATACATGAATTATTTGAATTTTTCATTTTACTTATTTTTATGTAACTTTTATTACGTTTAAAATTTTTAAATTTGAAATAACAGTTGAATTTTTTTAAAAAAAATTCAATTCTTGAATAAGTAAAAAAAAAGTTTAAAATAGAAAATAGTGAACTCACCAAAAAAAATTAAAAATAGTGACTTTCAAAAAAAAATTAAATTGAACCTAATTTAAAATATTAAAATGCAAGATAATTATATTAAAAGATAAAAAAAATCTTAATGATAAAAATAATGGAACAAAATACAATTTAACCTTCTAAAAGTAATATCAGGTTCAGAAAAATTTAGACTTGTAAAAAAATATAACACATTGAATTAGGTTAAAAAACCGAGAACATAGTACAAACTCTTCCTCAAAAATCATTTGAATTTTTTCAAAATCTTATCCTGTCGAAAGTCGGAACCAACCTTGAACCAGGCGCATTGGAGTAACAGGCAGTGAACCGCTGGTCACAGCTATCAATGAATCTCAGAAAAAGCTATGAGATACACATTAATGGTATGTTTGAATGAGAGAAAAAAAATAGGAAAAAATAAATCATCGAGTTTTTTTGTTTGATTGTAGAGAAAGAAAGAAAAAAAATGGCTTGCAGAGTGTAAACTCCTGCTTCTCCTGGCTATTCTTTAGATCTGATGGTTCTCTTCAGCAGTTCCCTTCAACGTACTTGCAGGCAAGCTAAACTGAATTCAAGGCGTCACCTACTACAATCTTTAGGTATTTTATTAGACCTATTTTAGTCACAAGAAGAAATAAAATGCTACCAAACATATTAGATTTTCATGTTTGCACTTTGCAGACAACTCAACAACTTGAGTTCAGTAGATCAATGACAAATTAATTATATATAAACACATTGGATTCACCAAACATTTCCGATCAAGCAATTATACACTGACCAGTAACCACCCCAAAGAATAGGTAACGTTAATTTAATCTGTATGGAATTATAACATGGTTGACATCTCGTGATGCAATCTGCTTTCAATTCAGGTCTTGTTCAACAGCTGGGGATTTGTGTTTGAAGAATCTCAAAAGTACCACTTTGACATTGTCCTACAGTAAGCAGATCTTGCACTAGAAAGTTCGACTTTGCCTCAACTTCTCCCATCAGCCTTTGGAAATATTGCTCCTTTACTTACTTTGGACCACCCAGGTTTTCTGCAAATAAGTATACAAGATGAGTCTTCTATTTCGTATAAAATGTACCGCTACTAAAAAAAGGGCAAACTATATATATTAAGAGCACCTCAATTTCACATAGGAAGATCATGTAACATTCAGCTCTTCTACAATGCAAAAATTAATCAATTGAACTTTTCTGTAAATATATAGCTCGGCTCTTAGTATCTATGTTAGAAAATTTCACACAAGAACTGCGTACACTACAATAAAATTAACTAAGCTATTAAAAAAAACAATATCCTGAAGAAAAGCAAGTATATATGAGTGAAGGATGTAGGAGATGAAGAGGCCCCTTCAGTCCAAGACGTGACAGTCACGACTGAATGCAGCTCCCGCATCGTTGGATCAGAAGCACACCACCTTAATTACATGGCGTGAGTGCCGAACATCAATCTATCTTAATGGTGAGCTCTCGAACCAACGAGTCAGCAGCTGAGTTTCAGCCATCTTCCACCGCCTCGGGCTGGACTGAAGTGAGCCCCTTCCATATCTTCCACCAACCCTCGAACAATTAAGCACCCATCCCACAAAACTCAACCTACTCTAATTATCCAAGAAACAACTAACTACTATGTTTCGCAAGGCTATTATTGTAGGCCATGCTTGTATCTGAAGCATTACAACACTCAAACACAAACAAGCAAGGAAGAAGTATTATATAGATCTTAATTATTGACCCATCACATGAAGCATACTGGTATAGTATAGTCACCCATCGACAAAGCAACCTAGCCCTAGTGGCATAAATATCTTGTGGAGAAAGCAGCTCATGTCTAGGTTATTTGAACAATAAAGCTATAGCTAACTAGCTATAGAGATAGCTAGGGCAATTTTTATTATTTTTTATTTTTAAAGAAAACATAGATAGCTAGGGCTTTGGAGTTAGAATTGTGACCGAAAGAGAGAAAGATGGAGGAGGATAGGCTTGTTTAGACAGTACGAGGAAAGGGAGGGGGATGTTTAAATATTAAATAACAAAAGGCATGGGGTATTTTGGGACATGCAAATCTAAAAGCAGCCTGAGGTGGAGATTTTGGATCAGGCATTGAATGATAATGGTCTTGAACTGAGGCCTTTTTCAATTCAAGAAGACAAATTCTCTCTTGGTATCGTACACTTGGTTATATCTAATCAAACAGCTGGATGGCTTAGCATTATTTGTGGCATGGCACAGCTGTCTTAATTGCCCTTGCACTACTACTCTGCCTGCCAGGTCTTAGCGATATATACTAGTGGGTGGGTTCTTCAGACCCTATGATTTCTTGCTAACCCTAGCCAACTATGTATTGTACTTTTATATTCTCAATTTAATTATTCATAAGAATAAGAATATATATATACAAGAAGAATACTGGAACGGTAAATAACACTAATATACTACTTAAGCTTTGTCAATGAGTTTGCATATATATGTGGATTTTAATTTAATTTAATTCATAAATATCAGTGTCTATTTTACACCTCTATTTACTACTCTCTTTTTTTCATTGAATTGAAGGTCAATTAAATGAGCTTATACTTTTTAACTTTCTGGTTGAAACGTGCGGAAATGCAGATGGAGAGATACATCTTGTGTTACTAACGATTTTTTCTGTGTTTTGTGATGGTTCTTTTCTTGGCGGTTTGAAAATGGCCAAAAATTATGCATTTAGCAGTGCTTTTTTTAATGTTTATTGACTATTCATTAATCAAATTTCATAAATAACAATTGATTTTCATAATTTACAATCATTGTTTGCAAAAAATTGATTAACATTGAATTTTTTATTCTTTTTCCAGCTATTTTCATGTTTTTTCTTCATCATTATTTTTCCTTTTATCCTTTTCCATTTGTTTAAACCAAAATACTCATGTTTTCAATATATTTAATTTCTCACTTATTTGTATTCACTTTTTTCCCCTTTATATTTATTTTTTATTTTCAACTCTTTTATTTTTCATGTATTTCTTTTTTTCCCAACCAAACACAGTTTGAATAAAACTTATACCCTAATTAAATAAATCCTTCCTCTTGATAAACAAATACAGGAGAGACGCTTTTACAGTAACATTAGCTCAGAACTGTTGTACTTGTACATGATCAGGGGACTTAATGAAGAGTTAATCTAGATCAGTACTACTGTACATCAGTTTATTACATTATGAGCAAGGAAGCTAGGGTGAATGTGGATATATACATATACATATATATATATATATATATATGTATGTATGTATGAATTAAAGCTTATAAATTTAAGTTTGCAAAATGATTTTATAAAAATAATTCAAGTTTTTCTTTTGTAAAACTGAATTTCAAGATAAAATGTTAGCAAAATGAATTTATTCTCCACATATCCAAAAATACTTCTTCAACTGATAACCAAAAGTACACATACAGCTCTCGTCATGCATATGGATTGAAAAAATTGGAGTACTCTGCCGTGATATTGTAACAACTGATATCCTGTGCTTTTCTTTGCCCTCGGTTTCTTAGAAAACCAGTTACCTATGAAACTTTTAATTTTTGCAAGTAATCGTAGCACTCAAGCAGCTGACCAAAAAAAAAAATTTGTGGCACTCAAGCATGTTGGTTATCATGGAGGTAACTCATTTTGCACATGATTATTTCTAGAATACAGGAGTGCTGTCCCATCTGAGATGTATACACATGACAGCTATGGTACAGCTTAACCGTTTTACAAAATGTGCAGGCTATCCTAAGCTAATGTTCATTTTTTTTTAATCATTTATATTTAATTAATAAAAAAGTCAAATTTACCTTTTTTTCTCCTTTTATCCCGAAATCACCCTTGTAACTATTTCAATGTTCACATGCTTAATGTAATTAATTTGCAGTATGTTAGGGAAGTGTCTGCACTGTGCAGTGAGATAGGACGTTTCGTATTAAATAGGTTTTTCCTTGAACTAAGTTTTATGATTATGTTGTTCAGTTTCATTTTTAATTAATACGATATTACAACTTATTCAATTGTGATGTTTTAGATCAGTGATATATTTGCTAGCTGCATTTTCATTTTCATTTTTAGATTTAAAACTTTTAAAATAAAAGGATAAAGTGTTGGCAATTACTTACATAAATGTATATATACAAATTATCAAGCATCCTTCCGTTGACAACACGGACCGCATGAGATTCTCAATATTATGCATGTTTGTTTTTTACGTTAAAAAGTTAAAAAATTAATTCTGACTTTAAAATTAATTTTGGATATTTTTTACATGTTTAGTTTTATATAGAAGAAGAATTTAAAATTAATTTTGAATTTTGAATTGATTATGGATTAAATTAGTTTTAAATAGTTTCTGTATTAAATTTAAAATTTTATAATAAACTTTATTAAAATATCCAACATAAATTACATCATTTCAAAATCAAATTTAATCGAAATTAATTTTATAAAATCATTTTCATTCAAAATTAATTTTATAAAATCAATTTTATTGAAAACTATTTTTTCAAAACACTCGTCCAAACACACAAATAATTGGTATTGCTGCAACTTGATGCTATTGTGCGTTATCTCGAGAAAAGGGAGAAAAAAAAACAGGAAAATAAAATAGAACACTAATTGTTATCTCCTAACTAAAAAAAAATTATAATATGAAATTAAGCTCAAAGAAGTAGGCATAATAGCGGGACCCGAACTCGTGGGTACCTACTTGAATCGGTCCTGATTTTAATGAGAAAAAACCAAGTTTATCGGATTTGGGTTTTCTCTGAAATCCAAAGTGGGGGTAGGTATGAGATTACAGATATCCGTCCCGCCCCCACCCTGTAATAAATAATATTAAAAAAAGAAAAATTATTTTGTAAATTTTTTTAATTGAATTGATTAATTTTGCTTTGTAATTTTTAAATTATGATCTCATATTTTAAATGTGAATTTGTTATTATTTTTTTTGTTACGTAATTAGCATGTTCGTTTGATTTTTTCAATAAAAAAAGTTATATTATTTTTTAATTTTTTTTTAATTTTAATCAAATAGCGGAGGCAGTGAAAATCTAACTCCCAACGGAGGTGGAAATGAAGATGAATTTTAAAACTCGACGCAAATTGGAGGCGGGATAGGAGAGAGGATTTTGAGTCGAGAACGAAAAATGCAATACACGTCCCCGTCCCGTTGTGATGCCTAGAAAGAAGGTGGCTCATGGCTGGGTTGTTTATTTCTTCTTTGATGCAGGCCAGTCTAATATTTGCAAAGTACTATTATTAGAGAAGAAGGGCCTCGTCAACTCGCCACGTAGCTAGTTACAACTTACAAAGAAGCAAATAAGAGGACGACCTTTCTCTTTGTAAGGTGAAATTTCAACCCCCTTTCGTCATCAATATTGTTAAGAAAAGTGCTATGTGAACAAAATGCTAGAGTGTATTAATGGATCACAGATTTGCATCAAGATTTTATTGGCCCAGCTAAAGATTGCAAATAGAATGAGTTTAATGATAATAGGATCATAATGTAAAATAGTTTAATGATAATTATTTAATACAAATTATCGTTGATAAAATAATTTTGATAAAGTTAACAAATTTATTAGAAATATTAATTTTTTATTAGATGATAAGTAAAACTATTTTATATAATAAGTATATAACCTTTTTTTTAATAAAAATATATGTGTGACAAGCATTAATTATTTTATATTAATTATTTTTCATTAAAATACTCTTAATTATTTTACCATAACGGCTATAAATTGATAACCAAATTCATTATTTTCTTTGCACCACTTAAGGTGGGTCTTTTTTACAGCTATGCGGCTATGCCTCATACACCCTATTTGTAGCATGGTAGAATCACACATGAAATAAGAATTCATTTTTAATCTCATAGGTAGCATTTTATTATTATTATTTAATTTCGTAGGCAGTGGCGTTCACTGCATTATTGAGTAGTTACATCATGGAAGTGTACTGCATAGTATATGATAGTATATGGTATATGCAAATTGATTAGACTTTAAAAATATGAAAAAGAAATATTCAAAAGCCCAAATTTATTTGGCTGATACCCTTTAATTAATTAATATAGGGCAGATATTTCATAAAACTTCAGATTAACATGCATTTAATTGAATACAGATGAAAATAATAAGCTACTGTAGTGGAAGTTCCAATTCAAACTTCAAAGTCACATGTAAAAATAAAAATAAAATCCTTGAAAGTCACATAAATCAAAAGACGGTTTTGTTATCAGAAAAAGATACTCAACCAACCTGGTTCATTCTCAAAGCCAAACACTGATTTCAACTTAGTAATTTTATTTTCTAGAAATTGATTTATTGCCAAACCTAGTTGCTTACCAACCATATGTTTCATTCTTAAATGGTTCATATTTTCCCTTCTGTAAAATCCGTACTTAGTCAAGTTACATCACATGACATTCTCGGCAAAGTTTTGGCAACGGGACATATTGTTCAATTTAAGAAAACTCTATCAGTGTAAAAAATTAATAACCCTTTCTGAGTCAGGACTCAGTTCACCAAACTGGCTCACTCCAAGAAAACACACTTTAATGAAGAAAAGGGCTGGGTACTTTTTTGTCAAGTTGGGCAACTTTGTTGGTGGTGTAGCCATTGATGTTTCAGAAGACTTATCAGGTAGTCTCACTCACAGTCTCATGGCCTGGACTTATGACTGATTGAATTATGAAATCCAGGGAATCTTTTTTGTGCACACGTCTTGTCTTTTCACTCACCTGCTTTCTTTTTTTTCTTCTATCTTTCGAGGTATTTTTTCTTTTACTTTTATGGCAATATGAACGACCACCTCACAATTAGGTTAATCTTCATGTTAGTTATATGTTAAAAACTGTGTCAACGACATTCATTTGATAGGTAGTGAATCTTTTAAATGCAATAGTTGAAATTGAAAGCATGATTATCTATGTATATAATAACATGTTTGGCGTGATGGTAAAGTTCAGTTTAAATCAATTATGAAATCATAATAAATATAAAGTAAATATAACTTTTTTAAAAAATCATAATAATATTATAATTTTGAAGTAATTATCATAATTTTAAAAGATATACAGACATCCTATGAAACTCTATTAATTCGAACAAACAAAGACTATTTTTACATGTTAAACTTAATTTTAATAGCATGTTTGTTATAAAATACTACTATATCTCTAATGGAGTTGCAAATGAGGTTCCTAATTTTAACAGTTTGTTTTTATGAAATTTAATCATTAGAGTAATTGAATTGATAACTCTTATGTAAAAATCGTTGCTTTAGGTTATATTTGGTACTACTTTTGAATAATTTATAAGTTATTTTGATTTAAATAAATTTATTTGATATACAAATTTATTTTTCATCATCTATCTCAAGTAATTTAATTTGTCAAAATAAGTTACTTGAGGTAACTTATGGAAAATGATAAACTACTTGATGTAGCTTATTGAGATAAGTTAGCTTAAAAGTTAACTTTTTACCTCAATTTATCCTTTTTTTAATTATTTTTTATCCTTTTATTCAATTTAAAAATTCTCTAATAATTTTTTTATTGTTTGAAAATTTTCTCTTATCCTATTTATCAATTTTATATGCACATGATAAACAAATCATCAATTGTCATCGTCACATCATTCTTTAAACATATAAATTATTTGAATTATATTAACTTTAAAATTATTTGCTGAACTTTTTTATTTTTTTAATTATCTTACCTAATTTAAACGAATTTTCAAATATATGTGATTAAATTTAAATAGAAAATCTTATTTATATCATGTTTCGTAATTATACAAGGAAAGACTTATACATCCAATATATTATGTATAAATAGAAAAATAAATGTTTAAGAATATTATAAAGGAAAAAATACTTCTTAATTTTTGTTTTAAAATAATATTATTAATAAAATATTTAAATATAAAAAATGCTTTTAAGCAATATAAATCTAATAAATTTTATTTCATTTTATTTTATTTTTGGAAAAAATGAAAATTTTGAGTTTAAATAATATGAGTAAAATCACCAAATATTTACTATTTTCTTATAATACAAAATCTATAAACTATTACCCTACTTTTAAAGAATATAAGTTATTAGAAATAAATTCAAGTATAAAAGATAATAAATATGTCATTTTAATTCATTTGACATTTATCAATTGATTTTAATAAACACTTTCAGTTAAATGAGTTAGCTTATAATTTTTTTACTAACTTATAAGTTTTTAATTAATTTATAAGCTTTTATGTAACTTATAAGTTAATTTTACCAAACTTAACCTAATAAACAATAGTAAGCTTTTTTTAAAGAATTAAGACTCGTTTTTATTAGTTCTTAAGGATTATACCCGTAAATCCTTTATGAAAAAAAAGATTGTACCACTAAAGAGATTTTTTTGAAATTCTAAAATCTCATGTGACATTATACATTCCACCGAAACTAACTTAAGCGATTTCACCGTAGCTAGACTGTGAAAAGTTACAATACATGTCTAATAAAATTCAAGGTCAAAATCATGAAATAAAAAGTACTAGGTTTGCTTTAGTATAATAAAAAAAATCATAGATAAAAACTCTTAACATCATATGTGTGTATTAATAATTTTTATTAGGAAATATACGTAAAAATCCTATACATGATCTATTGTAATATTGGGATATAGGACAACACCCATGATGAATGGATAGACCACTTGACCAAACAAGCACAGAAGCCCATGATGTAACAACAGACAGGCCCAGAAGAGTCACACGGGGGCCCATTTGGATAAAGGACTATGACTAATTGCCTTAAATTAAACTTGGTCCCTCTTTAGGAATTACGCTTCCTTATTGTGAATTTGACTATTCTAGAAGTTTCTTATGTCAGGAAATGAAGAACCTGGAAAGGTGGATGGTGCCCTAGTATACCTAGGGTTAGCTGCTTGTATGTCTAGGACAGACCTTGACGTAATGAACATACGATCAATTTTATTCACCAATAGTATTGCTTTGGTTAAATATAATTGAAAAATGTTTCATAGACATTCATTATATTATAAAAATATAATATATTTAGAGATAGAAAAAAATAAAAAAATAAAGATATAATATGATTTATGATGTAATAAAAAGTCAAAGATAAAAAGAAATAACAAGTGTTAGTTAAGTATTTAAAATAAATTAACATTTGTGTATCATTACTCAATATAATTCCTTCTCAAGAAATTCTATTCCTTCTCAAATTGGAACACTTGATTGGAAGATAGTCAAGATATTATATATTCTCTCTTGACTCATATAAGTACAAATTATTAAATTTATATTAATTAAGAAAGTTAATCAACACCATTTAATTTTTTTAATCTTAAATAAAAATAAATTATTTCTAAAATGTCCTTTATTGGAATTTGTTATCATAAAAAAATGAATCATTTAAAATATAATTAAAATTAAATGAAGAGTGTTTTAATAATGATAATATTAAATATGATAAAATTAATTAGATTTATTTATATTTAAATTCAATATCTAAGATTACTTTTTTGTTTATACACAGATAAAAGGGAGTATAATTCTTTCAATCATGGACTTAGGTCATTTCCATAATTCATGCATCAATATCATGCGTCGCAGTCAGGTTTCAGATCATGGCATTTTTGTATTCGTGATTTGTCACTTCTTATTGGCTTGGGCTACTGATAAAAAAAAGTATGATTATTTTGGGCCCAGATGGCTGAAAATTGATATGGGAAAACTTTATATACCCAACAAAAGCATAATACACCTGGTACAGTGCATTTTCAAAAATATTCTCACTTT
The DNA here is from genome assembly GCA_013407115.1 of Glycine latifolia. NCBI lineage: Eukaryota > Viridiplantae > Streptophyta > Magnoliopsida > Fabales > Fabaceae > Glycine > Glycine latifolia. Next base: position 23,866,046 of record CM023960.1, on the reverse strand, counting down.
TATTACAAGCTTCATACATACGAATTTGCAAATTCATAATTTTTTTGAGTTATATGGATTATCCAATCCGTAAGTAACATTTTTTTTAAAGTTAAAATATAATTTTCCAAATAATTTAAAATAATGACATATGCAAGTCTTGAACCTACAACCTTTACATTATTAATGCGATGCTCAAAGCAACTAAGCTAATAGGTCAATTATGCTAAAAATAATTAATTTTGATACATATAACACTAAATTTTTTAATGTATATTTAATACACATAATTTTATATAATAAATTTTGTAACAATTAATTTTAATCTAATAATTAAAGTATTTTTTTACATATAAAAATCATAGTTTTAAATTAAAATCATAAGTTTACTAAAAATTTGCAGGTCTAATAAAAATTATATTTGTATTAACATGTTAAATTAAAAATCATATTTGTATTTACAGTTTATTAAGCCTGTAAATTTTTATTAAACTTATGATTTTAATTTAAATCTATGACTTTTATATGTAAAAAATACTTTAATTATTAGATCAAAATTAATTATTACAAAATTTATTATATGTGTATTAAATATACATTAAAAAATTTAATGTTATATGTATCAGCATTAATTATTTTTTAGCATAATTGACCTATTAGCTTAGTTAGTTGGAGCGTCATGTTAATAACGTGAAGGTCATAAGTTCGAGATCTGCATGCGCCATTATTTTAAATTATTTAAAAAAATATTACGAATCCGTATGAACCTTACAAATTCTCAAATCTGTGCTTGTAATAACACGAGGGTAATTTGACCATTTAAAAAAGTTGGAATGGTGTATTAGTCTTGGGTGTAAAAAGCTTTTCCCAATTGATATTCCACTAAATCCTAAGTTTGACCAAAACTGGAGCCCATTTTAACTGAAGTTGGGCTTCTGTTCGAGAGCAGGCCCCGATAGAAATTTTCTTCATGCACTTATCATATTTTTTCATACAACCAATAGTGAAAAAAACAAAAAATACTCTTATGTATAGTCAATACGGATTGTCAATCCCTATTGTCAAAATTATGTTAAAAATATATTTTATGAAATAATTTAAAAATAATTGTCCATATAAGTCTCAAATATGAGATATTCACATTATTAGTATCACACTCTAACCAATTAAACTAATAGATCAATTATGTTAAAAATAATTAATGTTATTATATATAATACTAAAATTTCTAATGTATATTTTTATATACATATATAACTTCACATAATAAATTTTATAATAATTAATTTTAATTTAATAATGTATTATTTACATATAAATATGTTGGGTACAAGAAGAAAATATGGCCCGGACATGACTATTATAGCCTACGATGAATTCACCGACCTCACTGTAAAAGCCTCTAAACTAGTGCAAGAACAATATGCTACAGAATGGCTCATATACAGTAATAAATATTTTTAGATTAAAATCATGGTGATTAATAAAAAAAATAGTGCATTAAAAAATAGTTAAAATTATATAATAGTAATATTTTAGCACATGCATTATACAAAATAAATATTTATTTTATGACTGAAATTTATAATAATATAAATAAATAATATTCAATATATAAATTAAATTATAATTAAAATAAGTAATAAAAAAATTCTTAACATATAAATTATATTTTAGATGAATTTAATTATTATGTATTGATAATGTGAAATAAAATATTTTTTATATTATAATTTAATCATTAATAATAGTCAGCATAACTCTTAATTCTTTTCTTAAAGATATAGTCAACAATTTTTTATCTTTTATTATAAGATTTTATTTCATGTTTTGTGTATTAATTATAGGACATAATTGACTAATTTAAGCTTATTAAAAAATTAGTTAATTTATTTCGTATTAAATCTGTTATAAAAGTTAATAAACTTAATAATGATTTGCAATTAAATAACATGAGAAAATTATTTTACACTATTAATGTATAGTCTATTTTTCATTTTAGATTTATGATAAATAATTTGTGCTGTGATATATTATTATTTTTAATTATTGATAATTTTTTAAAATATTAAAATTTAAAGTAAAACTAAAATGGTTGAAAATGATATATGGAAAGAAATAAGAAATTAAATTTAAATATTTAGTTAATATGAAAAGTATAAAATAATATGTAATATGAATATTAGAAGCATATTTAAATTTTGAAGATAAAATATATATTTGAATTAAAATAGTAATATATAATTATAATTTGGCTGTTGAATTTATAAAAATTAAGTTTTATTTACAATTATTCAACACATAAAATTGATATAACTTATACCCTCTTCACATAAATAAAAATGCTTTAGTTATGCATTTGGGAGGCAAATTCTGCCGTAGATGCTTTAGTTAAGTTTAGTTTTTTTTATATATTATTATATATATAATATATAATTATAAGTTAAGTTCTGCTTTAGTGTTTTTTGTTTTCATCGGATTCCTTTTTCTGTGGAAGCTGCCATTACTGCGTATGTTAGATGGCTAACTTGTTTGTTTGGCCTTAGGCCATTTTCACAAAAAAAAGTATGCTTTAATATCTTACTCAAATTTTATTTTTGCATTGACAACCAATCCAACTCTGAATTGCCAAATATCAAACTTTGATTATTTCTGCACCTTAGAAGATGCAGATTGCAGATAAACTTTTTTTTTCTTTCTTCTTTTTCTTGTTTTTGGTGAAATAGAAAATGCAGATAAAAGAAGATTTGGATTGTCTCACCCCACTGGCCGAAGATGAGATCAAAGCTGAGGACCCAAATAATTGACCAATCCCAAGAAGATTCCCTGAAAAATAAAGTATATTATAAAAAAATGCGCCTTTTAAATGAACGAGCCAAATTGTACGCCTAATGTCATTATCAAAGTGAAACAAGCAAAGTGCCCTTGGACCTCCCTCTAGCCACCATAGGCCCATAGCCTAAGAATGCAAAGAATCTGTTCCAAATAAAAGAGAGAAAGAGAAGAATGAAAAGATTTTACAAGAATAAAGTTATAATGCTAACGGGAGATTAAATTTCTTTATATACATTTAATTTTTTTTAATATCACAGGTATCCTTTTTAATTTAAATAAACTGATATTTAAAAAAAATGCATAGAAAACTCCTAAAACTTTATATAATCATTTTTTCATTTAAAAATTAAAAATATTTTCTTTTGAAAAACAGAATCAGACGGCATATGGCGTAAGTGAATGGATATTCGTTGACTAAGGATATGCGAAGATTCGTAAGAAAACCAAGCTTCACGCCTAGTTTATCACTACATCATTGCCAAGATATAAAAGTAAATATATATTTTATATCCTTTTTAGAATATGTCGATAATTAAATACTAATTTTTGAAATATTAATATGAGAAATGATATTTATATAATAAATTGTATAACAAAATATATAACTAAAAGAAAGAAAAGGAAGAAAATTTTGAATTTCAAATATAATAATGATAAGATAAAAAAGAGAAATACACAAAAAATACAATATTATATAAATTGTTGTACATTTATCACAACTCTATTAATATTGATTTGTTTTCAGAAGCAGTATTTTTTGTATATGCAGACTCGAAAACAATTTTTTTAATCATATACTTAAAAATAAAATTATCAATCAATTCATCGTTAAAAAAATTATCTATCCATTATTTATAACAAAAACTGAGTTTTGATTTCATATATAGTTAGACGTTGTCCAAAGGATAAGATCAAATTTAAAATTTAAAAATAACTTTCTAGGAATTTAACATAATCCTATTCCTGTCGAGTTCAAAGTCCAAACAATTTCTATTCACAGGCTGTGGTCCATTCAAATCCAGAAAACGGGAGAATTTAGAAAATAAATTCCTCTTTGACTTCCAACATTGAACGTTTTGCTGGACGGTATTTAATACAAACCAAGGTTTACAATTTCCTTTCGATATGTTGGACCGACCCCGATAAATATTTTTTATGAAAATAAATAGTAATAATTTCAATTGATAAAAAACGAATTCATATTTTAAAAAGGTGTGAGTTTAATTTCTGTTACTAATATGATAATCTTGTTAATAGATAACAGTACTTCCAAAAGTGTTCAGCCTGTCCTAATCCAATGACCCATGAAAATTAATTCAGCTAAACTTTTGTGCTAGAAAAAAGAAAAAATAATAATGATAATAAATATATATGTTTTGTTGTTATTTTTTACAAATCTTTATTTTTTAACTGAAAACAAAATACAATACAATACACATGCAAAGTTTGATTAAATGTACATATTGGCGAGTTTTACGGTGAAGATAAGGATTAACATGATAACAATATGTTGATCAGTATTGATCAAGGAATATTAATTATACGTTTTATTTATTTGTTATTTTATTTTTTACAGTTCTTTATTTGTTATCTAACCATGATTTTTTTTTGTTTTTGACCGAAAAATAATAATTTATTTATGAAATAGTCCCTTTTAAGTATATATTGTATGTATGGTTGCCCTTAGCTTCCGTTAAAGTGTTGTTTCTTCTCATCTACTCCTCCTCCTCCCTTTCTTATTTGTGGCTGGTGGAGGCAGCAAGAGTAACAGTGATGCTCCGCCATGGTTGGTGGCGGCGGAGCAGGGACTCAATGCTTGTAGGCACCTCACAGTCAAGTATGTTTACTTAAAAGATTCAAGACAAATTTTTGAAAAGTATATTTTTAGCAACCGTCGTAGCCATTCATTTTTGAGGATGCTATGTCAAGTCAAATGGTCAATGGATGCTATTGAATGGATTCCGTGGCCCATGTTAAAATCGTGCCAATAGTTTTATAATTCTAGTATAGCAAATAGCCATGAATCATGTGTATTGTTCTACATCATGATTGTTAAAAGCCAACTTCATATATATGAATGAGACACTTTTTTTAATAAAAACTTGAAATGAATATCATTAATTAAAATGAAATAATTTCACATTAGTTAATTTACGTGGTTCATGATTACTTATATAAATTATTTAACTTAAAAAATATTGTTTAACTAATTTTAAATAATAAAATAATATTTCTCATACCCAAAAAATTTAGATGGAACTCATTTAATGTTTACCATTAGAAAAATAATAATAAAAGTTCCTTTGTATATAGAATAATAAAAGTTCTTAAGTATGAAGTAGAATGTAAGACTTAGCAAAAAATCATGTAAGCAACTTAATAAACAACTACACGGTAGGAATGCTGTTATTGATTATTTTGATTGTTAATTATTGAAAACAATTAATCATTTAACAATAAACCATCTTTTGCATGTATATTTATTATATGAAACAAATTAAACAAACCTCTGAAATGTAATTAATTCTCCCAAAGTTGTTTTTAAATGAAATAATATTAGTTTACTATAAAAAAATGTTATTTTCAAATTATTCACAATTAGGAGTGTAAATAAGGCTGAACACTAAAAATTTAGGTCTAGTTTGTAAAAATAAAAAAGATAAATCAAACATGATTCCTTTATTAAAACAATTTTAATTAAAGATTGAGCTTGAATTTTTTTTTTAAAAAATTAAAAGTTGGACTCTTATTTATAACTTAATTATTTGAGTAAATTACACTCACATTCCCTTTATTTTGCTTAAATTTTACCTAATACCTCTCCCCTTTTGTACATTACTTTTATCCCTCTCTATTAACATTGTTAACTAACGTCAATTGAAATATGTGAGCAGACAAAATTGTCCTTACAATTTAATTATAAAATCCAAATTATTCATTCTCAATTAGTTTCAGAATTTATAACGCACCTTTCATTCATTCTCACCATTCGTGATTACTGTTCATTTTCCTCTTATTGGCGAGTTCTTTTTCAGCGTCCAGGGGTTGCGAGTTCCTCTTTCTTCATCGTTCCTATTCCAATTCGCAAATTTTTCATTGTTCCTCTTCTAGTTCGTTGCGTTCATGGCGCCTTCGTTTGTCTTCATCTTCGACGTTCACAAGTGCTCTGTTTCTCTTCTTGTTCTACGATTTCTGTTTACGCTAAGGTTATACTTGTAAGTGACCACTGGATCTTGTATATAAGTTATTTTTTAAGATTATTTATTTAGTTTTGATTGTTTATTATTAACTATTTCTAAATGAGGTTTCAATGGGGGATCAGTTTGGGACCGCTTATGTTTTTTAATATCATTTGTTTATTATTATTGATCAAAATAGTGTTGATGTTTGAGACAACAGGAAACACAATGGATGGACTGGAAATCATTTATTTATTATTGTTGATTAAAATAGTGCTGATGTTTGGGACCACAGGACCACAATTGATGAACTGGAATACATAGAATACATAACTGTGTAACATTGCTAATGATTTAGACTTGTCACCATGTCACCCTTTTATTTTATGATTTTGTTATATTGCTAGTGGTAAAATTATTTCCTTTAAGACTAATCATGATGTGCTGAAAATGTTTGTTGAGAGTCAAAATTCAGTTCATATGTATGTTAGTAGAACAAAGGATGAGAGGAAGGTGTTAACATTGCATATCAACAAAGTGGGTTCATATCCAACAAAATAAAATATTTTCAAATATTTTCAGGTTGATAGGAAGAAGATGAGAGTATTTTAGACATAAATTTTCATTAAAAGTCATGTGACTAGTATGTGCCTAATTTTTATTAGATTATTAAACGGTGTTTAGGAAGAAGGGGGTCTAGGTGTAATGTAAGCTAACTAATTAAATGATTTTTTGTATGGTGCAAAAAGAGAAAGATATCAGGTGAAATTTTAGCAAAACATAGGGGTGCAAGTATAATTTACTCTAATTATTTTTATCCATGATTTTTTTTCTTAAAATAATTTTAAAAAACTTAATTAAAAATCACAATAAATTACATGTCATGTTTTCTTATAAATAATTTATTACATGATATAAGATTATTAATAATTATAATTTTTTTAAAAAAATATTGAAATTTAATTTAAAATAAAAATGGAAAGAGATAAGAATTTAAGAAAAAATCTTAAATTTTTTTTGTTGACAAAAAATTCATAAAGACTAAAATGTTATTGATGAATAATAAATTTTAAAATATTATCATTTAAGATGATTATTCTAATTTATATATAAGAATAATAACTGATTTTTGGTATTAAAAAAGAATAAATGATTTTAATCCATAAAAAAGGTGTATATATATAAAATAGAGAGAAAAAGAGATAAGAAAAAGTAATACTAATTGAGAGGGTGTAGTTTAATTAAATATGATACATAAGATTATAAATCTTTATTTTAAAAAAAAAGTAATAGTATATAAAAAATATAAGCTTTAATTAAATTGATCCCTCCTTCTTTGAAGAATCACATTCACATGTCACAAGTTAACTTGTATAAATACGTTAGTTTTTAGGTTTGTGTGGAGAAAAAAAGTCGAAACCTGCATGCCTTTGGCTGCGTTCCTTCGTTGGTGTTGTGTTGGTGGAATCTCTCTCTGACTGTGTCTCTTTCCCAGGCCAGGACCGCGCGAAACACGTAAATCCCCCTTCAAACACACAAACAAAAACGCAGTGTTTGAAGCATCGCTATATATACCCCCCTCATCCCCTATCTTCTCTCTTGTCTTCATTCCATTCTCCACCATACATTCAATTTAAACCTCAGGGCGTGGCAAGTTTCAACCTTTTTCCAGGACCCATCAGCATTAACATGGCCATTCCCTACCCCCATTTCATCGCCACCGAGAAAGCCGCCATGGACGCCGGCCTCCTCCACCCCTCCTCCCCCTCCTCCGTCATCCTCACCCAAGACGACCTCAAGAAAATCGCCGCCTACAAGGCCGTCGAGTACGTTGAGTCCGGCATGGTCCTCGGCCTCGGCACCGGCTCCACCGCCAAGCACGCCGTTGACCGCATCGGCGAGCTCCTCCGCCAAGGAAACCTCAAAGACATCGTTGGAATCCCCACCTCCACCAAAACCCACGACCAGGCCCTCTCCCTCGGCATCCCCCTCTCCGATCTCGACGCCCACCCCACCGTCGATCTCGCCATCGACGGCGCCGACGAGGTCGATCCCTTCCTCAACCTCGTCAAGGGCCGCGGCGGCTCCCTCCTCCGTGAAAAGATGGTCGAGGGCGCCTGCAAGAAGTTCATCGTCATCGTCGACGAGTCCAAGCTCGTTAACTATTTGGGGGGTAGCGGCTTGGCCATGCCCGTTGAGGTTATTCCGTTCTGTTGGAGGTTCACCGCGGCGAGGTTGCAGAAGCTTTTTCATGAGGCTGGGTGCGTTGCCAAGCTTAGGACTTTCGGGGAGAAGGAGGAGCCTTATGTCACGGATAATGGGAACTTTATTGTGGATTTGTATTTCGAGAGGAGTATTGGGGATTTGAAGGCTGCCAGTGATGCAATTTTGCAGCTTGCTGGAGTTGTGGAGCATGGCATGTTTCTTGATATGGCTACCACTGTTATTGTTGCAGGGGAGCTAGGGCTGACGGTGAAGAACAAATAGTTGTTGGTGGTGGTTAGGAGAATGTAAGGCAGGTTAATTGGTCAAGGTTGACATGGGGCTTCTAAGTTCTAACCCATTTGTATGGTGTAGCAGTAAGGGTTTTAATTCAGGGGGGAAAAGAGGGTGGGGTGATTTTGATGAAATCCTTTTGTTATTCAATACAAATGTTGGAGAAAGTTTCTGAATTCTCCGGTAGTTTTGTTTTGTTTTTTTAGGGGCGGGGGGAGTTAGTTTGAGCAAGCAGAAAGCAAAATGGAGAGATGAGTATTGATCTCGTGCAATGGCTGTTGTGTGGTGCTGAATCGGTTGTCCGCACAAATTGTTGTTGAATTGACACTGTTTTAACATATTGAATCTATCTATCAAATTCAATTTTTCATGGCCTTCCCCTTTGATTTGTTGTTATTGAATTGCCCGATTTGTTTTATAGTGTTTGGATTGGTGTTATGTAGCTTCATATGTGTGTCGGCCTGAAGCAAATATTGGTTGCTTCAGCATCAATCAATCATTTATACACATTTGATGCATTTTGGCAAAACATGTCCCTGAGAACCCTGAACCAAGCGCAGGGTTGGTGTATTTGTTTTATAGCATGTTTCAGTTGATGTCTAGCAAGTTTGGTTTCACGGATGTAATTTTCAGAAGCTAATAGCTTCCACATCTCAAACAACAAACTTGATTCCTCCATTCTCAATGAATTTCCAAACATGCTAGTCATGTAGCTTCATACGTGTGTCATCTTGAAGACTTTTGCATGTATTTTGGCAAAATGTTAGGTAGAATTCATTTTGATTGGAACGCATGTCAGTGAGAGGAAATTGGTTATGGGTGATACTTGATAGCCAAGTGGTCACTTCAGCTGTTTTCGGAACCTGTTTCCGATGCCAGAAAAGTAGGAGGGGAGGGCTTGATTGGTGTTACACTGAAATCGACAGAAATATTAACATTCACTTAGTTATTGTATAGTTGCACAATTACTTTCTCTTTTGTTGTTAATGTGTTCTCAAATTCTCAATTTAGAAATTGTTTTTAGCCAGTTGCATAGACTTAAATAACCTGATTAATAGTAAAAGTCTGTATCTTACCTGACTGGAGGTACTCTTGTTAACAAGGATTCATGTTTTATTTGTCTTTCTCATAGCTTGTCACTTGTGTAGTGATCAGTTGCTGGGGTTAATGCGCTAAAGAGAAATGTAGTTATCCATTCATTGACTTTCAAATGGATTGGTTGTTCTTTCTTATATTTTATGTTCTCTACTTACGGCATTGATTTCACCCCCCATGAAAAATGAGTTGAACTGTATACATAGCTTCACATTTTGATCAGACCAACTGTGTTAATAACTAGCAATACTTCTATTTACAGGACCTAATTCTCCAATGATTGATTATACTTGTTATTTTATAAGAGAAACATCAATAGAATGGAAGCTAGTTGTTATTTTGCATATGATGATATTCTCCATATTAGAAACAATGCTTACATATCGTTTTCCTTCATTTTCCATAGGTAGATGAAGTAAAAATTCCATCATGAATATCTTGAATCTGGAATTCATATTATTTGAAAAGGCTAATGTATTGCAATGATGTCTCCAAATAAACCATAAAGTAATGCAGTGATGTCTGATGAAAATGGAATTTAGTTAGTGCTTTGGCTTTAGTACTGGGTTGCTCCCATAATGAGATAAATCAGAAATTCTTTGTAAGGATTGAAAGGATCCAAGGCAAGCTTGAACTGGTTTGAGAGCTGGTCTTTTTTCTTTTAGTCCACTTTTCTGCTGGAAGATTCTAAGCAACTGTGTGGCCTCCGTTCTGTGATTTCTTAAATTTATACAGATCCTGTGACATAATATACTTTTTGTATAAATGTATAATATTATACTGCATCTTATTAATTCATGGTTATCCAATTACTGAACTATGTGGATTTTATTTTGAGCTAGTGCTGTTAGACAAACTACTGGCAGTTGCCAAAATTACTGTTGTGGTTTATTTGGATACGGATTGAAAACTGAAAAGTTGCCCTTAAGAATTAAATTATTGTATCCTCTGATTCTGATAAACAACACAAGGAGAATGAAATTTATTGCTCATTCATTGGATTCAAGATTCTCTGGCTGACTAGGCTTCCTGTGATGCACCACCACCAACAAAAAAAGTTGGAGCAAGAATGTTAATTGAGTTGGCAATTATCTTTGGGTCAGTATTTTGGAGAATGGGAAATTCTCAGACTTCAATACAAGACAGAAAGGGATTACTTCAGGTTTGTGATGTTCTCTATTCCTGTATGCTTGTTTCTCATATTGGCTTGCTACTATCGTACATTGCAGAACAACTATGAAATGTTTCTATTTCTGTGCTACATATTCAATTTTATTCTACTATGCAGTAGGAACTCATAAACAGAATATATGATGTTTTGGGGGAGGTAACTTAGAAAACAGAGAAGGGAGAAAGACAAAAATGCGTCTGTTATTGGTGATTGAATTACTAACAAAAACATAGGAGGAATTCTCCTTCTGAAGGTTTCCCCTTCACTAAGGGTTGCTCTGTTCACAACTGTGCTAATGCTCTGTTCTCCAAAACTAATACTAAAACTGAATGATCTCTCTACACTTACAGTTCCCTATTTATTTATCTAATAGTCCCCTCTAACTTCTCTAACTGTCAATACTAACTTTTCTTTGGTCTTCCCTCTATTCTTCCACGCAACCCTTCTATCCTAACTAACGCTATGGTTGAAGATAATCATGTCTACATTTAGACTCATGTATATTGTATAAGGTAATATCTACAAGTTTTTGTCTTCGGATAACTTGCTTTGATAATAAGACCTTTGACTATTAATCCTTTGATTTTTGGTTTAGACACCTCTGTGCAAGTATGCTTTTCTAAAAGTCTCCATCCAGGGATTGCTTTTTCTAATTTTTATGCCTTTTGTTTTATTTGTCTACCTTCCTTGAAACTTGGTACTAAGATTCCATACTTTTTTTATGCTTTTGTTTTCAATGAGTTTACCTTTCTTGCTGGCTAAGAATTCCAATTCTTACTAGCTCCCTTTCAATAAGGTTTCAATACTTACTATGATTACGGGAGTTCCCAAGTCTCACATTACTAGAATTAACTCTTAAAACGTGAACTGAAGCACAAGTAGTACTTCACTCCAACCATAATTGACAGACTTGCTGGATTAGTGGCGGTAATGGCCAGAACAACCTCCAACATCCCAACTGAGGTCAGAAGTGATGAAGGGATTGTTTCAACTGAAGCTGCTTTAGCTTTTGCAGCTAGTTATCCTGTTACTGCCGCTGCTATCCCTGCAATACAATCACACACTCCAGCCTCTCAGTTGCAGGGAAATGCCATATCCATTCAGTTAGATTCAGCTCAAACCAAGAGAAGTTTATTCATGTATGCTGAACCAGACATAGAAGATTATGGCAAATTGCTACACCAGTTTATTCATGTATGCAGGCAAATTTCCAAGACAGAATGGTGCGACAAGCAAATGGAGTTTTCTTTTTTGAAACCGGTTTAAAGTTGGTTTATTTTAAAACCGGTTTATAGATCAAAACCACTTTATGCATAGCCATACAATATGCTCTGGGATACTCTGACCCTTAACCGTTGGTTCTTATGTTTTTTTCCTACTAGTGACTCCGTAGCTACTAGTGCAGGGTTTTCTTTATCTCAATTTGTGTTCACACTATTTGCTTTACATGATCGTAGTTTTTGGACACAAGAACCGTGTCTGAAACCAATCAGAATTGTTCAGTTTACCATGTGAGTTATGACTCCATACCACTAATCCAATCCTCCAAAATTAACTGTCTAATTTGATGTTATGTTTAGAAACAAAAATTTAGAAAGTTTTCAAATTTTAACACTTTGAAAACTACTTCTCAAAAGTGTTGTAACACTTTCTGAAAACTATTTTTTGGAAGTATTATAATGCTTTTTGGAAACTATTTTCCAAAGTGTTAGAATGCTTTTCAGAAAGTACTTTCTGGAAGTGTTATAACACTTTTTAGAAAATATTTTTCAAAAGTGTTAAATATTTCCCATAATTTAGTTTTTGACCTGGAGTGATTTTGAGAAAAAAATTCCAAAATTACATACAAGAGATGCATCTAGTAAATGGGTGGTGCATTTAACCATAACCCTTACCAAAACACAACAAGCCCAACCCAACTTCATTTTATTATTTTTCATTGGCTTGGGTCTTAAAATACACCAAATCCCACCTGACCCAATTACACTCCTACACTAAATTGATAAGCACCATACTTAAATTTGCATACATTACATACTTATTTTTAATTTAAGTAAAAAAAAAATAGTCTAGATTTTTAAAAATATGAAAAATGAAGTTCAAAATATAAGTTACTGAAAATTAAACATAAAAATTTTAAAACTAAAAAAAATGAAATTCTAAAATAGAAGATAAAAATAATTAAAATGAAAATTTAAAAACAAATATTGAATGTAATGAATAGTTTTATTTTAAAAATATTAAATAATAATAAATAAGATCTTTTCTACGTTACTACGTTAAATATAGAAATCAATTTTTCAATCAATAAGTTTTTTTCATTCTTTTCCGATGAATCCTTTATTTTTAAACAAATCCTAAAGAAATTAACATTATTTTACACTCTTATATATGCATATGCGAATAAAATGTTCTACATGAACGATAACTTATAATTAATTTGAAAAAACTGGTCAGAGCATAAAAGTTATTGAACATTGTGCACCATGTATTTTATTAACATTAGTTAAAAATTAATTATAAGACACTGTGTATGTTAAAAAGATTGTTAGTGGGAACTTAAAGGCTAAAAAAGCTACCATTTATGGAGCAATGTCCGACGGAAAGGGAAGATGATGGAAATTGGATATCGTTATCTCTTCTTTTCAGTCTTCAACCCAATGAACAAAGGCTAAAAATGAAATGAAATAGTGTCGTAGGGTTATGGGCCCATCGAATCCCATGTGAAAAAGCATAACGGCCCCACATGCCCTCTGTCAGTGGTCACGTGCCTGGACTCACTCACACGCAAAGCCGAAAGCCACGCCAATTTTCTACCATTGGCATCTTTCTCAGGGACCCACCCTTCAACTAATCTGATTCTTTTCTCACCAAATCTTAAGCTACTAGCTTAACAGAATGATGCTATATATGGTGAACCTAATCATAGTAGATAATGTTTTCTTATTAAATTTTTAATTGTCATCCTACATTGGTTATGTTTGGGCTTAATAAGTATCCTAATCCTAAAGAAGCATATCAGCATGCTATTGTAAACCTAATAATCATACTAGGTAATGTTTTATTATGTTTTTTAAGTTGAATATTTGTTTTTAATTGTTTAAATCAACAAGATTGAATGAAAATAGTTAGTTTTCACAATATTATAAATTAAGATCTGAATTTTCACTAGAAATATTTATATTTAGTATCCGGTTGTGTTTCCAACAAAATTATCTCCAAAATATACTTTTGAGAAAAATATAAATATAAAAAATATTGAAAAAATGCATAAAAATCTTTTCAGGAGAAATAATTGTTGTTTGTTGGTTTCATTTTCGTCCACTGACAGCTACATTGTGCCCCATGCCATGTTGCACTCCTACTGTCTTCATTCAGAGCTGTGGTTTTTATTATTTGCACTTAAAATAGTTAAACCACACCCACACAAAATGATAGTTACCCTGTGTTGAATGATGGGGTATCATTCAATGTTAGAAAAATGAGCAAGATTTGAAGCATGGGATGGAGATGAGTTGTAATTTGCAAATACTCCAGTAACATCACTTCAAGTCTTCAACTAACAACTTTTATTTAATGAGGTTAGAAATGAAAAATAAATAAAGTAAGGGTTGTAATTTAATGAGATTAAGCAATGGACAAAATAAAAAAGAAAAGTGAATCCGCGTCCGCTGAACGAATCGGTCACTGTCAATTGCGCGCCACCAGTACCAAAACAAGTGACTTTAGTGAGTGTCGGTTAAGGAAATTCATTGGTTGCATTTTAGGAAAGTGGATGATTTGCCTTTATAAATAAAAAATAAAAGGGGACTTGAACAAGAGGTCAAGAATCATCTCCTAATTTAACAACTCACTCCATCAAACTTTATATCAAGTTTAACATAATGCATTTTTTAAGAAAACTATTTTTTATATCATTTTTATTTGATTAGAATATTCTCATTTTGTAAATAATTAATTATATTAGTATATATGTATTATAATAAATAATATACATATTGACAATGTGAAAGTCTTTTTATATTGTCTTTTAATCAAAATTATAAATTATTATATATAATAAATCTGTTAAGTTTTATAAAAATAATTTCTACTTGCTCCAAAGTACAAATACATGCAAATTCAATTCTACTTATTAATATGAATTTAATGACTATAATGCAGGTGCATATCAGAAATTTCTGAAATAATCCTACAGATGTTGATTCATATATTTGATGATGGTAATGATAGTATTTGCTTTGACATTGTACAACTAAACCTATTTGTATATATATTCTTAAGCAAAAGGATATTTTTAGGGGGAATAATTAATGTTTTTACATTCTAAACTAAAAAAATAAAGCAAAAACAATTTTGTCAAAAAATAGTAATAGCAGAGTAAAATGAAGGAGAGGGGGGGGGGGGGGGGATTTAACTAAAAATGTGAAATTTTATAAATAAGTTAGGCGAAACTGCTTTTACCCAAATTATACGGAACTAAGCATAATTTACGCTGATTAAAATTATTAAAACCGCACCCGCCTTTTTGGTTAGACTCGCGTCAACAATATTCATCAATGTGTTGTTGTGTACACACTGCACACCACCCCATCCCATGTGACTCTCTTCCCCTTCCTTCATCAATCATAGTTTCTCTGTTTTTTGTTCCGCTAAATCTCCAAAGCAATCAAGCAGAGTTCTTTAATTAGATGCAACCTCAGCACGAGGGTTAACAGATTCCGACCGTCTCAATAAATGTTGTGATTTGTGTTACTGTTGACTCCTTCTTTTTGGTTGGACTCAGAGTCCAAAATGGCGGTGCTGGGGTGGGTTGAGTTGAAGTGAGGCACCTACTTTGCAGTCTGAGTTTGCGTTGTCGAGTCTTATTTTTTCTTTTTCAAACACACAATAATGAAGGCCTTTTCCTTCAATGGGGTTTGGATTTTGCTGTTTCTGAGCTCGGTTTCAGCTTTTTCTCCAACTGGGTCGATTCGGCATCCCGTCAAGTTTATCATAGGTTCGTGTTTCTCATTCGTTGTGATTTCTGAATATGGTGATGGGTTTTGTGTGGATCGTGGAAAGTTTAGGACTTGAAATGAAAGATCAAAACTTGGTGTCACGGCTTTTGCTTCATTTCATCTTGTTGGGTTCCCCAATTTTTGATTGTGAGGATTGGATAAATGGAAATTTGGGATGCCTTGTGTTTGCTTACTGGCTTGTGGGTGGGTTTGGTTTCATTTGTTTTATTTTGCTTTGCTTGCAAGTGTGGTTAATTAGTACCTTTTTTTTTTTACTGTTTCCATTTTGCAGGAGAAGAGGAGAATTTGGGTTCATGGAAGAGTGAATTCACACAAGTGGCTCCAGCACCAGGGCCTAAAGGTGACGATGTTCTTATTCTGGCGGCTAACAGGACCAATAGGCCTGACATTCTGCGAGGGTTCCGACGTTATCGAGGTGGTTGGGATATTGCAGATCAGCATTATTGGGCTGTAAGTGCCACGGTTACTTCCTTGATCATCGTGTTTTAAAATGGGTGGATGATTCATTCGATGCTCGATGCCAATTCCATATTGTGAAATGAAGTTATTGCATGTTTCCTTATAATTCTTATTGAACATCCTGGATCTTTCGTGTATTTGATTGAAATGGAGAACACTGTTGTTCTACACGTTTCAACTGTTTGCCTGCTTATATATCTATCTATATTAAGTATCATTAGGAAATTTGAAGTGAATTCAGATCATGCCTGATATCTGGTATCTAAGGTAACTTTTGAAACTCAAATGGTGGGATGAATAAGTGATATTTTCTTTAATCCTAATCTTCGGGAGCATTTGGAAGTTTTTAGGTAGCTTATTTGAACTTATGAAAATGACTTTTGACACTGACTCCTACGAGTTCTTTTTAGCTTATTACAACAAGTTTCTTGGTGTAACTTGTCAAATTTATGACAAAATCTCTCATGTAACAAGAGATGATTAAATAAGCACATAATTACATTGTTTATCTGAATACACCCTTACTATATGCCCACTTACCACCATTATAATTGTTTGCATATTGAAGTCATGATGGCCATTGGCCACTGCACGGTATAATAATCAGCGGGAGATGTATGTTTATACCTAATCTGGCTTTGTATCTTGAGCTTTAATTTTCATTTCACTTGGTTTTTTGGGCTCTTTGAAATTACGCTTCTTCGAAGTTTGGAGTCTATTGTTCAGTTACTCTGTTTGTTCTACCTTCAGAAGATTCTTCTCTTCTAACTTCAATTGACCATTATATCTGCAGTCAGTTGGATTCACTGGTGCAGCTGGTTTCATTCTTGCTGTCCTGTGGTTTATCTCATTTGGCTTGGCGCTCATGATTCATCTATGCTGTGGATGGGGAATTAACATCAAGGGCAAAGGATCAAATCATTCACAAAGGATTTGTCTTATACTGCTTATATCATTCACATTTGCTGCAGCGTAAGACTCTATTTTCATGTTCCCTTTGTTAATTTCCTCATGGGGTGCTGTATTTCCTCACAGTTCTTCCCCCTGTCATAGATGTGGAAACATTGTTCTTTAATAAGTTTTTTCATGATTGGTTACCAGATATTCTTCTGTATTTATAATTCAAAATCATGTGCCATGGATGTTTTATTATAGTTTTCAGTGAAAAAATTCCAATGATGACGATATTTTGGTAAGAATGTCATTCCATTGATGTGAAATTTTGAGAATTGGTTTTTGCACGATACATGCAAAATTTCTGTATACTGCTAGCTCGAAGTTTTATTCATCACGAATTCAAGTGTGGTTACTAACATCCCTATTCTCTTAATCTCACAGGACTGGATGTATCCTCCTTTCTGTTGGGCAGGATAAATTCCATGGTCAAGCCTTGAATACCCTCCATTATTTTGTCAATCAGTCTGATTATACAGTGCAGACTCTAAGAAATGTCACAGAATATCTCTCCCTTGCAAAAACTATCAATGTCACCCAGATTCTTCTTCCATCTGATGTCATGGATGGTATTGACAAGCTGAATGTGGATCTAAATTCTGCAGCAGACACACTTTCCGAGAAGACAAATGAAAATTCAGTTAAAATTCGAAGAGTATTCAATGATGTGTACGCAATCATAAATCTGAAAGCCCTTCATTCTAGAACTTGATATTTTATCCATGTATGATGCTAAACCATGTGCATTGTGTAGGCGTCTAGCTCTGTATGTTGTGGCAGCTGTGATGCTTCTTCTGGCTCTTGTTGGACTTGGTACGGGTTTATCATAAAATCTTGAAGAATTTAACTAATTTTATATTTATGTTCCTGAACTCTTGGTTATAACTGACTCTTATTTTTTGCAGTCCTGTCAGTCCTTGGATATCAACATGCAATCCTCATGTAAGTTATGTTTATGGTCTATTGATATTACCTCTGTTTATCATGCCCCCCATATATATACACGAAGGATGCTTGCTTGTTATGTTATTCTATCTGATTTTTTAAATGTTTTGCAGATTTGTTATCACTGGATGGTTACTGGTTGCAACCACATTCGTTCTTTGTGGAGTATTCATGATCCTTAATAAGTAAGCCATTATATCTAATAGATTGCAGTTTAATCTATTAGCTGTAATTAGTGGGAACTATTTACTTTCTTGTTTGGCTCTGGGCATTCATTGGATTTGATACCCTCTCCTTCACCTTCAATTCAAAGTTGTAACATAATCCATTACAAAATCTCCTGAGCTGATAATATCAGAAGGAAATCCGATTATTTTATGTTATAGGAGTTTCCGTCTGTTCAAATGCTGACATTAACAACCAAATCTGACATGAATAAATTATTTCTATTACAGCGCAATTTCTGATACCTGTGTGGCTATGGGAGAATGGGTAGCAAATCCACACACTGAATCTGCACTAAGTAATGTCCTCCCATGTGTTGATCAGAGAACCACAAACAAAACACTCTTTCAAAGTAAACAAGTGATCAACAATATTGCAAATGTTGTCAATACGTTCATCTATGCCACTGCAAACATAAATGTAACACAAGGTAGTCCTGGCTCTTACAATCAGTCTGGGCCTAGAATGCCGACTTTATGCTACCCTTTCGACTCTCAGTTTCAAGAGCGACAATGTACAGATCAAGAAGTTTCTTCTGCCAATGCTTCAATGGTAATTTTCTTCATCACTTGGTTATTCAGCTTTGCCACTTGCTGGCTTCTGCTAGCTTTCTTTTGCCCCTGCCCTCCATTAAAAATTCAAGTGTGTTTGTGGCAGAGAGAAATGTTAGTTCTTTTAATCTTTGAATGCTCCGATGAATGCTTAAAGTAGCAAGATTAGACTGCTATGAACTACATTTGTGTGTGTATTGCATAATTTGTAGGAAAATATATACTCTATATTCTAATGGAAATTTGAAATTATTCTGAAAATCTACTTCTATATATAATTTTTAATGGGTAGTTGATTGGTGCAAATATGGTCTTCCTTCCCTTTTAGAAAAGGGTTTAAGTATTGTATTTAACCAGCCAACCTTGATGAAGCCTGGAGGTTAGGCTCTAAATTTCTTATATTTTTTTGGTGTTGGAGAAGATCTTCTAGCATTTGAAACCTAGGATTATTGATGTTTCGGCATACATGCTGGACATGCGTATTACACTAAATGGCCATTGCCTATAAATGGAAATATATTAGATAACTTGTCACTATTTTGAGTATTTGCCATAGGGAAATTGGATGAAAAGAAGTATCTCTAAGTTTTACTGCTGTATTGTTCTAAATTTTTGGTATCATGTCCCAGTATATATTTCTGGTAACAATATACACAATCTCATTAAGCCCGTTGTTTAAACTTTCCAGGTTTGGAAGAACTATGAATGTGAGGTATCTGAATCTGGCATTTGCACCACAGTTGGCAGGGTGACCCCCGAGATTTACTTGCAGATAGTAGCTGCGGTGAATGAAAGCTATGCATTAGAACATTACACTCCACCTTTACTTAGCCTTCAGAATTGCAATTTTGTCAGGGATGCGTTTACAAAAATCACTTCAAGCTACTGTCCTCCATTAAACCATTACCTCAAGATTATCAATGTAGGACTTGGCCTCGTTTCAGTTGGTGTTCTACTCTGCCTTTTTCTCTGGATACTCTATGCAAACCGCCCCCGAAGGAGGGAAGTGTTTGAGAAGTCATCCTTACCAGAAACCATTACAAATTTACCGTTGTCAGATGCAAATAGTGAAATATAGATTGTACAATAAAAAAAAAATATTTGATAAAGTAGTGTTCTTATTGTTTTACAATTCCCTACTATATTACGGGAAGAAACAAAGGTGGAGCGAAGCTGCATCTTTGAGTTTGAAGAGAATAGCCAAAGCTAGTCTACCACAACATTTTGTCCATATAAAGAAAGAGCATTCTAATTTGTTTTTAACTTTTGATTCATGCCTAGATATTTTCTTTCACTGGTACCACACTTGTAACTTGAGCCATTTTTAATTTTTTTTTTTAAAAAAAAAAAAAAAATATATATATATATATATAAGAAGAAAATAAAAAGTAAAATGAATTCAACTTTTCTCATGGTGCACTTAAATTTTTAGAGAAATTATATATGAGAGAATTGTTATTAAAGTTGAAATATATAAGTTGATTTTAATTTACAAGAGAAGTTTTATTTATTTATTTATTTTTTCATTAACTATCTATTGAGTTTATCCAAATAAGAATTTACTATTGTCAAACCTATCATGTTAGGAAGTAAAGATTCGTTAAATTTGATGGTAAAGTAATTTCAGGGGCTGACTATAAAAATATATCAATCGAATAATTTGTACAAATCCGTTCCAACTTCCAATAAGAGAAAATCTCCAGAACTTCTGCCTAATTGCCTATTTCCCTTGGATGAGTTAATCAATCATTGTAATAGGAGGATACGATTCTATGCATCATAGAATAAGTGTAATACTCCCTAACTGCTAGCTAGCATCAGTTGAAATTATTTGGTCAATCTTTATTCACTAGAGAAGTAAATAAGAAAAAAGAAAAAAAAGTTGAAAATAAAACGGTATCTAATGAAGAAAACGTGAATAAACCAAATCTCTGTTTGAAAATCACACATATCGAAAACGAAATCCGAATCTACAAGAACTAGAAATTTACATAGCCTCAAAATTCAGAAGGGTCAAACAGGATTTCTTCATCATCAACATCAATGCGAAGCGCGTTGTCCTGTGCAGCCAGAACATCACTAACGCCGTGAACAACCACCCTGTCGTTGAAGAACACGTCGGGGAAGAAAACCGGAACTCCGTTGAGAATCAAAACGCCGTCAGATCTGGTGATGTTGATGGCGAATCCCTCCAAGAACGTAGGTAGCTCCGATCCGTCGCCGAAATCCACCAGATCGTTCCACAGGAGCCTGCATGGCACGACGTGGCGGCGAAAGAACGAAGGATACTCGCCGAAATCGCCGATGCGGTTCATCACCATGTCGTCCGCCGGAGCGAACACCGTGATCCCGCTCTGGTCCACCATGCCGGAGAGCTGCATTCCGAGAAACGAGGCCACGGCGGAGTATCCCCCGGTTTTTAGGGTTTGGATGGCTTGGTCGAAGGAATCGGAGGCAGTCGCGGTGTGGTTCTTCGCGGAACAAGAGGAATCGGACTTATCACTAGGTCTTTGACTGTTAAACTGAAAGGTAGGGTCGAAGAACCTATCGATTCCGTAGACTAAGAGAATACCGTCGTCGTAGATGGGAGATCCGGTGAGATTGATGTTGTTGAATGAGGTTACGCGGTCTGAGGAGGAGGTGGTGACGGTGAGAGTCTGGCCAGGGAGCATCGTCTGGATCCTGGTGCCGGCGGTGAGGAGACGGAGGCTCGCCGGCGGGAGAGGGAGCGGGGCGAGGTGGAAGCGGAGGAGGTCGAGGGAGGGCTGGCCGGATTTCTTGAAGGCGGAGTCGGAGGGGGCGAAGACGGTGGCGGAAGGGGACTGTTCAAGAAGGGTTTCGGCAACGATTTCGAGCGTGAGTGCTATGGAAACGTACCCTGAATCGGAGAGAACGTCGGCGGCGTCGAAAATGGCTTCGCGCGGAAGAGCGCGGCCGAAAGAGAAGAGGACGAAGGAGAGGAGGAGGAGGAGGAGCGGGAGTGAGGACGCCATTGATGAAGCTCTCGAGATTTGGCGGGATTTGAACGTGGCGTTCTGGTATTGGATGCTACGAGCAAGTAGTTACAGAGACCGTTATTCGTTTCCTTTGAAAAAAGACTGAAAACGCGCCCTTTTCTAATTAAGTACTTCTGCTTGCTCACTCTTACTATCAAGAACGAGAATAAAAGATCTTGGACACTCCCATGCTAATAGACACCTTTTGAGTTGAGAATTGAGCTACTCTCAAATTTTTTATTTTTTATTGGTAAAACTAATAAAAAAAATTGCATATTTCATGGAATAAGGTTTACCGATAAGATACTGTTATTTAATTTCTTCTTTTTTCAATCCATTTTTTTCATTATTAATTTTTTTTTCACCATGGTGCAAATTTTTTATAACTTTATTAATGACTAATTCAAAAAAATTTATTGATCATGTTTAATAAAATCTTTTCTGTTAATCATATTTTTTTCATCCGAGACCTTTTTTAATGGAACCGAGTTTACGACTACCCAGATCCACAACTTGTCAATTCATTATTAAGCTTTCAAGAAGAAAAAAATGTTGATATCTATTTTATTTTATTTTTAAAAAAATTAATAATGAAAGAAATGGATAGAAAAGGATATAGAGATGATTTTTTTCTTGTATATTTGTAGCATATTATCGTACATTTTAGGTTAAATTCTCAGTTAACTCTTGAATTTGAGAATTTTAAGTAGGTTTTTAAACTGGGTACTGGGTCCTT
Source organism: Glycine latifolia (assembly GCA_013407115.1). Classification (NCBI taxonomy): domain Eukaryota; kingdom Viridiplantae; phylum Streptophyta; class Magnoliopsida; order Fabales; family Fabaceae; genus Glycine; species Glycine latifolia. The sequence continues at coordinate 23,843,404 of CM023960.1, read as the reverse complement.
GGTCCTCTTTTATAAAAAAATTGAATCTCTCTTAGGTTTTAAAAACGGCAAATAAATTATCATTTTCTAACAATTTCAAAAGTCATAAACTAATTCCGAGACCTACTCTCCCGGTTTAGAAACTCAAATAAAAAAAATAGTTCAGGAATCAACCGATTATATTATCATGTATTTTATATCTTCTAGAGTTTAATAGGTATGTATTTTTAATGTAATTTTTTTTTTACATAAATAACTAATAAGAAATTATTCTTAATGTGACTTTGAATTATAAGAACAAATTAACTTATTATTTATGATAAGAGTACAGTGTAAAATAATTTAACGGAGTATTATTTCAATTTTGAATGTAATTAAAATGCATAAATCAAATTATTGATTGTCCTGTTAGTTGTTATTGACGTTTGAAATGTTTCTACCCAAGACCAATGACATGAAGCTATGTAAGGTTGGTTCGCGGGGGTACTTTTTCGTCTTCCAAAGATTTGCAGCTGTGGAGCCAGAATTTCGATTTTCAACTTAGTGGAAACAGAAATAAAGAGATTGAGAAAATTAAAGGAGAGTGTACCTTAAACGGGGTGATTTTTGCCCCATGCATATTGTTCCATCTCTATGCATGATAATGTCATATTGGTGATAACGGAAAGATAGGTGTTGATTCTATTTCCTTGATTGTATATGATTTTTTTGGGATTTTGTTATTGTACATTACAGGTGCATGATTTACACAAAGAAGTTAGTCTTAGATCTGTTCGGCCATTGGGCTGACAGAGTTAATGGAATGACCCTCTAGACAGAGCCACTGGGCTTATCATTGTGAAAGTACCTGAACTTTAAGAGAAACAATTTTTTTCTTTTAATATCAAAGTTGTGTTTGGATAACTTGTTAATTATGAATTTGAATTTGAAAATAATCTCTTTATATATATAATAATAAAGTTAAATATAATATTTCTCTTCCTGAACACATAGGGTGGAATCTTTAAATATTGAGATATGTAATTTATTTTTTATTTTTTTAGTGTTAAATCCAAAAACATAATCTAGAGTGGGACTTTCATCTTATTCATAATCGTTAGCGATTGTTCTATCTATGGTTTCATCTATAAGGAAGCATTTTAGAACATAATAAGGTAAAAGGCAGTGCTGCAGGCTGCAGCAACAAGAAATAACTACCATGATATGATATTGATATGCAAATATCAACATCTTTTGTTACTTACATCTGTCCAAAAGTCAGTACATTGGGTAGCTTCTTGCAGCTCATGAATGATTTCAACTTTTAAGAGAATAACTCTAAATTTAACAAGCCATTTTTAGTTTTTTTTTCCTATAATAATGTCGACAGGAAAGTTTGAATTTATAAACCAAATTAACAAATCTACTAACTCTAACTTACAATAATGCAAAAAGCACGTATTTATAGTTTTAGGCCATGTTGGCTTTTCGTCTTTTGACTAAAAAAGTTTCTAAATAAGTCAAAATCAGTTTCATCAGGCACCATCTTTGGTATTCTTCCGTGCACTTATAAACTCCTAAATTAGTTTGGTCGTTCACCTACACAATAATTCGAATCTGATTATTCGTACCCACAAGATTTACTTAGCCCTCTCATCCATGATTTGAATGGAGCAGGAGCAAGTTCGAATAATCAAAATATATATACTTATAAATCAAGAGAAAGTGAGAATTGAGATCATATATTAAATGAGATATATTGACATTATGCATGAGTAAAGTCCACATTCTTCGACTTTGCCCAACCTAACCATTCAAACATCATAATTGGCGTGGGTTAACCTAACGCTTATGTTTTTGTGATACTACTAATTATAATGACGTTCTTATATATATATATAATGACGTAAGTTCTTGGATTTAAGAATCAATGACGCTAACTGTCATTTGATTCAACTACTAGACTCATGTTTTCATTTATTGGCATCTTGGGTTGCATGTAATGGTCTAATTAAAATCCTTTTATATTCAATTAATGTTGTTTAACGGAACTTAAAGTTAAGACTTAAATGTTTTTTTAAAGTGAACTTTCTTTTAAGAGGAAGGCTCAATACTAAGGGGGATGAGGAAATTAAAGGAACAAAAACATTATATGGAAATCCAATATGAGCTGTCTTTATGATATCGTTTAACTCTTAAGCTGCATCACTAAACTAAAAATTAAGCTACGTAAGATGTACTGTTGGATTTTTAAAAAAAAGCAAAATTAGTGCAGTTGGAAATTAAAAAAGGGAGAAAATATATTCAAACATATTTTAAAGGAATCAGTCTTCAAATTTTCCCTTTTTTATTTATTTACAGACACGATACTTCACCGTGTTATGTTTTACTTTTATCTTATATCACAGCTGATACTTTATCTTTCACTTTAGCATAAAGCTTTACATAAATAAGCATGATTATAATAAGAGAAAATTATTTACATTTTTATTGTTTTTACTTAATGGGGTTGGTGATGGAGGGAAATGATATCATGGAAATCATATATAAAATGGAAAATGTCGTAAGTCAAAGGAAATTAATTGTCTTGCATCGTATGTGTCAACAAGTGTCTGGTTTCCTTTTGTTTGGAACTGATTTATTCAATTTTTGTCTGACCATGATTACATGATTTGAATTTAATAAAGTCTCATTCTAAAACTTTTTATATTATCAATTTATTAAACATTATTTTTAGTATGATTTTTAAAATAGACAACATTATAAAAGTTACTAATAAATTTATCATAATTTTTTTATATGCAAAACATATTTTTTTTATTTTATAAAAAAAGCAAAACAGATTTATTAACAACATTCTAAGCCTAGCACAAGATGTGCTAAGAATAAAAACAGAACAAAAGATACAACATAAATTGATAAATTTCAGTGTATACTATTTATTTATACACTTATAATTTTTTTTTTATTTAGAGTATCTCTAATAGAAGTAGTTGTGTTCTTAAACTTAAGAATAAGTTTTTGTTTCCAAAAAAAAAAGTTTTGGTGCAATTTTATGTTAGAGCAATTGTCATGTCTGTCCAGGAAATCCTTTAAACATATATATTTAAAAAAACAATTTCATTTAATATCATTAGTTCTACATATATATTTTAAAAAAAGTTTTATTTTTTATCATGAAAAATTCGGCAAATTACCCTCACATTCCGAAAAGTATAAGAGAATTAGGATGAAGTTATGTGTCGGTAATAGAGTAATAGTAATACAATAGAGTGACGCTTTGATGAAACCTGCACGAATAAATGCCTTCTACCAGTTCCATTCGATTACAAAGCTTTTACTTCACCAAAGATTGAAAAAGACGAATGTCTATTTTTCGTCCTCGAAAGTCGAAATAGAAGCGGTTAATTGTTTTGTTTATGCTGAAAGTGAAAGAATGAAGAATCCATTCTACCAAGCCGAACAGAGAGAAAGAGAAGAGAAGAGTGAAAACATGCATAAAATGTCGTCCGTAAAATTTACCAATCATTTTTTATATGCATTTTATTAAGATTAACAATATTAATTATGATTTTCAATTAGTTTATAATTCAAAAAATATACTAAATATTGTAATTCATTGAAGCAATTTAGTAAGTAAACACTTTATTATATATGTATTAATATAAATTTATGTCTTTCTATTTTAAAATAAGTTTTATGAACTATATTTTCAACAATAATAACATGATAATTTTTCTACTGAATCTTTTATTACCTGTATATTTAGTATTAAATTTTTTGTAATAAATATTTTTATTGAATAAATTTAAGTGTACATGCATTGAGTAAAACTGAGATAAATCATGAAACATAAAGGTAAGATTTGACACGAAATTATCAAATAAAATAAGGTAAGATTAAATTCGATCTTACCTTATTAACATTATCTAATTAGAAAAATTATACGTATGGACCAAATTTCATTGCTAGAAAGGGTTAAAAGAATTCCAAATAATTAACCAACTTAATTATAACATACATAATTGTTCTTATCTCCATACCTCTAACTTAGAACATCGTATGGGTATCTTTGCATATATACTGATAAACAAACATAGTAATAAGATTATGCCAAAACCTAGTAAGAACATAAATATATACTAAAAATCACATATTTAATAATATATTATATTACCTCATGAAGTTTAATATTTAACAATATTATTAAAGTTAAGTGAATATTATATTTAACAAATGTATAGCTAATATAGTATATACTAAGTATTTTTGTTAAAAGACTAAAAAACATTATTTAAAATACATTACATCTATAATAGAAAAAATATTTATTGTATTATATTTTTTATATAAATGTCTAAATAAAATATATATACATATATATTTTAAAAATACAATATTAGGACTAAATTAGTGAAGTTAAAAATAAGGAAAATATTAAAACTAATAAAAAATGTTGTTCATAATATATTGAAATTAAAAATGAATTATAAAATTAAATTGTATGTAATTATCTGATTTATATAAAATATTTTCATTATTTTAATTAATATTTTTATTTTGTTAAGTATGTGAGCATTCAGTTAACTAGAATTAATGATATTTTAAGAAAATAATAAGAAAATATTAGTAATCTAAAACTAATAATTTTCTTACAAGAATTCAAAATTAGATAGCCATGTTTAACGTGAATTAAAAAATATTTAAGTCAATTAAAATAGAACTTAATTATCATATTTTATAAAATTTATTTTTGATACAATTTTTTGAAATAATTGTTATAAATATCAACAAATATTATGTAGAGTATTTTTTTATCCGATAATTTGTAATTGAATAATAATATAAAAAGTAAAAATATTAGAATAAAATTTAATATCTTTTTTATTTTATCTCAAAAAGAAATAAATAAAAGGTTAATATCGGTTTATTCTATTTTTTTTAAAAAGAAATATCTGTTTATTGTTGTAGATTATATATTGTGAGTTGTGACAACTATTGTTATTCAGGTAGGACACGTTGATGGCACACTAAGCCCATGGGCGAGGTAGTTAGAGAAAGGACGAAGGAGAGAGAGTTTGGGGGTAGAAAACAGAGGAAGCAAACGCATCGGTGAAACAACAATTAACATTTTAACAGAGTTGAATCATATTCGTGGGCGCAACCGCAACCATGGCGGTCCCATCCTCTTCTCTCACAATCAACAACATTCATTCTTATATATAAACACAACACGACGAGACTATACGAGGGAAATTCGCATCTGTCATTGTATTTGCCTTTGCACATCATCAACCACACTCAATCTCTTGCTTCATTCCCAAACCTCTTATTCCCCTCTAAGTTTCTACAAAGCTAACATTTTTTATCATCATCACTTCCAAAAGTGGAAGATAAAAAGCCTTTCTTAGCTTCAACAAAATGCGATCCCCTTCTTGTAAGATTCCCACTTCCTTTCCACCCCTTCTTTTTCAATTCCGATACTTATTTTCTCTTTTTAAGTCATTCTGTGACTAAAGGTGCTCGCTTTTTGTTCTCTTGTTCCGTTTTTTTCATCTGGGTATGTCCCCTCTTCCCTCTTTAACCTTTTCTTGGTACTTTCTTTTCTCTCTAATGTCTTTGGACTTACTGGGGGTTCCTTTTTTTTTTTAAGTTGCTTTGTTTTTCACTATAAATGATACAAATTCCTCATTTTCTGACATAGAATTTTGAAATTAATTGATTCAGTTAAATTTGTCAGTTTTGTAGGTGTTTGCAACAGTTTCTGAGAATAGATTCACTTTTTAAAAAAACAATGTTGTTGTTGTGGATGGGGGTGTGTTTGTTTCACTTTTGGACCTTTGTGTTTATGATATTGAACCCCCCTATTTCAACAAGTATTATGTGGGGTCCAGCTCATTGGGAATATATGCATGAAGATAAAAATTCGCCAATTTTATGAGCACCCAAATGGAAAAATTGACCTTTTCTAAATGTGCTTCTCGATGTTGCTAACGTGCTTTTTTTGTTTCTTCACATGCATGTGGGTTTCATTTGCAGAATTTCTGAAGGATATTTACTTGGTCTAGAGGTTCGTTTAGAGACACAGAATCTAGAATTTTCTTGGAGTGTGGTAGTGAATTGTGGTATTTAAAGATGGGGGATCACTTTGAGTTGCTGGTTGATCGATTGCTTACTGAGTCCACATTAGAAGCTGCACTTGAGAGCAGAAATAGGTCAATACTGGCTGCATCCTCTGCGGTGAATGATTCAAAAATTGATCTCAATTTGATGACGATGGGTGTGGATGATATCAAATTTCTAGGGAAGGTGGTAGAATGCAGGATATGTCATGATGATGATGAAGATTCCAATATGGAGACACCCTGCTCTTGTTGTGGTAGTTTGAAGGTTAGTTCTTTCACTGGTATATTCATAATCGAATGTTTTGATTTGTGATTTGTAAAAGTGATTAAGCCTTTTAATTTGTGTTGTTTTATTTGTAACATGAATCCGTGGTATCTGCGTTTTAAAATTTAGTGGAAAACCAATTCTGTTGTGATGGACACAAATTTAGTGATTTCAACTGGTTTCTTATTTATAACAACGAAAAATATTTGTGTGTTTGTAGTTCAGTTATATGGTTGCATATGTAGAGGTGAGAACCATGACCATTTTAACTTGTCAGTTACCAACCTACACATAGAAGACCTCCCTTCCACTTTGTTCACTTTTACTGATTTTTTGCAGTACGCCCACCGCAGATGTATACAACGATGGTGTAATGAGAAGGGTGACACCACCTGTGAGATATGCCACCAGGTAAACCTAAATTTGTCCTCATCCCTAATTCTCATACTCTTTCTGCAGACCTGGTGGCATCTGGATTATTTGGGTTTTTGAGTATCATTTTATATCTTATCTTTTCACCTATATTGTAAATTTCAGCAATTCAAGCCTGATTAATGATTATACTGCTCTGGGTAGTCGTTATATTTGTCATATTGTTTTTCACCTGAATTGTTTATAATCGATGATTTTTCTATATTGTAACTTTCAGCAATTCAAGCCTGGTTATACTGCCCCTCCACCACTATTTCAGTTTGGACGTATTCCAATGAGTTTTAGGTAACTTCCATGCAATATTCTTATTTTTCCCCCATAAGTTATTTTGTGAACCTTGTTTTTATCTTTCCATTTTCCAATGTGCCCCCACTGATTTCAGGGGAAATTGGGAGATTTCAAGAAGAGACTTTAATAGTACTCATTTGGTTAGCATGGTCCCCACTGATCAGAACCTTACCACTTCTAACTATGATCAGTATTCAGCCTCTGCTACTGGAAGTTTGATTTGCTGTCGTTCAATTGCTGTCATTGTAACCTCTCTTCTCTTATGCATGTATGCCACTATGCCTTTACACCTACTAGCCATGACAATTTCCAAATCTTCATTGCTTTTGTGCAGTTCATGGTTCTTCTGATTTTAAGACATACACTTCCCCTTGTAATCAGTGGAAATATGGAGTATTCTTTCCCACTCTTTTTGGTACGTTTGGCATAATTCAACTTATAATTTTAGCAAGCACATAGATCGTACTCTTACTTACCAAGGTTTAATCAATTTAATGGATCTTTGATAGCTGCTGTTATTTCGGACTGCTGGAGTTGTTCTTCCTATATACTTCATGGTTAGAGCAGTGGCATTAATCCAGCGGCATCGGAGACAACATCGAGTGAGTCTCTACCTCTTACTCTACCATGGGTTAACCCTTTCTCTCTTTCCCATGATTCAGATTCACTATATCATATGAATCATCTAATTTCATATAATGAAGTCTCTTGTATTTTTGCTTGATCATTTGTAACTGTTAGGAGCATCTTAATGCCTTGGCCAGTTCATCTGGCGATGAAAACGAGCAAGCAGATTTGCAGCCTCAGCCTCATGTCATACGTGTACTGTAAAAATACCGTAGCCAGTAGCCACCTTTAGTAAATGAATTATGAAAAGCTCTTGCCTTGAGATGCTGCACTTTGTCTTCTGATTTTTTATGTAAATTAGATGGGGACAACTTCCCTGAGAACCTCGAGTTTGCTAAGGGATGGGAACACTGTAATTCAGATGTACAACAGTTGTTGTAGCTCTCATAAGAAGAAGCGTTGCATGACACTTGTGTTACCAAGTCCCTCTGCTATAGCTACTCTTCGGGAAGTCTTGGCAGCAGCAAGTTATACATTTACATTTCTATTTCTGCTTACTGATTGGAATTGTTCAGATGTATAAATAGAAATTTATATTTAAATAGAGAAAATTACATGTGTAGATATAAAAAATGGATGACTTGTATATATTGCAATGAAAGTTCGGTAGGGTACTTTTGGGGCATTAATTTATCTATAGGATGCTAGCTTCTTGTATCTTATTTTGAGTTTCATATCACTTGTATGGCCAGATCATTAATTAATGAAAAGCCATAGAAAGGGACATTGTATATGCAGTGATATTCTCTTGGCATCCTTGTCAGTCACTAGTTGAAACTCATGATCCAGGGTCTAGATATGCATGATTGCATGTCTCACTTTTCAACTCTAGAATAACCCTCCAATTGATATATAGACAATAGTCAATAGTCAATAGACACTCGGTAATCTCTTGATTTCCTCATCATCGTTGCATTTAAGTGCCCCTACTCTGTGTCATTGTTGTTACCTTGGTCTGTTTTCATTTTTTACTTCAGTCATTCGTTATCAAATTCTGCTATCCTCTACTTCACTATACGATTCTCCCAGCCAAAGGAATGACCACTTCTAGCACCACTCAAGTCAAGTTACAGCACCCAAAAACTGCCACTGTTGAACCAAAGTTCAAAATGATATTTTATTCTTTGAATCCTGATGATAATTCCATTGATTTATATTTTCTCAATGTGACTCTACTTAATTTTTTTTTAACGGGTTTAGTATAATATTTTTAATTATTTTTAAAATTCGCTATTGGCTGACATTTAGGACATTATAATTCTTTCAAGTATTTTTGGTGTTAGTTGCTTATTAAATTTGAAGTTTCATCTCAGTAACTTATACTGAAATTTAATCTATTTTTTATTATGCATATTATTGAAATAAAATTTCAATTTCAATTTAGAAATATTGCCACAAAAACCTAAATATTGCATCGAAATTTTGTCTTATTAAAAATCATTTACAGGCCATTACGTGTTGCAGATTTGAAGTAATTCAATAACTAGCATGGATGATGGAACAAATAAAATTAATTAAATTAAACCGCAGGAACCTTTTAGAAAACTCAACCGAATCATTCAGACCCATCAAATGAAAATCTTTTAGCTTATACAGTTACTTTGATATTGAAAAAATAATCCCAAATTACAAAACAAAAATGTTACATGCCATGTGCTCCTTCCCCCCAAATTCCTAGGCTGTGTAGTAGATGCGAACTCAACGCCAAAAAAGTGAAAGAAAATAACACAGATCAGTAATGGTCTCCAAATCAAGAATTGTATTCTGTACATTTTTCTATTCAGGATAGATTCAAAAAGGAACTTTGGCAAGGCTCTTTGGAGTGAGACCATAATAATTGGTTGCCTATGAAAGCTGCTATGCACCTCATATGCCTTGAAGTGTACTTCTCTCCAATTCCTACTTCCACGTTCTTCTAGGCCTGAAACATTATGCAAACAAAACAAAAGTTATTAATAAGAAGAATCTCTCAACAACTCAAGAACACAATCTCTCCTTATACACCCCCCCCCCCCCCCCCCTTTTAATTCTTCAGGACCCGGTCATTAGTTAATTTTGAAAGAGTTAATTACCCTCCTAATTATCAAATGTTCTTTAAAGAGTGTAGGTGGTGAAAATACTTCCGACTCTTTTGCTGCGAACGCCAGTAGCAAGCAAGTGCTCCAAAAGCACAGCTAGCAAAAGCAATAGCCAAAGCAGCTCCCACAGGCACCACAATTGCATTAGTTGCTACTATTAAATCTTCAACAGCTCCTTCACTTCCGTCATTTCCGACAATACTCTTGTCCTTGTACAGAGACGCTAGTGTTTTACTGTAGTAATCAGCCAAGAACTTAAAGACCTCATCTTGGTTCCATTCAATTTTGTTGTTCCTCTGGTCAACACTTCGGTAACAGGAAGAGCAAAGCTGCTTCGGTGGCCAAATTGTCTTTGGGAATTTGGGGTCAGCAGTGCCTAGGGATGCTTCTTCTTTCATCAATCTTTCGTTTACCTTGTTATGGGAACTCCACAACCAGAGAGCAAAGTCACGGGCTTGGTTGAAAGGACTAGAAACGCTGAAAATTGAATTCAAAATTAGAAGAGTCGAAAGAAAAGGACGAATGATGTTGGCACTAGTAATTGTCAATTCCGTTACCTTGAACACATCTTGTAGAAATGTTGTCGGCATTCCTCACAGATGAAGAAGTTGTGAACAAAATCACATATTGCATTAAATGTAAACTGACTCTCTCCATCATCAATCCTCACAGAGAGTGAATGCAGAAGAACCCATAAACCACAACTGGAATAACAGAGATAAGACAGGGTATCCAGTTAAGATATGTCATGGAGATGGTTTGCAGAAATGTTTTAAAATCAGATTGATCAGGGCCAGTAACTATATTTTTTTTAATATTATATAATATATTACGTTATAAACAACACAACCATACAAAATAAAGTTAGGTAAAATTTTAAATTAGCATGAAATAACCATATTATAGGTCCTATAAGATAAACAAAATCAATAAGAAGCTAAAGAATATCAACCCATAAGTAAACATCATATACAAGGACCTCCGTAACATGGCATTTTATTTTTTATTTCTTGATTAGTAGGAACTGAGCTCAAGTACTAGGGAGTTGATAGACACTGCTTCAACCAATTGAGCTAGACCCCTTGATACTTGGTATTTTATATGACAAACAATAGTTCTAGTTGAATTAAAAAAATACAGTTCAAACAAGTTCATGACTGGTCAAATTAACAAGTTTTGATTAAATGGACAAAACACCTGACCAATTCACCGGTTTTTCAATTGAATCAGCTGGTCCAATCCGGTTTGTAATCAATGATTTGCAGTCAATGCACAATCTAAGGTTTACTTAGGCGGGTCTTCATCCTTTGTATATACACATTTCTTTGCATACAAAAATAGTCACAGATCAGAATATTCGTATGTGATAGGAGGGAAACTACTCAGTGGGATACCAACTTAATTTTTAAATGAAAACAAGGGTAGTTGATATGAGGAAGTTGAATGTGTTGATTGGAAATGGAACTAGACAAAACATGGAAGGTAAAGTATTACCTAAAGCCTCTGGTTTCATTCTTACTGCCACGACAGAACATCTGTAAAAGAAAAGTCAAAATAAATAAAAAACAATCAGGAAAGTTCTCAAACTAAGAAAATTCAAATTTTAATGAATGTAGGCAAGATTAGAAAAAGAGAATACAACAACAACTACGCCGATTTTATTTTTCTCAATGATTACAAGATGACTACGTTATCAACAATTATATGATTCTTTGTAGGGGGTGATTGCCAAGCTGGAATGCAGTTTGTTCATTTACAAGAAATGAGCAGTTAACAACAGAATCCAGAATCTTACAGATGGGGAAGTTTGACACAGAAGCATATGCATCCATTTTACAGTTATGTAGTGTATGTGGAGATGAATACCTATATTTTCCAGGGTTTTTCCTTGCATTTGTTACACACATAAAAAAAAAAGGTGAGAGTTTTCCACATAGAAGCATCATATGCAGCCCTATGGTGTAGTTGGGGAGGGATACCCATGTTTTCCAGGTTTGTCCCTTACATTTGTTACATGATATGAAAATGTTTTGGCATTCTCAAGATTTTTTCAAGGGAATTTTCACGACTGAAATGCAAAGAAATTGGACACTTTAGTTGTATTTTTCATCTACTTTGGCTCACTGCTCTCCTTTTCTTTTTAGGAGACCTTAGACAAACTTCCATCTTCTCTCTCCCTCTCTGTGTGCTGACCAGGATTGGATGATGATAGGAACTTAATTTACTTTAGATTAACAGAGGAAACACTCAGAGAACAGTGCTCTGATCACAAGATGCAAAAAGTATAGAAAGCAAATCACAGAAGGAAAAATTTTCTGCATGTGGCAACAGCCACCCACAACTACCCAAAGGATTGCCTACCTCTCATAGGAAATCCTTGAGGACAAATCATGACAAACAAGTATACAAAATAGAATGGTTCATTAACATTAAAAATTATTTATTTTCACAAAAATAGGAGGTCTGCTAGATAATGCTTCACAACAACTAACAAGTAATGATATGAGATCCAACTCTCAGTAACAATTCAGCTATAACATAAAGTGCGAACTTTCATAAAAGAATAGACTATTCCTAACTTCATGTTACTGAAAACAGACATTTCAAAGATTCATCTGGTAACAGTAGCAGGTGAAAAAAAGTGCACAAAATTTGAGTGTTAACTATATTATAGACGTTAGACATTAGACAATATATAAATACAACAGCCAACAGAAGTACGTTACAGAAATGTCTGAAATGTTTTATACAAGTATTGAGGTCCTACCCAATATCCACGAGGAACATCTTTTCCACAAATCTTTAGGTTCCTAAATGAACTCTTGTCATCTTCCTGGTTATTAGTTGACCAAAAATCTGTTGGGTACAAGTCATCAAAGCTCACAAGAAATTCAGCAGTACCCTTCCGGCATCTGAAAAAAAAAAATACAACAGAAAAAAATGACACTAAATACATGGCAGAGAAGAAGGACCAGACCAATCAGTAAAAGGTTGATCTTACCTCCTAGAAGGATGATGAGCTGCTAAAAGCTGAAGAAACTTTATAAGTGAAGCACGAGTTCCTGGTTTTATCATCTGCCAAACAGAAAGTATTTGTACTATCATCCAAAACAATGACCACAAAAGGCCAGTCAGGGAAAATAAATAATCTACCTTGTGCTCTAGGATGATGTCAAAAGCTGTAGAAGTTGCCTCTTCGACATCATAGATAGCTCTTGCAATCTATCCAAGTCATGCATACCATATACGTCAGTACCTTCAAATATAAAATGAAAGGAAATCAAATATGTGGGCGTGTGAAGAAAAGGACCTGTCCAGGGTCTGATACATTGGATGAAAGAAGCTCATTTTGAAATTTCTGATCATCCAGGCCAAACGAACTACGACATATGAACATTATAAGTTGCACACAATTTCCATCAGATTTAAGCAAAAATATATGATGACAATTTTCAGGTTTCATAAAAGGCAATTGAAATGCTTCCTCATAATTCTAGACAATTGCACTTGGAACTTTGATTTTTCCATAGTAACTATTGCCTAGTTTTAGTCCATTATGTGTCTACAATGTTGATAACCCAAATACATATACATATACATCATCTGGTTTAAATAAAATATTCACCTACCATTTCATAAATGTATCAACAATGAATTTTATACCTCATACCTGCCTAATTGCTTGTTGATCCAATTAAGCAACCGATCAGCTGTGCGTGCATCATCAATCACATGTATATCACTTTTCTCTTGTTTAGGTTCCCGACCAGCACCAACAAATTTTGAAGGAGGGCCCCAAAAAAGCATAGGATAATGACCAACAGAAAACTTATCACATAGCTTAGTATTTATCTGTGCTGCCAAAAAATTGAACAGAAAGGTACCAATCACCGGGGCATGTTTAGTATAAAGTATAAGCATTAAACCTCACCATAAGTCCTTATCCTTATTAAGAAACTAAGATAAGATGCACGCACCTTTGATGCACAATCTACCCTTGTCATTAATATGATTCCTGGATGCACTGCATCAGGCCCATTAAATAATCTAGCGACCTTTTCGTAGTGAGGCTGCATTAAAATTTCAGTGAGATAGTAATAATGAGTTGAAATGTTCATTGAAAAAAAACAAATAAAATAATTATACTTTTTAGCAAATAATACCTTATAATTCCTGCATGCAGGGCACCTGAAAGAGAAGAAAGGATCACGACAGAAATGAGAATTTCTTATACTCATATTTCATTGTTAAAGATGAATGAGAAGGAATAAAGAAAATAACAAAAATTAATCCACATGTTTAAAATAATCCAATTATCTGACTATAAGAAGAGATATTTAAAACTATAATTAAAAATGGCTTTATTCAAAATATATCTTGCCAACATTACTTCAGAAGAGTGCTGCAAGAATACAAGTAATTTAGCAAACATAAAAACATAATGTATTGATCAATTAAAAAAATTCTATGCAGGTTTCGCAGATTGTCCTTTTCTGTCAATCTGTCATATTTTAGAATTTGTAACTATTTCAACATAACCAGGCTTCATTCATGACAGCCCTACCATTAAGATTTTCCTAAGGCAAGAAGCAGAGCTGTCTTAAGTTAACACATACCTATAGAAAAGTTAAAGGAGAAATCTGAAAAAGTTGAGGTGCATAGATTAATTTCATTTCAGAGAAATAATCCCATACTTTATTTTATTGCCAGTTTTCAAAGAGAGCTTTCGGAAACTAAGATATTATTTCTTAGAAATAACCTTTAATCAAACATGCACCAAATTGATTTTAATTTTTAACCTATTTGAGAAGTTGGAGTCATTATACTTACGTGACTCATTTTATTTTCTTCTCCTATAAGTGCTTGTTAAGAAGTTTATTCAAATTAACTTGTAGAGGCGTGAAAGAGGAGGAAACAAAGTGAATGGAACAAAAAAAGGCCATTTTCAAGTGAAGCCTTGATACTATACCACACTGTATTATGCTTTTTTTAACCCTTTACTACTCATAGCATCAAATGCAAAAACAAACCATTAGCTCCCCTGACTGTTTTTCCCTACAGCTCCACTTACCTTAACTGGTCTAGTAGTAACAGTAGAAAACACGAACCTCGCTGTAAAAAGCAAACTCAACAAACCAATCAACCAAACATTCCAAAACCCTTCCATTAATATCTATCATGAATCCATCTCCCCTCACTACTATTACTGCAGATCCAATTTGCAGATCAAAGGGCATTCCCTCTTTCATCAAATCACCCAAAACAAAAAACCAAATAAATAAAAACTCCTGCCCTCTAAGTAAAATCCATAAAAACCCGAACTTTATAACACCCGGAAGAGAGTTCAAACAATTCCACGACCAGAAACACATAAAATACAACAACTTTGCAGAAATCATTAGAACTAACCAATGGGCAAAGAATTCAACAACGGCGAAAGTAGCAGGGGTCTCTTTAAGAACGGCATCGAAATTCGTGGCGTTCAGCTCAACGGCATAATCGGGATGATCGCCACCACTTTTTCCACTGTCGCTAACTGCTCGAAGGATCGAACGGCGCGATGCGAAGGAAGAAGACGACAAAGTCGCAGAGCAGCACACAGAAAGCATGCACAGAAAGAGACCCAGATGTAAATACATCATCCCAGAAATGGAAAACGGGGCGGATCAAAGGGGATAGAGGATTAGGGTTTTGAAGGATATTGGCCGAAAATTGAAGAGAAGCGAGATTTTTGAAGGTGGGGTGGAGAGAGAAATGGATCTGTTACTTACAGTTTTCTTTTTTCTTTAGTTTATTGTGAGTAGAGGGGTTTAGTTGTAACTGTAAGTAGCTGTGTGTGAATATGAGATTGGATTTGATGGGTGTTGTTGGGAAGGGAAAGGTGAACCAGAAAAGGGTGAGAATTACGTTTGCATAAGCTTTGCCTCGAATCGGAGATGGCGGAAACACATCTCTCGACACCAAACCTTGAATCACTCCCTCTTTCCTCTGTGGCCTATGTTTTTTTCTTTCACCAAACATCAAATATTTTTTAAAAATAATAATATAAATTTAATTAAATTATAAAAATGTTAACGTCATTCTACAATAATTTTTTTATTATTTTTCTTTAAGCTTGGAAGAGTAAAAAATTATTGATTTTTAATTATACCTAGCTGTTCTTTGAATAGAAAATATAATTATTCCTCTTGAAATTTTCAATCTAACTACAAGACAATATACTTCTTTTATAAAAAAATGATAAATAATCATTTTCGTTCTTAAATGTGTAGAAATTTATCTTCGAAATATGAAAATTCAAATTTTGGTTCTTAAAAATAAAAAAAGTATGACAAATTTATCTCTCTATTAACTCTCGTTCATCACAATTACACATTTAGGAACAAAAATAACTATTTATCATAAAAAAACAAAATATACTTTGATATTTTTAAATATTTTTTACTTTAAAAAAATTCTTTTAGTTTAGTTAATATTCATCCAACCATAAATCAACATATATAATAAATTTGTTGATTTTATAACAATAATTATTTTAAAAATTATGTTAATTATGACTTTAAATATTGATTAATAATATAATTTTTTTTTACATTAATAATACATAAAATAAAATTCATGAGTTTTTATCTCAACAAAAAAATTGTGAAGATTGATTTAAATGGAGTTAGTTTAGTAATAATTAACAACTTATTATATTTAATGTTTTTTTAATAAATTGACTTATAATAATTAAATTTAAGTTAGATGATCAAAGAATCTAACTCAATTAATTAAGCATGATGCATGATTTATCGTAAATTTTTGACACAAATTTTGATTCTAAGATAAAACAAAAATTGAGTTGGGTGAGATAAAATGTTGAATAAGGGTGGTAGTAAGACCTTTGTTATTGATTAAATAAAACTTTCCTTATTGACAACTCTTCTCTCCTATGCACAACATTGTTTTACTCTCCCACTCCTTCAAGATTCAAACGAAACTATTTAGTGTTTGGTAGACAAAAATTTTTTAGTTTTTAAAAAATCTTAAAGTAAAAAATTATGATTTATATGTTTGGTATACGGTTAATAAGAAAAAATTGTCAATAAATCATGGTTCTCAATAATCAATTTTAGCTCATTTTTCTGCAAAAACATTTTTAAGGAGAGGGTTAAGGATCAAATTTTCCTGAATGAAGGAAAATTTTTAGTTACCTATTTGATATGAATTTTTAATTCTCATAAAACATATTAAGACTAACTAAAAGTATTTTATACATTCACAAAAATCATGATTTCCAAGAATTGACTTTTTCGGGAATCATGTTTCCTAAGTGTGAAAAAACATCTCTTCTACCCAACGTCCCCTTATAGGTTTCTTCAATCGTTGTCCAAAATTATCTAGAAACACTTTTAAAAGAAGAAAATAAGTAAAAAAAATGAAATTAACTTTTTCATTAGTTAAAATTAACTCTTCATTAGTTAATTTATAGACGTCTTTTCTCTTTTAAAAGAAATTATATAAGAAAACCTATACAAATTAACTAATGAAAAATTTTATTAATTAATTTTAACTAATGGAAAAGTTTATTTTTTTATTATTTTGTTTATAAAAGTGTTTCTAGACTAAATATTTGACTAGTTTGCCTTCTAACACCTTCTCCAGCATTTATTATAGAATTACAATCCTAGAATTGGCTTTAAGAATTTTAATACAATTTCAAACTTACAATCAAATTTGAGGCAAATTGTATTGAAATGGTTAAGCTTAATGACATTTTTAGTTTATTAGTTATTTTACTGTGCAATTTTGATCTCTTAAATGTCATTAGTGTGAATTAGATCCTTCAAATATTCTAATTGTGTATTTTTAGTTCTTCCATCAAGAATTTTGATTCCTAAGTCAGTTCAATATTTATAATGGATTTTGGTTTTAATTAAAAAAATAAATACAAGTTTAAAGAGTCATTTGATAAAAATAATAATTCAAGGATCTAATAAAAAGATGTTATATAGTTTAAGGACCTATGTGTTTTTTTATTTTTCTTTTTTGTGAAGGTAGAATTTTTTTTTATGATCTATAGAATAATTTAACCATATAAAATTACTTTACACTATAAGGTTTGTTTGGGAGAGAGATTTTAGAGGGGAAGGGAGGGAAGGGAAATGTTTAGGTGGTGACATCTCCTTGTTTGGGAGATTTAATTTTTGAGGGAAAGGATTTGAGGATTTTTAAAACTCCTCTGAAATCCTCCAAAGCCTACAAATTGTTGTTCCCCCTATTTGGGGGTTTTTAGAAGGAAAAGTAATTAAAATTACTATTCTACCCATCAACAAAAGCTATGCGATTTGCTCTTGCTTGCACTTAGGCCAGTTAGGTTTCCCATTTCCCACATTCTTCATCACGCAGTGGCTGAGTGGCAACGGCTGATGCAACACCTCCGCCACTTCATCTTCATCGTGCAGTGTCGCTTCGTCCAATAGTGGAAGCTCCTATTTGATTCAGGTTTTACTTTTCTAAACCTTGATCTGAAATTTGGAATTTGGGAGAAGATAATTTTTGAAACACCATATGAAATCATGAACCAATTGCTGTTCATTTTGCATGGATTTTTCCCCCCGCTACTATGATAACAATTAGACCTTTTGATTGCCCTGTTTGAATTTAATTATTTTTTTAAGAAAAAGAACATTAAGCACCACACACCACCCAAAAGTCTTTTCTTGATGAAAACACTTTGGTTTTGTTGAATTGAGTTAGGTAGTAGCATGCATACCAAGGTAAGATCTAACAGCTTGTGTGTAACTGTAGTTTCTCTTGCCACTGAGTTGTTCACCAAAACGGTAACAAGTAGCCAAAAGAGTTGAGGTATAATAATTCACAACAGAGAATAGAATCATCACAATAGGACCAGCAATCCAACCTAGCTGAGCAATAGCCCAAGCCAAAGATAGCACCCCAGAACCAATAACAGTTGTTATTATGTGGGCACTTGCAGTCTAAATAGTTCATGTTTTGTGAAACACAAAATTGCAGTAGAAGGTTTTGGACCCTATGCTAGAAAATTTAGCTCATCATAAATTCCTATAAATATAATCAATACAGTTCAGTAGATAAGCATTTAATATATATCATTGATTTGGTGGAATATCTACTAGCTAACTTCAACATTAGACAACAAATTAGAGCTTGTACGTAGTTATTAGGAGACTAGACCTCAGGCCACGTGGAGTGAATTTTGGTTAACATTATCCAAAGTTTAATCTAAACGAACAGGCCACCGTGAACACATCAGTTTGATCTATACCTCAAACAAAACAACTTGGCCCAATATTTTGGATAAATTTTGCTTGCTCCCTCTGACCCACCAACTTGATTCAACTTAATTTGACTACTTCAAATCCATCAGCTGGGTCCATTGTAGATATATCATTTATCAACTCAACATATATAAAAGTTACATATCTTCTTAACTTTTAATTTAACTTAATTTAAAAGTAACAATAATTTCGATTTAAGATAACTACACAAATAACAATTTATGTGGGCACTTGCAGTCCAAATAGTTCCTGTTTTGTGAAACACAAAATTGAGTGCATTAGTAGTGACTAATTAGTAATAGTTAAGGAAAAAAACTTGCATATATAATTTCTTAGGTGTCTAAGTGGTGTTTGCGGATCAAAATTAGAGTTGCATCTAGCCAATAAAAATTTCTAAGGAAATCAATTCTAATTAACAAACAATCAATTCTAATTAACAAACACCAAAGTTAAAAAAGTACTTCCAACAAATGTTTCTGAAATGATACGTACAATGCTTCTGGTATGCATTTCTTGTTAATTGCAAACGGAAATGTTTTAGCTCCAAAACCAAACATGTCCTTTATGGTTAATTGTACTGGGAGATAACAAATTGGTACTGGGAGTTAGGCTTCAGAGTGAAGACTCAAACTCTAATATGCAATCTCAGAGTTTGTGCACACTGCTGAGTAAGATTAAGTTGAGTTATATTTTGTTTATGATCAATCAATCAATCAACATGAAAAGAAAATAAAAAATGGGAGGATGGGTGTCTTTCAAAACTGCATTCAAGGGTTTCTATGAGAGGTAGTGACTTTTGTGAGAAAGTTTAACTAAAATTAAGATATAATTAAGATTTAAGAATGAACATGTTTTATACCACTGCTTCGATAACAACCTGGTAGCACATTGCTCATTTCTTCACTTTTCATGATAATTAAAAGAATTATATCAGTGAACCAAGTGACTAGTGTACAATTTAATTAATTATATGTGTAGCATTCTATCTAACCAAAAGTAACAAGCTACTTGACTTGCATTTAAGCAGCTGAGAGAAAAACAAGAAAAGCACATGATTTTGCAACAATTTTTTTACCTGCCACTAGAAAGAAGGCCTGAAATTGCGGCATTGTAAACATGAATTACAGAATATTCCAATCTAATTTATAATTGTAGATACTACATAAACATAAAGAAAACAAAGAGTACATAAAAGATGCACAGTCCACCTCAAGATTCTTGTGTTATAAAGTGCTCCTTGATTCATATCTATAAAGTCACAGTTTCTGTTTTTTAATTTCTTACCTCAAGAAATGTCACAGTTTCTGTTTTTTAATTTCTTGCCTTTTTGTTGGTTTGTCTATTTAGATGGATGATCTAGGAGAGAAGAGAAATCTTGCATTGTTTAAATGGAGAGAAAGACGTCGAATGGCTATTGTTCATGTCATATGCCTTGTAGTTTATTACTACATGATTAAAATTCATTCTCAAAGTAGGATAGTTGATCATACGTTGATTTTAGAGAAAGAGAGAGCACGGGAAAAAATAATGAAGCGAATTGCTAGTAGTGAAGGTTGTAAGATAATAAGAATGAGACCTATAGCCTTTTTGGACTTGTGTGCAATGTTAGAACGAGATAGTGGCCTCCAATCAACCCAACGGGTAAGTATAGAGGAACAAGTTGCAAAAACCCTCTATATTATAACACATAATGTTAGAAATCGTGAGGTTCAATTCTGGTTTCGACGCTCTGGTGAGACCACTAGTCGGCATTTTCATCGTGTGCTTCGATCAATAGTGGAGTTAGAAGACAAATATCTTAAACAATCAGATGGGTCACACATTCCTATAGAAATTCTTGGAAGTAATCGGTTTAACCCATTTTTTAAGGTAAAAAATTTGTTTTCATATTTTGATTTAAAAACATGTATAGCTAAAAATATATTGATGATATAATAACAATGCTAGGATTGTGTCGGGACAATTGATTGTACACATGTTTGTGTCAAAGTGCCATTGAATGAAGCCTCAAAATATCGTGGTAGAAAAGATTTTCCAACACAAAATGTTTTGGTTGCGTGTTCATTTGACCTAAGATTTACTTATGTTCTACTTGGATGGGAGGGCACTGCTTCTAATTCAAGGATATTAAAAGATGCATTCCATAGAACAGATTATCTTAGAATACCTAGAGGTAATTAGTGGATTTTTTGTTTTTAATGTTCCTCTTGTTTCATTAGATATATCTTAGCAATATTTTTTAATAGGTAAATATTATGTCCTTGATGATGGATTCATGTTGAGAAAGGGGTTGATCACACCTTATAGATCAACACGCCATCACTTGAAAGAATTTTCCTCAAGAAATCCACCTCGAACGCCTCAAGAATTATTTAACCATCGTCATTCATCCTTGCGTAATGTTGTTGAAAGGGCCTTTGGAGTTCTGAAAAAAATGTTTCCTATTATTGCTAGTGGCACAGAACCAACTTATGGAATCAAGACACAAAACAAGATTATTATAGCATGTTGCATTTTACACAATTATTTGGTGATGAAAGACCCGGACGAAGAGTTGGTTGCTGAGGTGGATGAAGATATTGCCAACCAAAGCGTATCTGAACAATATGGAGATGACCACATAGATGAGGATGAGGATGAAGAACATACTCGTTTAGGAGAAAATTTGAGAAATTCTATAGCAGATGCTATGTGGAGAGGTTATAGATAATGATTTGTTTCTTTCTTATGTTTGAGATTATTATGTATTTTTTGACTTCTTAATGAATTATTTGCATGTTGGTGGTTTAGTGCTCTTGGTTTTGGAATACATGTAGTTCTTTAATTTGATTTTCTATGTGATTTTGGGTTTATGTTATTATTTAGCTAGCTTATGTGCATCAAGTCTTCTTCTGTTTATTCTGAAAAAAATATAATTGCTGTCAATATATATATATATGACTTACAATAGGAATCATGTCTGAGTCGGAGACTAAGCGAGAGACATGGACACAAGAGATGGATGATGTTCTTGTTGATGCTTTTTTGTATCAACAAAATGATGGAAAGAAAGTTGGTGGCTCCTTTACTTCCCAAGCTTGTGAAGCCATCATAAAGGAGTTGCAACAAAAATTTGGACGCCCTTTTGAGAAAGAAAAGGTGAAGAGTCGTTGGAAATTGATAAAGAGGCGTTTTTCCAAGTGTTTTGACTTGTTCAAGAATGGCTTGAGTGGATTTGCTTGGGACCCAATTACAAAACAATGGTGTGCTGAGCCTGAAGTTTGGCAAAAGTTAATTGAGGTATATTATGAACTTTTCTTGTAGTGGGTATATAAAACTGAGATCAAATGCTGTTATTTTTGGTGTGTTATGTATGTCTGGTAAATAAACTTGGGGAGTTGTGACTGTTGGCATAATTATTTGTTCAATAATTATTATTTTATAGGCTAAGCCTGAAGCAAAAGAGTGGATGCGAAAGGCTATCCATAATTATGAGAAGTTAATGATCGTGTGTAGAGGAGATAGAGCTACTGGACAACATTCTGAGATTGCAAAAGACATTAGAAACAAAAGGTCATTGCCTGGAGAATCTGAGTCCACAGAAGCAATTGAGGTGACCTTTGAGAGTGCTCAAGAGGTTGACAATGAAAATGAAGTCACGTCACCTGAAGTACAAGAAATTCACAGTCAAGAGGTTAAATCTAAAAAGGCTAGAAGGTCAAAGGATGAAGAAGTTGAAGGGATAAAATTGGCACTTCATGATATTGCTGGAGCTCTTAGAGAGGGTAATGCTGTTTATGAGAAAGTTAAGCAAAAACTGCCAATTCCTGAAGTTGAAATTTGGAAACTTCTGGAGGATTTGAAGATTGAGAGACAAGTATTTACTTGTGCATATCTTTATCTTCTTGATAATCCTGAGATGATTAGAGCAGTGATTGGTTGTCCTCTAGACAAACGCAAGGAGTTACTACTTGAGATGGTGCTTGGTCCTGTTGGTCCCTCGAGGTATAGGCCTTTATTGAACAAAGGTTTTTATCTATATTCATTTTAATTTTTTTTAATAGATCAATCCCAGTGAAACAGTAATAACACATAAACTCTTCTATTTGTGCAGGTAATGACATATATAACAGTGGCTGCAGTAGCTGATACAGGGTAATCAACTGTGTTTGCAAAGTTGGGTCAGCCATAATTCAGTGGATGAAGATATGCTATATTAAAAATTATGTAGTTAGCCTTAGTATGGTGGTCCTGTCTTGTTTTTCTGCTTTCAGTTTTTTCCGTTTGTATGGGGGGTAACAAAAAATTATGTAGTAATAATTGATGGCAGTAAATTTGAAACTTATTTAATATATTTAAAATTATATAGATAACATTTATGGTATGCATCTTCTTTGTTTGTGCTGCAATTTTTTTTTTTAATTTGTTTATAGCACGTTAATGAATTTTGCCATATAATTTGTAATCACAAAGTAATTGAGTGAATGTACAATTTTATTTGATGATATTAGAATTTTCTATATAAATTATTTTTTTTATTGTTTCCAATTACATTATTTTAATATAAGTGATTTACTTTTATATATATGATTTAATTCAAATATTATGTGACGTAGAGAATTTTAGAGTAAGAAAAATAATTTTAAATGGAGAATTAATTTTAAATGTGAAAATTATATAATTTTTTTTAATTTAAAATTAAGTTTTATTTGTAAAATATAGAATGTATTAATTTTTTATAATTTTAATTCAAATATAATGTGACATAGAGAATTTTAGAGTAAGAAAAATAATTTTTAGGGAGAAAATAATTTTAAATGTGAAAATTATATAATTTTTTAAATTTAAAATTAAGTTTTATTTATAAAATATAGAGTGTATTAATTTTTGAAATAAGGACAAAATTGTAAAAGTATCTTATTAACTCTCAATTTTCCTCTCTTAATATATTTTTAACTCCCAAATAAGGAGGAATGAACTTTCCTCATTTTCCTCCATTTTCTTCCCCTTGAATCTCTTTCCTTCTCTTCCCCTCCTAACTCCCAAACAAACCCTATAAATGTATTTTAATTAAATTAAAAAGAATCATCCAGCCTAAAGTCCATTTGTTGGACTTATGATCATCCAATGAATTGGGCTGGGCTTCCCTCATGTTGGCCCATTTACTGCTACTTCTCTCAAGTCTCATCTAACATCATGCCTACCTCAAGATTTTATTCTCGAACGTCCACCAGCCTTAATCTCATCCACATCTCAAAATCTCAAATCAAAAATCGAATATTCGAATTTCACCGCTTCGAAACCCTTTCTTTATCGCCAATTTTTTTTCAAACCCTAATAATCCCAATTTCGTTGGTGATCTTTCCAAAGCGTCATCAAACCAAACAAATTTTCGTCATATCTGTCTCCGGTACTTTCCTTTTTCTGTCGTGTTCCTATTCCTGTTCGGTTTTTCTTTCTTTTTAACATGCTTTGGATTCCTAATTTTGACTTTGACCCGTTGTACCAATTTTGCGGTTTTTTTACGCTCTTTCCCGATTATCCAATGTTTGAACGTCTTGAATTGTTTCGAACTGTTCGCAATTTCTGATACCGCTATAATTTTGTAGAGAGAGTCGCTTTGACGGGAAACAAGGGTTTTCGCTGCAATTCTAATCGGTCAAATTGGAATCGTCGGATCAATTTGTCATGAAGTTCTTGGAGTGTTCTGCTTTAGATCGGTATTTGTAATTTAAACGAATTTGAATTAAATTATGTTGAATAATTTGGGTATATGATAGTCTCGTAAAAACGTTTTCAGGCTTAACGATTTTTTGGGTAATTTGAATCTGGGAGAACGTACTATCAAAGGATGCCTTGAAGCTTATAGTTGTAAGGAGGAACAAGTGAATTGTTAATTTCTTTTTTTGTTTTTTGGTTTTGGTTGGGGTAGTAATTAACAAATTCTAGTGTCTTTTTTTATTTTTTTTCCCATAGGCAAACATGCTGGATCGGATAAAAAACTCTCCATCAGTTTGGAGACAGAGGTAGATTGATGCAAATATATATTGCATCTCTCACTTCACTGTAAACTTTGCTCTATAAGCTGTTTTTTGTATGTTAGAAGTAGAATTAAGTATATAATTAATTCAAAATCTTTTAGACTTTGTTTTTCTTTATGTTCTAATAACATGTCTTCCTAGTTAAGCAAAAGTTCCCTTCTTACATTCGTTAATTGCCAAGAAAATATCGCACACATCTCGTGAAAAGAAAAAAATAATTGATGCACGAAGCTACAATTTATTTATTTAAACTTTTCTATACTTGATCATGGAATAAGCCCTTCAATTGATTAATTATTATTTGAACCTTTTCAATTTCAGATTCTTGATTATCTTGGGAAATCATCCGACACTGATTCCTCCTCACCAGATCAATCCTTATTAACCAGAACCAGGTGGCCTTTACTATCTAGATAGGTTCAGGAAAGTGAAAATCAGCCCTGAAGTCTCTTTTAAATGTTTTTTGTTTTTTGTTCTTTCATTCCAGCCGAAAGACATTGGTTTACCTGGTTCTTACCCTGTATCACATGTATCCCGATTATGACTTCAGGTACCTCAGTATCTTATGTTGCATCATAGATATTTCTCTATTATTATCTATATTATAATATTATAAAAAAGGAGGATTATGGGTAATGCTACTGTCAGCTTTGTTGGCGACATGGCAACCCACTATATAATCCTTTTTTTATTGCATTGGGAGTGTTGTCAAAAAAGGCTTGACAGACAGTTCAGAAAACTGTTGCTCTAGAAGCTGAGAGTTCAAGTCTCTCCATTTCCCAAGTTTTCTTGTCATTTAAGTGTTTGAACAGTTTTGCTTTAACTTTGTGATTCTGCTGGAACATGCTTATGTTTTTTTCCCCTATAATACCATACACGTGTAATGGTTTTTAGTGCAGTTAAGGCTCACCAGTTTTTCGCAGAGGAATCATGGGACAGCTTTAAGCAGATTTTTGATACCTACATGCATGAAGCTTCAAAGGTGCTACTGTTGTCTCTGTCTTGTTTTAAGAATTTTTTATCGTTTGCATTGCCCATTTGCCCCTTGGGTGTTTGATATGCTGAAATCTCATAGGCATCTTGGATGTCTTGGCATAAGATTATTTGGGTATATAATTTGTCAGCATTAACTACTTCGGAGTCCCATATTTGGTATGATACCCAGGCATGATTGGACTTAATAGTCTTATGCATTTTCAATTTCTAACATTACTTGTAGGGTTTAGGTAGGGAAGAAGAAGAAAGAGTGAAAAAGACTTTGAATAATATTATTATGATATTGTATATAGAAAGTGAAATAAAATACAAACACTGACTGAACCCTATTTATATTAATTCTAGACACTTAATCCTAAATTTCTAATTAAATTAAATAAGGAAACAAAGCATGAATTATAATGAAATGTGAGAACCACTACTAAGGGTGTGTTTGATACACAAAGATAATCCTTATTCTTATTAATACTAGATTTCTAATCTTAATCAAATCAGGAAACATATGCTGACATATGGAACAAATTTTAAGAAATTATCCTTAGGAGAATTGCAAGCATACTCTCAAACATTGTGGAGTTTTTGTAAGTGGTAACTGTCCACATTTAAAACTATGTACTCCATTACCCAGAGACTCCATGCTATACGCAGGTAAGGGAGAGAGATATTGTACGCAGTCTTACCCT
Source organism: Glycine latifolia (assembly GCA_013407115.1). Classification (NCBI taxonomy): domain Eukaryota; kingdom Viridiplantae; phylum Streptophyta; class Magnoliopsida; order Fabales; family Fabaceae; genus Glycine; species Glycine latifolia. The sequence continues at coordinate 23,816,630 of CM023960.1, read as the reverse complement.
TACATATGCAAAGAGTTTGTTTCCCGATTCGATCCCATGACCAACAAGTCACCAAGACACAACTTTACTGCTGTGCCAGGGCTCACCCTTTGGAACTGTCCACATTTAACTTTATAAATTTATCTTCAAATCCAACATCTTATATGGTTATGCTGTTGCACATGTTATGTTCTTACCTGAGTGGTTTACTACTCAGACTATAGTAGAAGTAGAACTTCTCCATCACCAGGTATCTTAAGATTCTCACGGATTGAAAAAGGCATAATGTATCCCCTTATAATGAAAACATCTTTTTTTGATTGAGAGCAATTGAGATGTTTGACATTGACAATAATGTGAAATGATATTCTACATATCTCATTCTATCTGTGGCTCTTTTGTTGCAAAAAATTAGTATATGTTACTTGATAATAATGATCAGTTTTCCTGCAGCAAGTTTCTTAACCAAGGTTTTGGTCAACTTGTCTATGCAGGAATGGGCTGAAACTGTTGGGGGTGCTTCTTTGCTGGACACCTTGTTCAAGGCCCTTGATGAGGTATGGTTTCTTTAAAATGTGAATTATATTAGAGATATCAAGATGCACTTATGTGATACCTTGTCGTGCAGGTGGTGAAGTTAGTGGATTGTGAAATTTACGGTTACGTCCCTGATTTTGAAGCAGATCCATTACTAGAGAGTGGAGGAACAATGTAAAGTTATCTTTATCACATAAACATAAAAATTAAAATTGTTATGACCATCATTTTGCCTATTACAGGTTATTCCAATAACTATCTTTTCTATTTGCTACAGATGGTCCTTTAATTTCTTGTTTTATAATAGAAAGCTTAAGCGGATTGTATCTTTTCGATTCAGTTGTTTTAGGTGAGTTGGAAATTTCATAATCTCTTTTTCTTAATCTACTTTTTGGTTGCATCTATATTCATCCCTAGCACGATGCTGTTTGTGGCAGTAACTTGATTGCTGACGGACTGCTTATTGATGATATACACAATGAGTACGATGAAGAGATATTTGCTGACATGGATATATGAGTCGCTTCTACCCCAATTAGTTTGCATATGAAGACTTCTGATCCTCCCATGTGTAGTTCTGTAATATAAGATGGTTTCAGATGCGTAGTTCTGTAAATCAAAGACCGTATCAGTGTGGCCTGAGTCGTAGATATAGCATATGTATCTGTATCAATACAGTAGATTTAACATCTCTTATCTTCCTCCTATGCACACCGTAGATTTGGATTCTGTATCTTACTCGACTGTTAGGACACACCTCTGGTGTAATACTATAAAAAAACATATTTGAAATTGGTGCAGAGTTTTTGATAGTAGATTACATTCATCTGAAAATGATGCTTCTTTTCCTCCATAATTTTGTTTCCGGTGGGTGAAGGCAAGGGTGCCCCGAGCGACACAGAATTTATTGATCAATAGTTGCGTTTCTAGCATCTTTGATGCCCGACTAATGGCAGGACTATGGATTTCCTTAGAGCTAGTCTTTTTTCACGTTATATTAATGTACCACTTTCGCATCTGGGAGGAAACAAATTTTGGAAGTTTATCCCCCCTCCTAGATTATTTAATGGTATAATATCGTAATGTATTTAAAATTCGGCTATGCTTTTTTCAGTTCAGAGTTTTCTTATATGAATGCCAAATAAAATGGAGACAGAATGGAGTAGGAAAAAACAAATGATGAAATGGTTTGTGAACTGTATATTTTATTTGACTCTTGCTATTTACACTACTGTTTTTCTAAGTACACCCCTGTATCTCCCTTTTTGCCTCTTAATTACCCATTATACTCTTTTTGTAGTACAACTCTTTTGCTTTCTGGAAATGTATTTTTGGAACTATATATACCCATTCCAAAAATGTATCTATGGAATTATGATTCATAGTTTCAGAGATATATTTCCAGAATATCACTTAAGAACTAAGATAATTGATGAGAAATAAAAAAAAAGGTGATAAACGTTTATCTTATACTCACATTTATTAGGCTTATTTTTATCCTATCGTTAGTGTTCTTTAAATTCTATTTAAAATCTTATTTTCATCTTTTCTTTATTATTCTTTAAATCCTAGTTTTAAATTATCTGTACCATATATTCATTATATAATATTGTATTTTCATTATTATTATACAATATTTTATGTTTTCCTTCATGTGACATTGCATTTTAAGATAAGTTCATTACTAACTTCATATATTATACTCCTTAATTACAAAGCATAACTTTTGACGATGGTTTCTTTCCTTTAAGTGCGTTCATCCATTTTCTAGTTCAAGTCTACATCAACGATTTAGTGTCACATAAAGTTAGTGATGAGCGTACCTTAAACCCATTTTTACGTGAAGGAAAATGAAAAATATTGTATAATAGTGATGAAAACATAGTATTATATAATGAATATATGGTGAAGATAGTTTATAATTAAGTTTAAAGAATAATAAAGATAAGATGAAAATAAAATTTTAGATTGGACTTAAAAAACACTAATGATAAGATAAAAATAAGATTAACAAACATGGATATAACATAAACGTTTATCATTTTTTTTTCGATCATCCATCTTAATTCTTAAGTGATATTTTATTGAAAATATATACCTATTTTGAAAGTATATCTCTGGAACTATGAATCTTAGTTTTGGAGATACATTTTTAGAATAGATATATGTAATTTCAGAAATACATTTATGTAAAGTAAAAGGGGGTGTACTTCTTTAAAAAAAAGAAAAAGAATATAATGGATAATTGAGAGATAGAAAGGGGGTATGGGATGTACTTAAAAAACAGAAGTGTAAATAGCAATTGCCTTTTGTTTTGAACGCTACAACATGTGCATTGTACAAAACTGTTTACCTTGTAAGTCTCTCTAGATACTGAAGAAACATATTGCTAAGTACCACTTTGAAATAGTCGAGTGATAAAATAACCAGCACCAGAAATTAGCCTTCTCATCATTTCGTCTCTCAAATCTTGCTAATTTATGTGTTTTAATAACTGTCTGTTTATGAAACTATTACTCATCAAAGTATAAACGTTCTATATTTTATCGATTTAATATTGGTTTACTAGTTTAGTTACATTAGTTGAAAAGAAGAAAAAAGTTTCATTAATGGTGGTATACGTGTCCTTCAGCCTGATTAGCTTAAGTGGAGGGGAAAAAAAAGCAAACAATATTTCACTAAGATATATTTTTTTATCACCTTTTACATAATCATTTGAAAATAACAAGGGCTCTTTTATCCTTATTTTCCTTTTGCCTTTTTCTTCTGTTTCCATGATTAAGTCCCTACCACTTTGATACATTAAAGGATAAGATACGATTGTGAATTTGTCAAGGAATCTACCCCAGATGGACATTTTGGTGACTCTAGGTGCTCTTGTGTTATGCCAACTAATCAAATTTAAACTGAATTTTATAGGAGGATTGTGCTTTGCTCTAATGGAATCGGCATGGTTAGTGGTTCGTGTCACCAGTGCAATTTTCCAATTTTAACTTCGTATCTAATGGAAAATTTTGATGCCATGGCCTACTCTATTAATTGCCACGATTACTGGCAGCGATTACATGGTAGCCAGCTAGGCTATTTAAATAGCACCCAGTAAGCGTTATCTAAAAAAATAATTAATTAACATATAAAGAAGTGGCTTCAAAATTATGCTCAAAAAGAAAAGTTGATCATTTGGATGACATAATTCCCAAACATTTTGTTCGATAAAAATAATTGATAAGTTAAAAAAAAGTTAGAAAATTAACTAAAATTACGCTTGTATTATAAATTAGATTTCACTACTTAAAGAATGAGACTTTCACTTTTCTCATTCTCTCAATTAAACATTTTTAATATTTTTTTATGTACAATTTACACACTATTTTCGTAACTAGTAAAAATTTTAAATAAAATGTTTTCAAATTTTTGTCTGACTCCTTCGTCCATATTAAAAGAAAGGGAGCAATACAAGTTAAATTACTATAATTAACATTTCATAAATTGAGTAATTATGTGGACTTTACTTGCGAACTTATACTTGATAATTAATTTGGACACGTTCACAAAGTGGAGAAGTAGCACTCAAATCAACTTGATCGTATTGGTGTCTGCGCTTATCTTCTTCATTATGTTTGTGTCTGCGTTGCGTTAAATGCATTGCGTTAAATACAAGTAATAAATAAATAAATAACATATTCAAAGCTGGTTGTAGGTTTGTGTCTGCGTGTATCTTCTTCATTGTATGAGTGTAACAATGATAAAAAAATTGTACTAGTGTGAGTGTAACTAGAGTTATATCTAACATTCGTTACATTTTTTTAAATAGATGGCAAATACACATATATATATATATATATATATCAATCATGATGATGTTCTTTTTGAGTTCTGCTTTGCTATGTTTCATTTGATACGAGACTTTCGCTTTTGCCATGTTGGTCCAAAGATCTGTAGCCACAAATTAATCATGATAAATCAAAACAGGTTTCACATATATCGATCACTTGCTTATACAGAATCGTTCTAATTTATCAGATATATCAAATTTAAATTTTAAATATGTTATTACATTAAATATTTTAATAAAAAAATTTATTACTCAGTTTTAACAAAATTATCTATCATAAAAAATACAAATACTCAAAAAGAGATTTCACATGTGATAATATTTTAATAAAATGTTATCAGATATATCATAATAATTTTATTCAGTTTTAACAAAATTATCTATCATAAAAAATAAAAATACTCTAAGAAAAAAGAGATTTCGCATGTGAAAATATGAAATTATTCTTGAGTCAAGATTTAAAGAGAAAAGAATTTGGCACATTAATGTGGTAATGCATGGATGATGACTACAGTAATGATGGAATAATTAACAGTTAAAAATTTAATAAGTGATGTTTAAATTTTGTTTATTTTTCTTACAATAAACAATAAGTTAATTCATTTTTCAAGTGGAAGAAAAACTTGAGAATAAATTAAAGTGCTAATGAATCAAAGTTTCAAATATATAAATACTTTTAAATTTTAAACTCAGATGACATGACAAATAAAATAATTAGCCCTACACACATGCATGTTATTATATACATTTTGCATTACCTAAACAAAAACAGCATTGACATGTAGCACGCATCAAACACATTAATACTCTTGATCATGTGATACTATATCTCACTGATCTGTTTCTGTGCAAGATCTTAGGATGTCACATAACATGGGTCAACAGGGTTGCCAAGTGTAAGTCCTCCAAACAATACACATGTCCTACTACTTTCTTCTTTTCTTTCTTGATTTCTTATTATAATCTTTAATCAAAGGCACGTCATGCTGGTAGCTGAAAGAGAAGCATACATGTTCAAATAAATTAATATTCAATGTGGCTACTTTCACTACTAAATATTAGTGTCAATCAGGTTTTTTTTTCGAGGCAGGTAGCAGATGACCCTTTATAAATCAAAAGAGAACCACCATTCAACATCATGGCTTGCTCTCGATCATCTTTCTGCACCTTAAACCAAGCTTTTTGCAGGCATAAGCGCATCAAATACAACAAAATAATATTCCAAAGCTTTAGTGATGACAATGGTAATATATAGTCTAATAGATATTAAGAACAATAGGTATGCACTAGAAGATGACTTTAATGTACTCAGTAATAGCTCAATTTCTTGACTTTCTTGCGCAAGATAATCCTCTAATTAACTTGTTTTTTTTTCTCAACAAATATTCTTATCTTTCTATGGTTTTAGCCTTCTCACTATCCAAAAACATGGTTGTTACAATAGTTATTGTACTTTTTGATTAATTTTCTCGGATGGATTATTGTTTTGGCAGGGAAGCGAGCAAACATTGTTGATGCAAACCTGAGCATCCTAAGGGAAAGAATTCAACAAGTGAGAAAGAGAGAGAGTCTCATACATACACGAGGGTGGAATTATAAGCATAGTTATGACCGTAAGTACAAGAGAGATTCTATGATATCACAATCTGCAGAGATTATAGGTTTGTCATGCGGTGTAATTGGGCTTGTCTTTTTCGTTGGTTCTCTTAGCATCTTCCTTCTGTCCCTCCTTGTATGCATATGATATCTCTAAGAACCATATATCTCGTCAATAGCTTCTAGATTTGATAACTTTCTTCGTAAATATAATTTTAAGAAAAAGAAAGTTAAGATTTTCACGTAAGCTCAAATCAATTTATGCACTTAATTTTTATAGAATTATTTTTCATTTAATTACTTTAAAAATCTTATAAGGTGCATAAATTAATTTTACTTTATATCAAATTTAATATATATAATTTTATCTTTCTTTTTTTGTTTAAATTTGTTTTTATCCCTAAAGTTTTATGATTGTGGTATTTTGGTCTGTCAAATTTTTTATTACAATTTTAATCCTTCACATTTTTAAAATTTAATAATTTTAGTCTATCATTAGTTGCCATCTAATTGTTAATTAATGTAAATTGATAAGGCCAATAGGTCACTAGGTTTGGATGGACTTAAAAAAAATAAGGTTGATATAAGATATAGATTGACCCGATCCAATCCATATATCACATTTGATCTGGTGAATAAGATCCACTTTTTCATTTTATTAACTCTAATCATCACTAATATGTCATGTCAACAATTTTTGTTAAAAAAATTGATTATAGATTAATGATAGTTAAATTTGCTAAATTTTTTAAACATGTGGGACCTAATGTGTAATAAAATTTGTTGAGATTAGATTAAAATTACATAGACATCAAACTATAGAGACTAAGCCTTTTTTTTTCAATATATAAACATTTATTAAAAAATTTACCCGAATAGAGTCGATATGTGGTTTGAAGTTAAGCCCAAAGCTTGATACAATTTGAGATATTTTAAAATTTATACTCTTGTTTCGCATGCTCTGAACCACGAATAATAAATTCTCCACTCCAGGCTTGAGTTTTGTTGTATTTTTCCTTTTAAAGAATAACCCAGTTATTTTTGTCGTTAATATTATCTTCAAATACAAGCTAGCTAGCTCACCTTTCCCATTATTATGCAGCAGTTGTTTGAGTGAATAACAAATTTTCTAAAATTTACCTGCCTTCTCACACTTCTCTCTAAGAATAGAATCAAGTTTTACAACTGTTGTTTAATTGTACGTAGAAGTAACTTAAGAAATACAATTTATTTTATGAAACTTAAGAAATTCCATTAAAGATGCTCTAAGGGAACATCAAACTATTTTATATTTCTAAATTAATTAGTCGCCGCCATACTGATGATTAAGGTCTAATTAGGGCAAAGGATGCGCACTTATAATTACAACCTTGATGGGTTATTATATATACCGAAATGAAGAAATTAGGCTTTGCAACTTGTTGATAACTCATAAGTAAAAAATGACATGTACCTACCTTAGCTGGCAGACAGGCGTGAACCAATCCTATCAAGCCAAATACACAGCATATGCATAAACTTTTTCTTTTAATAACTGAGTACGTATAAGCATTCAACAAGTGAGAAAGAGAGAGAGGCTAATACATACACGTGGGTGGAATGGAATTATAAGCAGAGTTAAATGATACACGAGATCGAGATTCTATGTTATCAGAATCTGCTGAGAATGAGATTATATAGGTTTGGCATGCGTTGCAATTTTGATTGTCTTTCTCATTGGTTCTCTTAGCATCTGTCTTCTGTCCCTGCTTTATGTGTCTATGTGAACATGATAACTATTAAAACCATATATATCCAGTCAAATAGTTTATAGATTATTTGGATTTGAGGGTAGATCATACTATATTGATAACCTAGAATTGATACAATGATTCTCGATGATTTTTTCAAAAGCATTTACAAGAAAAGAACAGAAAAAGTTAAAATGAGCTGAGGTTTTTACATAGTTCAAATCAATTGTTGAATGAAGTAATTTTTAGATTAATGTATTATAAATATTTTGTTAATTTAAAAACTTAAAATTAATCTCTAACAAATATGAACCATTAAATTGTTTAGACTAGCAATGATCTGACAATAGAAACAAATTAGAAAATGGATTGAGTAAGATTTTTCTTTTTCATCATTAAATATTATTTTATTAGTTTTGTTTGAAATGTTAATCGGAGGAAATCGAACCTATAAACTTTCTTTTCTTTCTTCTTTTTCCATTTTTCACCGATTATTTAATCAACCTTTAAGTTAGATCTCCTAATGAATGAATAAGATTAAAATTAATAAAATATTTTTGACTACTCGTATTGCAAGGATATAAAACTGTGACAATATATTTGCCATACGATATAAAAGTAAGTGTAATAATAAGACATAAAAATATGTTTGTGATTATTGGATTAGTTTTGCTTAAGGATCATGTTCGATCAATTGGGTAAACAAAGAAGTTCGTACTGTAGATGTTAGTAATTAAGGCAATTTCCCTTCCTTAAGTGTGTTTACCAAACTTGATTTTGAATAAAAAGATTTAATAACTGTCTTTCACATATAAAGACTTCAAAAAAACAAAAATATAATAATAATATATTGGAAAATGATGTCTTAGCCGAAGAGATAACAAAATTAATTTAGAAAAATAGTAATCTACAATAGCTGTTTTTTTTTCTGTTAACTATATATGATAATGGTACAAAATATTTTTTTATAAAAAATGTTAATTATTTTTTGTTAAAAATCATAAGCACACAAAATAGATAACTTGCTTTTATTTATAGGATAAGTATAATATCCAAGCAGATAACCAACACGTGAGTTACATATTTATGTGAACAGCTTAACCACTAGATCGATTAAAGTACACTACTAGTTTCCCTTTTCCGCACCATGCAGACCACTGAAGTATCCCTGAGGGTTGCTCTCAAATGTTCCCCTTGAAATGTAACCTCCATCACCACAGGGGCTTTCATATATCCCCCTGAACCACCACCACCACCACTTTTGCTACCAACACCGCTGCTGCTTCCACCACCTTTACCGCCACCACCACTTTTGCCACCAACACTGCTGCTGCTTCCACCTTTGCCACCACCATTGCTACCGCCTTCACCACCCATGTTTCAAATGATTACAACAGGAAATTGCTCAACAAGTAGTAAATGATAATAGATAGGAATTTTTTAGGAAATGGATGTGAAAATAATTTTAGTTGGTTCGCTATTTATAGAAGAGAAATGGTAAAGCTCTCTGTTCATAGTAATTAATGTTTACAGGTAAATTTCTTCCTCTTAATTAGTGATGATAAAATTAATTAAAATTCTTCTATTGTTCCCAACAAATGCTTGAATTCATGCATGCATGTGACCAGGAAAATTTTCAAATAGCATTTAACTGTAGCTTTGAGTTTCAATATTGCAATTTGACATGATCTATACGCATGGTTTTCTCAATACTATCTTTCATGCTTCCCAAGGGATAAACAACTAAGCATGCATAAACGACCGAAGTAGTTGATTGTATATTGTATATATGTAATGGAGTACTAGTTTGTTTCAAATTAAAGAACTAAAAATTATATGCTCTCAAAACATTTTAAGAATAATTTTTAATGTTCTCAAGAGAAAGTTATAAATAAAATATATATTTTGTATCTTAAAAATATAAAATATAATTACAATTTTTATTTAATAATTAAGAGAATTATAATAAATGTATCTATTGTAGAGTATTAATTTTTTCATTATACAAATATACTTAAATACTCAAACATTTTTTCTAATTAGTAATAATAAATGTTGTAAATAAATTGCTTTGGATGAAAATAGGAAAAAAAATCATTAAAATGCTTTCTTTTTTCTATTTTTTTTTATAAATTTAAAATGCCTTTCTTATTCGCACGTTGTCTCTTCCTATGGAATGCAAAGACATTATTTAAATGGAGATACATTAATTAACAAGGTGAAAAATATATGAAGAGAAAGAAGAGTCTCATGATGACTTTAGGAGTAATTATAAATAAATGAATAAATCATGGACAAATTTTACGTCTTTAATTAAACTAAATAAATTCTTTATTTCTTCTTTTAAAGTGATTAAAGGGTCCGATGTTGCCCAGAAAAAAAAGGAGGGATCCAATGTATTGATGGAAGATGGAAAATAAAATAGAATTAGTATATAAAAGAGAAAATGAGTATATATTTATAATTATTCTTAATTAAACTTTAAATTTTGTTTTAAAATTAAACCACTTTTAAGAAAATCTACTTAATAACATACTTTTAATATAAAAAAACTCAACTCAGTCATTTAATTAATCAAAATGAAAAGAAAAAGGAAACGAAAACACAAACTAAGTTAAGCTAAAAAATGTACTCAGTCATTTAATTAATCAAAATGAAAAGAAAAAGGAAACAAAAACACAAACTAAGTTAAGCTAAAAAATGTAGCTTAGGCTACTTACTAGAGGCAAAAGCTTAAGCCAGCTTCATATCTTCTCCAGTAATATGTATTTATTTTAAAAAAAATTGTTTTATATATATTAAGCTTTCTCACATGAAATAGACTCATTAATTTTAATAACTCACGGATTTAACAGAAACTCGATATTATTTTATATATATTAATAATCAATTTATTTACAGTGATATGAATTTATTTTAAAAATTGTACCAAAATACTCATTGACAATTATAGCAATTAAAAATTATAAGTACGATCTTGTTATAAATGAAAATGATACTTTTTTTCTAATCTTAACTAACTATTATTGTATTGTACAATCAATATTTACTACTAAATCATAAACAATATATGGTTTGTGATTAAGGGTTTAGTTTTGGTTAAGTAAGATCTCACGCATGTTTAATTTTGTTAACAAAGAATTAGATGCAAACTGCAAAGAGAACTTCACTTTCTTAAAATGAGTTTACATAACTTCCCTTAAATCAATAAAGATTTAATACGTCTTTCACAAGTAAAGCGAGTCGGAAAATTAAAAATATATAAGAATAATATATCTTCGAAAATGATGTCTTTGACAAGGAGAGAAAACACAAACTATATATAGTAATTCATAACAATATATAATAGCTGTGTTTATTTATATTGATATATAGTAACATACTAACATAGATCACCACGATCCAGAGTTACATAATTATGAGAACATGCAGCTTAAAACACTAGAACAATGCAAATTAATGGCACTACTTGTTGCCCTTTTCTCCAGCATGCAGGCCACTGAAATACCCCTGAGGGTTGTTTTCAAATGTTCCCCTTGGAATGTAAGCTCCATCATCACCAGGGGCTTTCATATACCCCCTGAACCACTGCCACCACCACCAAATTGAAATCTTCAAGAGTTTGACTGGTGCCTTAATTTTTAATAATCTCAGCTTTCATGCCCCCAATTGTTCTCACTCAATTCTAATATTTACCGGGCATTTGTGACTGCTGCTGTTAAATGCATGCGTAGCTTGAATTCTCCATGGGCAGAAAAGATTGAAAAAGAAGTTCACAAGTTAAATTTTAGTTTACACAAGGTTTAGTTACAACTTTTAGCTAGTCTCTCTATGTTTTGGGTTAACATATTATATATAGGAGCAAAATACAGTAGTTATTAATTTTGTAAATGATTAATTCACGTGGAAAACTCGATAAGTCACCTTTAGTAAGATTTATTCTCTTAAACAACATTTTTTTTTCATCTACAGAGTCAAACCTTAGTGCTTGCTTAAAGAAAATTGATCTCATTTATAAACAACTTACTAATAGTTTGTCTTTGTCTTTCAACCTGACCAGAATGTATTTTAGTATTTTGACCCTATACATAAAACTTGTGAGTTTTAATCCTTGGATAAAGCAAATTTAGTATGTTCTAGCCCCTGCCATTTACGTAGTTACTAACATGGTTATAAAACCATGATCTTACCCAGATTTATTGCAATTGCAATTGCTTTTGGCATGTATTGGAAAATTTTTTTGATTCAATATTTTCTTCTCAAACCTCATCATCACATAAAACAAACAAGCCACAACACAGTTTAAGAATTTACACCAATATCAACAATTTTTCAGAATCAACAAACAGTTGCAGCAACAAATTTTTTCTTCTCAAATGCCGAAATTTAGGGCAATATCAGTCAAAAACAGTTTCAGAATCACCCGTGCAATATCCCAAACAGTGTCAAAATTTACAGCAATGTCTTTGGTCTGTGACATGTAACCGATGTCACAGTAATGTCCTGGTCTGTTTAGCTTTTTTCTTAAACACTTAGCCACCTGATTTAACAGCCATAGCTGTTTTCAAGGCCTGAGCTTTGGGATCAGTGTTTTTATCATTGTCGCTGCATGAGGAAAATTAGATCATTAGCATGAAACCAGCATTGCTTTGCGCTTTTGTCACCTAAGCTGATATCATGATGTCTATAAAACAATGCATAAACCTAGAAGACAATTTGGAAACAGAACATCAAACTAGCAAAGTGGTCACGCAAAATTCATTTCCCTCAACTGTTACTTCGGTCCAACAACATCCATTCCAAATAAAGTTTCGCATGCATACAATCAATTTAATTTTTCCTTCTCCATTTAAATGTCAGCATTTTGTTGAGTTAAATAGATGAGAACTGGGAAGCCACACTTGTTATATAAAGATTATATACAATGCATCCCTCTAAACATTCCATTTTGCAGTTCACTGTTAGCTCTCGACAAAATCCACTAATTAACCACACAATTCTACATAGTACAGAAGCTAACAAGATTCTCTTCTGTCTGAATCATACCCAATGTAGCGAAGTTAGGCAGCAAGCTGCAGAATTGCCATAGTCACAGCATGAAGAACAAGTATAACAAACAGAACTGTGGTCATTTTTTTTATGAATCAGCAACAAATCTAAATCTAAAACTAAAAAAACAGAACAAACCAAGCACATATTTCTCTTGGGGTATATTATATTCCTTAAATTTTTACATGTGAAACTAATTCCTCAGAACTAATAATGCACCAGACAAGTTTGAGAAACAAAAAAAAAGAAAAAGAAAAAGAAAAAAAAAGAGCGGGCAAACTCAGCAAGACACCCAATTCTTGAGTGCTAATAACCATAGAAAAGCCACAAAGAAGCCATCAAAGTGGCTTAGAAAATGGTCCTTTCCCATTCATTATATAATTAACATCCATTTACCATTTGAACCGGGTAACCAACGTCAGTAAACGGAAAATGTTTTAGCACAAAACAGACAATTACTAGCATCCAACTTTTCCAGCAACTAAAACATATATATCAATGCTACGTAGATTAGAAACAGATAGATAAATAGATAATATTAAAGAAATGGACAATAAATGAATAATGCAAGACTCACCCTAAGTAGGAGGCCTTGTTTCTCACACTATCCTGCATATCATAATCAACAGTCTGGTTTCTCTTTTCACCGAGCCTTATCCAACTTGTATAGCTTTGATCAATTCCGTTGCACACTAAATGCTCTTCCAACTCATATGCATTAACTAGCTTTGAATAACAACACTTCAAGCAAGGGCAAATAATTCTAATGGGGTTTTCTGCATGCTCAACTGCAAATTTAATAAACTCTTTCACTCCATCCCCATATTCTTTTGACAATCGACTAGCAGACATCCATTAAAAGTGACTTTGACGTCAGCATGCAATGACTACATGGTCGATTTCTACTCTCCCATCCAACATATCATTTGCATTCATTTACGGTATGCACCATACGAACCAAGTAACCAACATCGGCAAATGGGATATGTTTTAGCACAAAATAGACAATTACTATCATCCAATTTTTTCAGCAACTAAAACATAAATAAATATCAACACTACATAGAAGAGCAGATATTAAAGAAATGGACAATATATGAATAATGCAGAGACTCACCCTTAGTAGGAGCCGTGTTTCTCACACGATCATGCATATCATTATCAGCAGTCTCGTTTCTCTTTTCACCGTACCTTGTCCAACATGTATAGCTTTGATCAATTCCATTGCACACTAAATGCTCTTCCATCTCATATGCATTAACTGCCTTTGATTAACAGCACTTCAAGCAAGGGAAAATGATTCTTCTGGGGTTTTCTGCATGCTCAACTGCAAACCTTATGAACTCTTTCACTCTATCCCCATATTCTTTTGACAATCGACTAGCAGACATCTATTTCCAATCGATAGTTTCTTGATCTATCAAATTAATCATTAACAGTTACTTTGATGTCAAGATGCAATGGCTACATGTTCGATTTCTACTCAATCCAATACAGGGTGAGGATCCTATCATATTTAGAATCGTCAAATTCGCATTATATTATTGTATGATTCTAAAGGCAACGTTGACACAAAACAAAACCTAAAACAAAATTATAAAATTTCGACAGCATTTTTCATTGGTTCTCCAAGCGCACAACTTAATCCAATTGGTATTATCACTCAGATTATGTACCCATGGAACAATGGGAAATACAAACCAATATATTTATTATATCAAGAATAGAGACATACAATAATTTCATATATGCAAATTTACAATCCTAGACTATTGATTCTGTAATATTGTATCACAGTTCCTTGTTATGAGTTTCCATACTTCACAACCAAGGAGCATACATCACACTCATAAGAACCAACCACGCTAATTTTAAAATTATACTCATAACTTTAAATTATTGAAGCCAACTCAATTCCAATTATTAAAACTTAAAAAATGCAGCAGCAGCTTGGGTCATATCATATTAATCATTGAAAGATGAAATACACATTTAACGACTAATTGACAAACTAAAAGCATATATATTTAGAAAAAATGGGTGTAATTTTCATAATTAAAAAACTAATGAGTAGTGTATAGTGTATAGTATACTATGCTAGAGGCAGAGAATAAAATAATTCTTGTGGCGTTAAAAAAAATCAAAATAAGATACCTAGTTCGGTGAAACCAGGCTTTGAAGGTGAAAAAAGAAAAAAGGCCAGTGGCAGGGAATAGTACCTTTCTTGAGGCGGCCAAAGGGAGAGGGGAGGCACCAAGTGTCTAACTGCAATGTAAAATAAAATAGGCATCAAAATACATATAAACCTTTAAATAATTCTCTCAAAGAATACTCTTAAAGAAGAAAATAAAATAAATCGACAAAATAGAAATAAAAATTAATTTCTTTATAAATTAAGTTCAATTTAATTTTTCAGTTTTTATTTTAAAAAATCTCCCATTTAACTTTTTCATAAACATCTACAACTATAAAATTAATAAAACTTAACATCAATGTTAAGGTTTTAGCATTAAAAATTCCTAATAAGCTGTATATTAGCACTAATTCAAAACGGGCTTATATTTGGAGGAAAATAATAACTTTAGAAAAAGAATTCGAAATATTCCCTTAAATTTGGTGACGGTGGTATGACAAATCTTGTCTCTAGATTTTTTTTAATATTCTTGCCTCTAGAATTTGTTAACATCATATTATATCAAAAAAGAATTTTCTCTAGAACTCTTGCTACCATTAATTTGGTAACGGTTCTCCAGATTTTGGTTTTCTTTAAATTACCTATTGACCTTATTAACATTTTTTGTATTCCTTATTATATGATATGTAATTAGGGATTTAAATTTCCTTAACTAAAATCCGTTCAACGGTGTATACAAAGGTGTTAATAGAACTTGACTTGTTAAAGCAGCAGTACTATATATTCATTACGAATGGTAATGGCACTGAATACACACATTATAAACGTTGATCAATACAATCGAAAAAAAACACACACACACACATTCTTATAATTTAACAATAAACGTTTCGTACTTATTAGCAATATTTTTTTTTTATTAAACCGCGACTTTACCTCGCTTACTTAAATTGATAAAAAGTTATAAAATCTATTGCATATTAAAAGTGTAAAAAAAAAAACTTGGAAAATGATGTCTTGGCCGAGGAGATAACAAAATAAAAATAGAACAATACTACTAGATAATAGGTGCTTTAATTTATAGTGAAAATAGTGACACATATAGATAGCCACGAGTCACGAGAGTTACACATAATTATATTTATGTGATCAGCAGCTTCAACACTAGATGACATTAATTAATTGTTGGTCTTGGACTTTTCAGCAGCATGAAGACCAGTGAAGTAACGCTTAGGGTTGCTCTCAAATGCTGCTCGTGAAATGTAAGCTCCATACGCACCACCCCCTGGGGCTTTCATATGTCCCCCTGCTGCTGCTGCAGAACCACTTCCACTTGAGCCTTTGCTAATTGCATACCCACCACCACTGCTACTTTGTGCACTACCACTTCCACTTTTTCCACCACTATTGCTTTGACTACTACCCATTTTGCAAATGATCACAACAAATACTTGCTCAAGTCACTCAAATAATACAGAATTATGAATTTTTTTAGAAATGGATGTGAAATACAGTTCAGTCCAGCTATTTATATAGAAGATAAATGGTAAAGCTTTGTTCAGTAGAAATTTCTTACTCTTAATTAATCTTCCTTATTCCCAACGAATGCTTGAATTCATGCATGTGACCAGGAAAATTTTCAAATGCATTTAATTGTAACTTCACTTTCATTGACATTACCCATTCTCAATGTATCGTTCATGCTTCCCAAGCGATAAAAGCATAAATGGCCGGAGGGTTTAAGGTCCTGTTGGACTATGTTTTACTACACTAGTTTGTTTCAAATTAAATTAAGTAGTAGTAGTAGTAATATTATAAGCTATCATATATTTTTTAAAATTATTTAATCTCCGAAGAAAGTTATGAATAATTTATTTTTATTATTAACGTTCTTAAATTTAATATCTTAAAATATATATTCAACAGTTTATTTAAAATTAAGATAATTATTAAAAATTACAAAAACGATTAGAATTTGTGATTCTAGAACATTTAAAATACTTTAAATATCTCCATAAGTGAAGTGATCAGAAAATGTTAGTGGAAAAAAATGCAAATAATTAGAAATGACAAAATAAGTTGAATTCTTTAAGTTGACCCACCCCTTTCTCTTTTCTCTTTCCCATTCTTCTCACCACTCTCCCTTTCTCTCCAACATCTCTCTCTTCCCCTCTCATAAGTCTCCCTCTCCCTTTCCCACTTCTCACTCTTGTGTCCAACTCCCTCCTAGTCAATATTCTTAGGTAAGTTTTTTTTTGGGTTTTTTTTATGCATAATGAAAATATAATTATGTTGTATTCTGAGTTAAGAATCACAACAAAATCGTATTTTAGTTGTATTTTTTTTGAAAAATAATACAATAGA
This sequence comes from Glycine latifolia, assembly GCA_013407115.1. NCBI lineage: Eukaryota > Viridiplantae > Streptophyta > Magnoliopsida > Fabales > Fabaceae > Glycine > Glycine latifolia. The sequence goes on along the minus strand of CM023960.1, from coordinate 23,799,406 downwards.
ATTACGATTCTATCATGATTCTCAACTCAAAACACAACAAAATCACACTTTCGTTATTTTTTTTTGTTTTAAAAAACAACACAATGGAACTACGATTATGTGGTGTTATTGGATGAATAGTATAATGAAATCATATTTCTATTGTGTTATTTTTTTTGTTTTGAAAAACAACACAATGAAAATATGATTCCATTATGTTATTGGATGAATATTCTAGTATAATCAAAATTTTGTTGTTGATGGGGGTGAAAGGAAAATAACATAATAGAATCATGATTTTGTTATGTTATTTGGGGTGCAAAAAAATTTCACAACAAAATCGTATTTTTATTGTACAATTAGAAGATAAAAAAAATAGTGAAAGAACATTTCCGTTGTAAAGTGCATCCACATGGATAGTGTCATTGGTGCCAATAGTAATATCCAACAAATTCCAACCCAACCCAATCCAATTTTTTAACTTTGGGTTGTAAATCTTTTGGGTTGAGTTTATTTTATAAAAAGTACTAGTATTGCATTTGTTAAAGGGTACTAATTAAAAAAGATTAAAAAAACGTTTTATTTGAAAATCGAATGGGAATGTATTTAAAAGTAATATTTTTACGCATTCTAATTAAAATATTTATTATTTTATTTCTTTAACCACTCCTAGACGTTAACATTTGACTTTACTTTAATCTACCAAAGCTTATTTATTGTTGTAGATTTATTGGTGATAATTAATGAATTAAAGCACTAACATTTGTGGTTTTAGTCTTTGAATGTCATTGGTATATGCATTTGATGTTTCATATACTATTTGGATGTTTACATGGACTAATATATAGTTATTATAATTAGATTTGGATTATTTATATTTTCTTGTATTTTATATTTATTAATTGTCATGGTCATCCTTTAATAACCATTTGAGGATACCTTTATTCACGGATTAAGTATGATAAGATGTAAGATTATTTACTCATAAACTAATCGATGATTTATTGCACCAAACATTATACAATTTTATCACAAGAGAGTTGAGTGTTGAAGATTTTACATTAATTAGGGATATAGTCAAATTAAAAAGTATAAGTAAAGACAATCCTTACTTTAGAAACTAAGTTGGTAAAGTTGGATCAGATACAAATCCAAATTCTAAATTGATGTTTGTTTCCAAAGTAAAAAAAAAAAAAATTGAAAATTCTGTAATGTGGATCGATGATAAAAATGTTTTACATTTATAATCTCAAAGGAGTGAATGTTTGCTTAGAAAATACTGTAATTAGTTTTTCAGTTTTTAAATCACTATTTAAAATAAAATATAATCTCTAAACCAAGATATATTTCAAAAGGGACAAGAGTATTTCTAGAAGACAGAGACAGTAGTCATTTTGAATTTTGCCACGTTCAAACTGCCTAACACTAATTCCATTCGATCTATTGCTACCCGATTCATTCCATTCAGAGCCCCAACCCAGCTATTCTACGCGTTGGTCGCAACTTTATTTAAGTCCCAAATGGACAAACGGTTGAACAATTCACAGTTCACACAATAATGTATTTCACTCGCTTAAATTTTTTAATGAAAAAACAGGAATAAGATACAGAATTACCAAATATCAGTCCAAATTAAATTAATCTCAACCCATTCATTGTAGCCAAATATTAAAATAATAATCAATACATATCACACGCAAACTTTTTCTTGGTATATGAATTTTGTACAAATTTGATAGTAGGGATCAGATATTTTTGTTTATAAAGTGTTGTATAATTCTACTAATTAAATCTCTCTTGAAGCTAAAAAAAAATATTCTGATGCATAAACGAATTGAGTTCCATTACATCATCACCTTAACCTAACAGGTTCCTCATTTATAGTCTCCAAAACAGGCTTCCTTGACCTACAATAATTTAACCTATACTGAAACCCTGACTCTACTCCTTCCAAACTCAACCTTGGAATCTCACTTAAACTTCCATCTTTTGAACTCTCTTCTTCCTGTTGCCATGCTCCGGCGCCGCAATTGTCAGGGAGAATGCGTGCCTTTCCTCCAGACAATCTCTTGGCGGCGGAGTTGGCAGCCAAGAAGAGCACCGTCATGTCAGCGGCGGTGACAATGGAGTTCACTCTCCTCATTGGGAAGAAAATATACACGTTGCCAAACTCCAACTCTTCATCAGCACCGAGAGCAGAGAATCTTCTTCCTATATGCAAAGAACGAGAATTAACGAGGAAATAGCTGGGGTGTTCGAGCATGAGCTCCGCAGCCTTCACGATCTCTCTGAATTGCTTCACTTCACCGGTGGGAATGATGACCCTCGTGGCCTTGGAGTTCTTCATCAAAGGAGGCGCCAAAGTGCATGAAACGTAGTTGCCCATTAAGTGAAAATAAAATTAATAATAACCGATATATATATACGAGGATTGATTGAAGGTGGTTTATAACGTTGGAGAGAATTTGAAGAATAATGGGGGATTTGATGATGGATGGTTTGTTTTGTGGGTGGGTTTGAAGGTTTGTTGTGGGTATATATATACATAAAGAGGGAGAAAAGTCAAGAACAAAAGTCGTACTATTTGGTTAGGGGAATATTCTATATATTATAGTATAAAATATTGGAGGTGCACGTTGTTGTGAATTATATCATGTGCGTGTGTGGTAGTGTGAGATGTGTTGACCAGTGTTAAGTTGGCTGGATGAGTCTATGAAATGCGCGTTGGGCTTCAATGTAAGAGGTGAGAAGGGGACAAATGCAGCGTTTGATTGGTGTTGGCCAATTTTGGAGATATTTTAAGTTTTTAACTTTATGGCTGTCATATACGGGGATGAAATTTGGTCGGCAACACAAACGCGCCCTTGTTAGACCCACTCATGTCTTCTCCAACTCACATATCATATGTACCTTACTCAGAAAAATAATAATAATAATTTATACTTATTAATAAAGATAATTATTCATTTTGATATATACATTTTTATTTCTAAATTACTCTCCCATATATATAATTATTTTCATTTCTTTTACAAACATTTAAAATTGAACTTTTATTATTACTTTTTTCAACTAATTTTTCTTTTTTAAATTTTATTTTAAAAATACAGATATTTCAACTAGTTATATTAATAAATCCCCCTCCCCAAAGTGGTAATTTTCTGGAAACATTCCTTTTTTTTTGTTGGTCATTTTATTCTTGACTTAAATTTCCGGCTAATTTGGTTAAGCATTACAAAAAAAAATATAGTGCTTCAGCTCTTTTATTCAAACATGTATTTTTGCGATGTTTTATTTTATGTTATAATTTAGACTAAAATATATTTTTCGTCCCTATAAATATTGAAAAGTTTAAAATTTGTCTCTACAAAAGTTTGATATGTTTTTTGTTCTCGTAAAATTGAAATATCGTTACTACAAAACATTATTCTAGGATATCGGATAAAATATGATTTTTACAAAATCGATGTCATAAAAAATGCACCGACATTTTTTTAAATAATTGTAACTTTTTAAAGCCGATTTTTACAAAATTGTCTTTAAAACATCCATTCAAAGACAATTTTTGTTAAAAGGAGGTTAGGGAAGAGAGATTTACAAATTTGTGGATTTCTTTTTTGTGTTTTGTGATGATTTTTAATTCCTAGAAATCACTCACTCTCATAATTATTGATGAAACCAATGAAAGAATGATAAGTAGGTTGGGATAAGTATGCACCAAAAAGTAATAGATTTCAAAGGGAATATAATCTATATGAGGATGAAGCATTTTTGGTGCATCATAGAACACACTGCAACGAAGCAGCCATTGCATAATGCATACAACTAATATTGAAGTTGGTTAGTATTCTCACACTGTTGTCGAGTGTGTTTGGATAACTACCAGAATTGATTCTGGCATCTGAAATCATGGTGAAAAATTGAAAAAGTGAATGCTACTATTTATTGTTTTGGTTTTTTAACGTGGAATTGGAATTGATTCTTGAAAAATTGAATCTAATCCAAACTTACTAGCAATTGTTTTTGTTGTCATATTAACTTCCATTGTTGCATAATTACATTGTCACAATCAATGGCAATTGTTTCCAGGATGCCTTTTATCGACTGTTCCTCTAGATTAATGAGTGGCTTTTTATACTTTTCTGTTCCTAATCTTGTCCAGGTGATTTAATTTTTGAAGAGATGGATAGAAAACGTTTGAGGTGCATTGTCTTTATAAGTTGAAACAAGCTTTCAGGCTCCAGTGAGTGTCAGCTGTATTTGTCTCACTTTGATAAGTCCCACACTGGACAATCACCAAACACATTTGCAAAAGCCAACTTCCAAAGCATACTTTTCTCCGTCTTTTAGCTAAATATCAACTGTAGAATATGCTCTTAACTTTTTTTCTCTTATTAATGTTTTCAGTATATGCTCTTATCAATTTAGTACACAGTTTATTAGTTTAATATCTGATCAAATACGTAGTTGTTGTTATCTCAGAGTTGAATTTCCTGTTATTTAAATTTTGACCTGCTCACCCAAAAATAACTTACGAAGGTATCTCGAGTTGAAGTTAATAACGGTTTAAAACTATATATATGGATTATGATTATTGAATATGGCTGATTGTATTTTTAAGGTAATACTTAAATTATATGTTTTTAAATTCAAGATAATAAGTTATCTGTTTTCCTTCTAAAACTAAAAGCTTGTCTGTTTTTATTGTTCGTTTCTTTTGAAAAATTGTTTACTTCATCGTATTTATCCGTAAGTTGAAGATTGTTTTGGTTTCCCCAACTATTCCTTTCTTTAGTTTTCCTTTTTTTTTCTCCTAATTTCCCCATTGCCTCCCTCTTGCACACCTATAACAAAATAAAAAGGAGGTTGGTGTTCTTCTCTCCTAGATATGTTCTTTGTGTCTTTTGATACCCTTCTAGGAGATGTTCTTCGTGTTCTTACAATCCTGCAAAATGCTTTTCTCATTTTTTAAGTTTGGTAATCCATGTTTTGTTATGATCAATTACATTTAGTTGGTTCACGCTGGAATCAAACTTTGATGTTTTATATTTTGCCGGGAGTTTCCTTTAATTTATGCTTGTCAAGTTTGGTAATTTTTCTAGCATGCGTGCAATGATAGGAGTGGTAAATGAGTTGGATTTGACCACACCAATCATTGTAGTTTCCTTTTGTTCCCACATGCTTTTCACTAATCTCCTAATTGGTATTCAGGTCAATTGGAAGAATACCTAAGATATTGATTCCTAGTCAAAATGACACGAAAAGGTCCTCTATAGAAACTCTTACGATGAAATTATATTAAATCATAAGTAAGATAATTTAGAATTAAATGTCCTTAGAGTGTACGACTTTATTAGTTTTATTGGTCTTAATAAAATAGAGTGAGATGAACTAATTATCTTCTTAATAATAAAATTGTTATCGTCTAATAATAGAAGCGTTTAAATTATCCCTAATTGGTAGGGAAGGCCACTTATTAAAGGTCACATTGGGCCTTCATATTCTTAGGCTCTGGTTGTAATAGAGTGTTTCTTCTTGCACCATTTGTTTTTTCTACTACACCATTAATAAATAGTGCATTTTCAAAATTGTCTTTCGCGTTTTTAAAGCTTTTATACACGAATCCGTATGATTCATACTTACGGATTGGTCAATCCGTCCGTAAGTTTTTTTTATATATACGGATTGGACAATCCGTAAGCCCAATCCGTACGTTTTTTTTTTTT